>OX155976.1:7328021-7713275 GCA_944548615.1 Micropterix aruncella | reverse complement strand
ATATATATATATATATAATATATATATATATATATATATATATATATATATATATATATATTATATATATTGTGACGCAGGCGCGTCTTTTCCATGTGTAATTCACAGATTTTCCCCATAATTGGACATATTTGTAATTGAAAAGCGGCGTCCGCCTATACAACAACAAAACGTCGTTTGACAGCTCGCGTCGCGGCGACCAAAAAATTTTCAGTGTCATACCCGCTATTACTTAAGATCGCGAGCCGACCCGCTCTACCGACTCGTTTAATCCCTGTAAATTCCGATTTTAATAAATCTACTCATTTATGACAAACTGCGTTTCTATTTCACAATTAAAGTTAAAATTTAATGACGTAAGTGTCACAATATATATATATATATATATATATATATATATATATATATATATATATATATATATATATATATATATATATATATATATATATATATATATATATATATATATATATATATATATATATATATATATAAATATATATATTTATATATATATATATATATATATATATATATATATATATATATATATATATATATATATATATATATATATATATATATATATATATATATATATATTATATATATATATATATATATATATATATATATATATATATATATATATATATATATATATATATATATATATATATATATATATATATATATATATATATATATATATATATATATATATATATATATATATATATATATATATATATATATATATATATATATATATATATATATATATATATATATATATATATATATATATATATATATATATATATATATATATATATATTATATATATATATATATATATATATATATATATATATATATATATATATATATATATATATATATATATATATATATATATATATATATATATATATATATATATATATATATATATATATATATATATATATATATATACATATATATATATATATATATATATATATATATATATATATATATATATATATATATATATATATATATATATATATATATATATATATATATATATATATATATATATATATATATATATATATATATATATATATATATATATATATATATATATATATATATATATATATATATATATATATATATATATATATATATATATATATATAGCTTATTGCCTTGCAGCAATGTCTATCAGCTAACCTTTAGCTTAAGTTTATAACATACTTAGAAAGTTGGCTACGCAAAAGAACAATAAAAACACAAATGATAATAAGAAACAAACAGAAACTAGAAAGAGACAGATAATAAAAAAAGTTAAACAAATGACTAAAATTAAAAAAATACGCAGAGGAAAGGAAGGAGAGGAAGGAAGGAAAGGGAAGCGAAAGAGAGGGAGGAGAGGTAGATTGGTTAATTTATGGATTTTAGGGTTATATGCTCCTTGAGTCTGGCGTTGAAAGAGAAGACCCCAGCATCTCCTCTTTTAACGCTGTTCTAACATCATTTGGTAAAGCATTCCAGAGTCGTGCAGCTTCTACGGAGAAGGAGTATGAAAAAAAACACTGGTATGACCAGGGATGGATAACAGGTTATTGCCCTCTGATCTCAGGGGACGGCCGTGCGCCGTTATCGCGGTGCGCCGTGCGCTGGTGCGCCGTGCGCCAATGCGCCGATAACGCCATAATATAACTTAAATACTGAGGTGGAAAACGGTGTATACCAGTATTTTTCTGGTTTAGACACTCATTTCTTTTCTGACCGTTTAAAAATAAAGGAGAAACGTTGGATCAAATATATCTTGTTGCGGGGAGACTAAGTAGAGAAATAAATTTTGTTTTGCTTCGAAATATGTGTTTTTCTTAATAAGGCCGGAATCTTTTCGAATGGCCCTCGTATTTACTTCTCTCATAATGGAAGATCTTTGGACAGTGGTTGTTGAGACGTTTTCAGATTTCATCAGTAACAATATAAGGGAAAGTTAGTCTGAGTCATGTCGGACAGTTTATTGTGATTTGGCATAGGCTAGAATGACTTCGCCACTTGGCATTTATTATATTTACGCTACGCTAGGTATTATATTGTATTGTAATCTACAATATATAGTAACGTTATCAAACAAACAGCTTCAAGATAAGAAGCAAGTCAATGAAAAATCGGAATTTACGTATTTACCGCAATAATTATAAAGTAAGTGATAAAATACGTAGGTAGGTAATAGAACGGGAGGCTAACACGGTTTACTCTACGCCATCTGGAAAAATATAGAAACATATTTATAAATAAAATTTTGCTTCAATCAATGATTAAATAGGGAATTATATTTTTCAACGTCTTACTACAATTTGGAAACCAGGATTTTACTACGGAAAGCAACGTTTAGATGGCTTTCATATTTCTAAAAATTGATTGATCTTTTAAAGTTGATTAAAATAGCAAATGATTTATTTATTTATTTTTATTTATTTGTTTATTCGCTTATTACTAATCAACATTACAGTAAAACCAAGGCATTGAAAAGTAAAATTAATTAAGATATCACCGTAATTATACAAATAAAATGACACTTATAATACTAGCTATCAAATAAGAATAAATGATTAATAGCCTGCAATTTAAACGAGTGACGGTTGATGGTAAAAATATCAAAATCTGGTGCCATCGAGTGAATTTCATTTAAGCGCCGCAAAGCACGCGCCAACAAGTTCCACCTCGTAAGGTTAGTGCGCGAGAACGGCTCCGCGAAAAGATGGTGCGATCGAGCACGATAATAATTATTTGGTACGCAAAGATCTACCATGGCTAGTAAGCTAAGGTTATCAGTTTTACCACGAATTACATTCAAAACATAGGGCATGGTCAACATTTCCCTTCTGAGACAGAGAGAATAATAGCCAACCATGCCTGTGATAAATGCAGTGGATAATATCTGTACTGTTTTAAGTACAAAAATCTCAAAAAACGCTTCTGTACCTTTTCCAGCATGGGAGTATAGGTATCTTCATGCGGATTCCAAATAGCTGCATTCGTTTCCATGCGACTTCTAACAATCGAGTTGTACAACGTGCGCATAACCCGAATATAAATTGAAGTGCTTGGATCAACAGTCTAAATAAAACAAAACTAAATAAAAAAATACGTGTGGCACTCGGGGACTGCCGCAGTAAAGCTATTGCATAGCATTTTTAACAACTTATGCAATTATAATTATTTATTTATTTTATTTTTTCTTATAACTGCGCTCTATCGGAAAACGTTGAAATAATTCCGAATCATTTGCGGCTGCGGAAGCAAATGATTCGTAATAATTTAAACGTCTTCCGATAGAGCGCCGCGCACGAATTTTTTATTCGATAAAGCAAAATAACCGGATTATTCGAAAAAAAACTTAGATAAAAAGATAAATAATTAAATTATATTTAAAATGGTGCAGGTGTCATAATAATACGCCAGATAATATTTGCGTAGTAGTCGTTTTTGTGTTCGGTTAGACCTAATTTCACAAATTAATTACACTATGTAATATAAACAAAATCTAAAATATTCAAAGATAAGAATATTACGAAAATGTTCTTGTTTAACATATGTTTTTTTCGAATCGTAAGCAGTACTCGTTTAGACGTAATTATCAGTTTAAAATCATTAATTTTCGTTAAGAAATTTCTTCATTCGGTCGCCGCGCTGGCCTAGGCCCGCGATAAAAGCTATGCAATAGCTTAAAAAAAAACAAAACTAAATAAAGACAGATTATGATAAACATGAGATAGCAGGGAGTTGCATTTTTTGCTGCCAAAGGGATATACAAAAGATGTCTATTTCTGTGGGTAAGGAATTAAGAAGATGTATAACCTTTCCCACTGGCCTGTCTACAAAAATATTTGTACGATGGCACGGCACATTAAACAATAGATGCGAATTTACCGGTACGTACAATTCAAACTTACATAGTATTTCTGGCAAATAAATAGTTCCTTGAATTAATTTATATGCAAATATAATTAGGGAAATATATCGACGTGTTTCAAGACTGTTGTATCCTGCCATTGTATAACAACGTTGTATCACAAACCCTAGAAGCTTGAAAGAAGTTGTAGATAGTTGCCTAATGTGTGTTCCTTAAAGTTTAACTGGGGGTTGAACAAAAATCTCCAAAGTCCTTGACTTCGGTCACTCTGGGAAGCACACATCCAGCGATGGACTTTATCATACATCAGATGAGCAGGCGATCTTGTGTATGTCATCACTGAACATTTTTTAATATTGATGTGAAGGTTACGAGCTTGGCTCCATGCATAAACTGCATCAATATTACGTTGGAAGAGCTCGCATGCCTCATCACTTGCAGTAGATACAAATAATTTGACGTCACCGGCAAACATTAGACAACCTGGTGATGTGATAGCTTTACTCAGATTATTAACAAATAAGTTAAATAACAAAGGCCCCAAGTTTGATCCTTGGCTAACCGCCGACCGAGTGTTGTATAGTTTGAAATCAAAATCGCCAAATTTAACGAATTGCTGGCGGCCCCCCAAGTAATCTGCGAAAACAACAGTTTACTGACATTTTATACGACACATCCGGAATTGCTCAATCATATGGATTAAATATCAATGCGGATAAGACCAAAGTGCTCACTACGGACGGTTCGAAGACCAGCGTTTACCTCGATGGAACCCAAATCGAACAGGTCCCACAATTCAAGTATTTAGGATCGTTGGTTACGGAAATGAAAGTGGCATCGACGGCCGATGTCCATAGCCGGATAGGTCAGGCAACAGCAACATTCACCTCGCTCAAGTGGTGCATGTGGAAGCGAACGAATATTACCATCAAAACCAAAGTACGACTATACCGAACGTTGGTTCTTCCCATTCTTCTTTATGGATCGGAAACGTGGACGTTACTACAATCGGACCTCAACAAGTTCGAAGTCTTCCAAATGCGATGCTTGAGGCGGATTCTCGGTGTCTCACTCCGCGACCGAATTCGAAACGAGACCATTAGAGAAAGATGCGATCTACTAACAACGATCGAAGAAGAAGTACAAAAACGTCGGTTACGATGGTTTGGCCATGTATGCCGAATGAACGATAAACGCTTGCCACGTAAACTTCTTTGGCGAGACAGTACGACAGAATGGAGATTTTCAGCGGCACCGAAGAAAACCTGGCTAAATAACATCAAAGACGACCTTAAGAATCAACGATTATCGGCTAGGGATGCTCGAGACGTGGCAAAAAATCGTCAAGAATGGAAGCAAATCGTGAATGGAGTGCGAGATCCAGCGGCACCGACAGCAGCGTATTGGCTCCGAGGGCGACCCCTCCCCAATCGCCGGCTACGGAATAATAATAATAATAATAATCCTTGACACGATTAAGCCCATTTCCAGATTGAAGTGTGTCTGTGTATCCAAGGACGTATCCGGGGAGGGGTGGGGGGGACACAGGGACGCGTCCTCCCGATTTTTTTTAAATAAAAATAAAGTCGCGAAAAATTGAGAATCAGGGAGAATCAGCATCTTGTATAACTAGGTTAGAGCACGTATCCAGGAGGGGTTGAGGGGGGGGGGGATAATTGAAATTTAATCCCCCGAAATCCACAATATTTTCGTTTCATTGTACAGGCAAATTCAAGTTTGTTAAAGATAAAGATAAAAGTATTTATTTCCAATACAACCATACAATTGTGTATGAATGACAGTAATTAATCTTAAACTAGTAAATGGGTAGATACGATGCTATGTATTTTAAAAATATTTTAAGAAGTCGTTATGAGCATACGTGTTAATTTTAAGTAGATAGACTCGGATGGATCTCTTGAAAATATCGATGTTTTTAATCGCTTTTAAACTTTCGGGCAATTTATTGAAAAGTTTGAGGCCTAAGTATCGACTAGTCGCTTGGAACTTAGCAGTACGTGCTACGAACGGTTGGAGATACAGGGTTTTATTCCTGGTGTCATGCCGATGTACATCCTCGTGGGATATGGCCGAGCTCTTATTGCAATAGAATTCGCAAAGAGCTTCTTGAGCAAAAAGCGCGGGTGCCACGCGCGTTGTTCTAATGGATGTCCCCTCCTCCCCGAAACTGTAGTCTGGACACGTGCCTGTGTGTGTGTTGTATATGGTTGTGTTTATGTGTGTGTGTCTGTGTGTGTGTCTGTGTGTGTATCTGTGTGTGTATTCCCCCATGATAGCTCAAAACGCTTCATCCGATTGAGCTGAAATTTGGTTTTCGGGTATCATTTGGTCACGGCAATAATTGAAAAGGTTGTGGTTGAAATCATTCCGCCAAGGGGCGCACTCTGATATCATCCTCGAAATCTTAGACTCAGAGACGATTAAAGTTCGGTACCCAAATGCCTTGTTGGGCCGAAATCACATTGTGAAATGTTGGTTGGAATATCTCACATATAAGCTGCACTGATAATATTCAATTTCCGCCATAAATTTTAATTAAATCTTAACGCCAAGCTGCCCGAGGCTAGCCACGAAATGAACCGCGCCGTTTGAGGCGTTGTGTAACGGAACCCAAACGGGTTCGTTTGCCGACCGAAGGAGGGCGGTCATCGATTTTATTCATGAAACTAATATTTAAATGAAATCAGTCCTTGGCTGCTTGCCGGGGAAGTCTTGGGGTGACACAACCCATATTTTTTAAGTCTAAATAAATTCTTTTATTTTAGAAATATTTTGGTCGACTTTGTAGCGTTTTCTAGCTTGCTGCCCGATAACGGAGAGTATACCACATCAGTCTTCCGGTCTATTGCTACCGAAATTCGTTGAAGCGGCAAATGTCTCATTTTTGGGTCAACTATTCGCGAAAACGAAGGTTATCTCTCATCGAGTGTTTTTTTTATGTTTATTTTTTTTATATAAACAATATGGCAATATTATCATTTTTATTCGGTCTTGTTTTGCTGCAACGAGTGAATGGACGGAATCGAGACAGAATTGCGACAAAATATACAAAGAAAACGTAAATAAAATACACAATTTTTAAACGGTTTTATTTAGCTTCTCTTTTCGTATACTGGATTTCAACCACTTCGAGTAATCGACTGTTATAAAACTTTGCCTACATATTGAGTACATCATTATGAAATCACATTTGTGAAAAGAGTTTCAACGTCAAAGCTGGTTGGTTGTTATTGACCTGATATCAGCCACCTTTGATATGACCCGTTGGCCGCCCGATCCCACATGAGCTGGACGGGGAAAGCGCTCCACAAACCGCGATAAATTCCAACAAAAAACCGCTAACATCAGGTACAGGCCGCGCAAGCGACTTAGAAGCCGCGACCAGACTGGAGGACGGAAAAATCCGGTCAAATCTGGTATTCGTGGCGTGAGGACAGCCTGTTGTTTTCCTAGTGTCTCGCGGTAAGGCGTTGGTCTCTCGCGGGTTTTTCTGTGGAGCGACAGTGGACTGTCTTTGTCCGCTGTCCGCTGTTGCAGTCTGGCCACGAAGAGCCATGGGTTCAGGGTCGGTCAAACTCACGGGTCAACACCCATCCGGCGGCCTCCACGTACAAGTGCGAGCCAGGGTAGCACTCTGGCCTGCGGGCCAGTTTCCCCTAGGAGTCAACCATTGGGCGCTTCTGGACGGTTTGCGCACCGTGCGGCGTCAGCCAATCGATTGTGCATTCTGACCGACAGCCGGGGGAGTCTGAAAAAAATACTGTCTCCTATAGAGCGGGGGGTAGTTGTTCACCTTACGGCAACTGCTCTGGAAACGACCAATCTGCTACCCCATTCCGGGTGAAGAGCCGGGCAAAGGATGCCGTGGTCCACGATAGATTCGGTATACACTGTATCTCCGCTAAGTAAGGGAGAAGATCGCGCATGCGACCCGGATCCTGTAACCAGTCAGCAGGTAGGAGATATCCTGATGGTTAATTCCAGACGGAGATATCCTTCCAAACTGGTAGTCAGGGGGCAACTCAAGGCTGCCCGCGGTACCTTTCCTAGTGCCTCTCCGTAAGGCGTTGGTGTCTGACGGGCGAGTGGCAACACTAGCAACGCTCACCTCACAGGAGACAGAACGATCTAATATCGTAAAAACTCCCGAGGTGACGGGCTCGCCCGTTGTAGATGACAGCTCTAGTTATCTTTGTACATGTCTTCTAGTTCACTCTATGAGAGATAGAACGACCTGACGTCGATAAAACTCCCTAGCGTGATGGCTTCGCCCGTTGTGTTGTGTGACACCCCCAGATTTACGTAAGACGACGTTTTTCCCGTCAACGGTCGTAAGACAGTAGCTAAGTGTTTTGATAGAGGATATCAGGAGGGGCTGTCGATTTGGCTCACAATCGGTCTCAAGCGAGGGGGGGGGGGGAGGGAGTATAATCCTAGTAGATTCTGGGTATATTTAGCGTAACTCTCAGAGCGCTCTCATGTTTTAATTAATTGTAATTAATTTAGGACCTAAATAAAAAATGTGGCTAAGTGCTGTCCTAGAAAATTAACCAGTCATTATAATGAAATTGTAATAAAATACACTCACCTCTTACATTGTAGGAGTAAATGCGCCTGAAAGTTTTCGAAGTCAGTTTAAATCCTTAATGTCCAAGGCTTTGAGCAACTTTTTTGAGTCCACATTTTAAATTGGTTCCTTATCGAGGGATTCACTTAGAACTTTTTTTAAATTAATGCTTTTATTTTCCAAAAGACTCATAAATCGTTCCCAGGTATCATGTTACCTTAACCCTTGGATTAAATGGGTATTTTCATGGATGCATCTGTCTCTTTTGCAGGATTTTCGGCGACATCGACCTTAAAGTACTATAACTACGAAACTACTACACCAATCATAAAAAGAACAACTGCACAATGATTGCATTGAAATTTCGAATATAGAATATTGAAATATCATTTTGTAAAACAATTAGATAATTATGAATAAATATGAGAACGTCAAAGAAGTGATAAAAACGCGGAACCAGATCTGGTCGTATCATATTCATACTCAACGGATAATTGTTTCAGGACCAGATTTGGTCGTATCATACTCAAGGGGTAATATGAATGCGATGCAATAGCCATCAATGCTGCAAACGGGAGGTATTCACATTTGTATGACGTAATCTGCGGTAAAAATAATTATTTTTTTACTTAAAATACTTAGTACAAGTACTACAAGTACTTACTTAAAAATGGTTAGTGACGTTTTTTTTCTTTTTTCTGACACTACCGTGCCACTCAAATCGAACTTAAAAAGTGAGCTCGCCTTAACACAGGAGTTTCTAGTAAGGCGGTCTCGGTTGCACATTACTTAGCACAATAGAAAAATAAACATCTAAATAATTTATACGCTTTTAACCTGAGCTCACACAGTTGTATACCTAAATTTAGACGGTATAAACTACGGATAAATGTAGCATAAAACGGTAATTCCCAAATTATATATTTTCCTTTTGTGCTCTTGCATTTGAGAGTGTATGTAGCCAATAAATAAATAAATCAATAAATAAATTAATTCTGGCTGTGGCTGCACAATAGATAAATAAACATCTAAATAATGTATGCGCTTTTTATCCTGAGCTCATTTATTTTTTATTTATTTTTTATTTTTATTTTAAACCAGTTGATAGGAGTTCCTACACTTGCTTATGTCAAAAGTAATAAAAATAACAAGTATAATATAAATACCTATTAAGGGTATCAGATATGAACGTCGGTATTGCAAGGTATGAACGTTGAACATCCAAGCGCAAATTTTCTAGGTTATATATGTAGAGGAAACAACATTTTCCAATATTTTCAATCAAAATTCTTAAGTAATTTCGTAAAATTTTCTATCTAATTTTCTATATAATCCTAAGTACTAAATAATCAAACAAATATTGGATAATTTCACAAATTATCATACGGGAAGATGTTTTAAAGAAAAAACACAAATACAAAAGAAATCAGTAATAATAATTATAGTCAATAAATAGTTAGAAGACAAAAAAAACGCAATTGTAAAATAGTCAATAATAGAAAGAATAAGGAATAATAATAGTCAAGTAGGTCAATAGAGCTGCGAAAAATTGATATTGTCGAAATCCTCAATCCTCAATGCATACAGTTGTATAGCTCAATTTATAACGTTAAAACTATGGATAAATGTGACATAAGACGGTAATTCCCAAATTATATATTTTTCTTCTGTGCTCTTGCATTTAAGTCTGTATGTAACCGATAATTAAATAAATAAGCAATAAATAAATTAATTCTGGTTGTGGCTTGGGATTCTTGTTGTGGGGACCTTTTTTCGTAACTGCTGGTGTCTTCTAGGAGCATCCCAGTGTTTAGATCGAAATCTACGATATCTAATATAACTATTGCTTTAGCTTTATCGGCCACTCACTCTAATGTCAAGTAAATTCTAATATCTTTATCTTTATCTTTATCTTTATAAATATATGATATGTTACATTATTATTATTATATGTATAATATGTACACTTGCTACATATTAGTACATAATATAATATGTACACTTGCTACAGCTATGTATAATATGTACACTTATTGAAAAAGGTTTTTGTGTTAGGATAAGGATTTTGTTTTTGTAAATTGTAACTTGAATTATGGAAATTAATAAATTAACAAATTAACTACACTAAATATTTATAGACTTTATGGCTAGCGAGATTGAGAAATCATACTATAATTTGTACTTCAAATATTCAAATATGTATGCTTTAGTCTTAGTACTAAGAAAATTGTAACTATACGAATAATGGGATGATAAATGGATAAATATTTTTTTTTGCAGCAACAAAATTGCCTTTCTGGCGGGATCCAGAATGGCACCATCACGCAAACCAAAGATAGCGGAGGTGGCGGTAGTAGAGCTGCCGACATACCACGTTCCATCCCGACCCCAGCTGCCATACTACCCGGAAGTGTCGAACTGCCACCACAAGTTCTGCAGGTACAGTGTAATATACCAGTTCTAAAACTGTAGATACTACGTTACTTAGTGTAGGGCGTTTGTTCCGCCAGAAGGCCAATCAACTTTGACGCGTGCGATATTGCCACCCGTGCGAAGTAATATGGAGTCAGATCAATTATCACGTCCCTTTTACGAACGACAATCGTAAATACATTATATTTACGTCGTCTCCGATTGGCGTCTAAAAACCGCTCTTGGACGTGTCAGAATATTTGGGTTTTAAGTAGTAAGTCTCATTACTACTTTAATCTTCACTTAACATACATGTCATCAAAAAAAAAAAATACGTGTGGCACTCGGGGACTGCCGCGGTAAAGCTATTGCATAGCATTTTTAACAACTTATGCGATTATAATTATTTGTTTATTTTATTTTTTTCTGATATCAGATAACTGCGCTCTATCGGAAAACGTTGAAATTATTCCGAATCATTCGCGGCTGCGGAAGCAAATGATTCAGAATAATTTAAACGTCTTCCGATAGAGCGCCGCGCACGAATTTTTTATTCGATATAGCGAAAAAACCGGATTATTCGAAAAAAATCGTAGATAAAAAGATAGATAATTAAATTATCTTTAAAATGGTGCAGGTTTCATAATAATACGCCACATAGTATTTGCATAGTAGTCTTTTTTGTGTTCGGTTAGACCTAATTTCACAAATTAATTACACTATGTAATATAAACAACATCTAAAATATTCAAAGCTAAGAATATTAGGAAAATGTTCTTGTTTAACATATATTCGAATCGTAAGCAGTACTCGTTTAGACGTAATTATCAGTTTAAAATCATTAATTTTTGTTCAGAAATTTCTTCATTCGGTCGCCGCGCTACTAGGCCCGCGATAAAAGCTATGCAATAGCTTAAAAATATCTAAGAAACTTTGGAACCTACTAAAATTTATTCGTCCTAAAATCTTATTACAAAACAATTTAAAGGCTTAATAAATAAAATAGGTTATAATTATAAAGGCTACCTACTAAAAGCCACTCAACACAATAATAAATAAATACAAACGGAGCTGCCATGGAATTCACCGACCGGAGTCGGGCCCATCATAATACTATTTTTTACACTTCTGGGGGGTGAGCAGTGGATTCCGGACTTACGAACCGGCTGTGGTAGGTTTAGGACAGCTGTCTTGCCACATGTGAGCGTTCACCTTGCCACCCATTCACTCCCCCTTCGAAGCCATAGAATTTGAGATGCGCAAATCGCAGTTTTAGATAATTTTTCTAAGAAAGAGTTGATTATTTTTCTGGAAAGGCCAAGATCTTTAAAGAGGTGAAATAGAGATTTAGCTGGCAGGCCATGAGCGCCAACTTCCACCGCGTGAAGGTGAACAGTGAAGCCGTTCCGGGTTACGGCATTTGCAAGATCATGGTATTTATTTAATTTGTACTCGTGATCTTTTGGGATATTTGATTCCCATGGAACAGTAAATAATCAGTTTAAAAAGTTGAATAATCAAAGCAGAAGCCTAATCATTGAAGTAGTCAATAAATCGAATATATACCTACGTACTAAAAACTGTACATAGTAAAATCCAAAGTAGTAAGTAAACTGTTAAATAATCAAACTAAAGTTAAATCTTACATTTAAATACTAAAAGTACAAATATAATTATCATTCAAATTGGTATAATATTTGCAGTCATGGCCCTCGAATTCGATCAGATTATAGAAAGGGTGGCCTATCAGCATCTCCTTAACGTTTTTTTTAAATTGTTTGTCCTCCAGTTGTTTGATAGTGGTAGGGAGTAAATTGTAGAATTTAATGCTAAGGTATAAGTAGCTCTTCTGTACTGTTGCCAGTCTTGTTCGGGGCACGCATAAATGGGAATTACCGCGTGTATGGTGAGAGTGAATGTCCGCTCTAGTTTCAGTTTCTGTTAGGTGTTGTCTGGCATAAATTAAGCACTAGTATATGAACAATGATAGATAGATAGAAATTCTTAATTGCGTATTTTAAGAAAATAGCATACAACAGGCGGACTTATTGCCTAAAGTACACTCTCTTACAGCCAACCTTCGTGGAAGTATAAGAATGTAGGTGCATCAAAAGTAAAATAAACAAAATAATACTTTTAAAAATTTAATCGAAAACTATATACGTCATTTTAAAAAAAAACATAATTAGATTTGGAGAATACTTGCAAGGAACGGAGGATAGGAGAGGACGGGATGAGACGTAGGATAACTAAGAATTTAGGGAAAAGAAATGCTTTTTCAAGGACTCTTGAAAAGCAGAAAACATTGTTGCCTTTCTGACATTTGACGGGAGCTGAGCATGAACGGTGAAGGAATATGTAAAAAAGGAATAATTATGAGTAGGAATCGCAATGTCACTATTCCGACTGGAACAGAGTAAACGACCACGACTTCCTAAGTGATTGAATTTTTGGTTAGGTGGCGGGAGCGGTAGGAAAAGGAGCGGATTGTTGAGGATGTTATAAAGAAGGGAAAGAATATAGATGTAAACGCCGTTGTAAACGCGAGCGGGCCTAAACAAGCTCACCCGCTCACCAGTATGGAATAAACCGTTTACCAGACAAAATCTCTATGCCATGCTTATGCTCTCGACTGCTCCGCCTCTTTTGAACTGGGCCGAACTAGGCTGAACTGATTGAACAGGACTGAAGATTTAGCCAAGGAACAGTAAGCCTTTGGAAACATCGTGAACCTTAAAGCAGCAACGGCTAACCTTTGCCATTAGCGAACATTTGCACGATATTCAGGGCTCTGAATGATAAAGAGTTGGCATCTGAAATATTGCAAAGAAGATATGGACTGGCTTAAAGCAAGATCTAATGAATACATTTCATTCTATAAAACTTATTATACATTAATATATATAATAATATATATTCTATATAATAATATAGAATATAATAATATAGAATTTCTTATAAAAGTTATAAGAAATTCATTCTTTGCGGTGTGCCTGTGATGATCTATACATTTTACACGACTGCGCAACAAAAGAGGAGTGTAATGTGTTTAGGGTTATCCTATATATGCTTTCCGTTTCTTTATTCCACCATAACTTCTAAACGCTCGAACCGATTTAGAAGTATTTGTTATAAAAATAAATAAAAACAATAAAATACAAACGGAGCTGCGTTGGAATTCACCGACCGAAATCGGGCCCATTATATACTATTATTACACTTCTGGGAGGTGAACGGTGGATTCCGGACTAACGGCCGGCTGTGGTAGGTTTAGGACAGCTGTCTTGCCACATGTGAGCGTACACCTTACCACCCATTCACTCCACCTTCGAAGCCATAGAATTTGAGATGCGGAAATCGCGGTTTTAGATAATTTTTCTAGAAAGGAGTTGATTATTTTCCTGGAGAGACCAAGATCTTTAAAAAGGTGAAACAAAGATTTAGCTGGCAGGCCACGAGCGCCTACTTCCACCGCGTGAAGGTGAACAATGAAGCCGTTCCGGGTGATGGCATTTGCGAGATCATGCTATTTATTTAATTTGTATTCGTGGTCTTTTGGGATATTTGATTTCCATGGAACAGTTAATTCTATGATAAGGGCCATCTTCCGAGATAGAGAGTAAAGAGTTATATCTGGACGCAGGGCTGTACATCCGAGACTGTCAGGGAATTTAATATTATACTGCTTAGAGACCGAATCGATCTCCATATAACGCTTTCTCGATTATTGAGAAAGGTTTTGCAGTGAAATGTTTTTTACCTTTAGAGCCAACCCGCACAAACTGTATTGAGAGGCTACTGAGAGGCTGAGAGGCTAATTACCTCGCGAATAACAGCAAGGACTTTGTCGTATTCCGTAAGTGTTCCGTCCTTGATCCAAGGCTACCTTGCAGCCAGCTCTAATATATATGTCTAGCTGTGCAAGGGGTGTTGCTACAAAGGGGACATGAACTATCCTCGGCATAGCTCCAACGAGCGAGGTTACTGGGGTCTGCAAGTGTATGCTGAAAGGCATTTAAATAAAATTTCAGCATCTCTGGCGTCCAGTCATACAACATTACTTTCTAGTGCATTGGAGTAATGCAAAAGTCTCCAATTGTTGTCCAATCATTCTGGCATTGAAGGCCAATAGCGTGATCCTCAATATTGCTGTCGTAATCTCCTCGCAAGAGAGACTTCTTCAAGTCCACATCGCTCATGTTTGTACTGCCATACCTCAGACCATTGCCGTTCTGGCTGATTCCAGCAAGGAACTTTTTGTGGAAGTTTACGCGAGCTTGGAGATCAAGATTAGATTCGCTATATCATCCCGAGTGTCATAGCGTACCTTAATTGTCTAAATATGAAGTATATATTTTAAATTATGTTTATTACATTTTTTATGAAATATTTGTAGTTTATGTATTTATCCATGTAGATACATTATATTTCCGGAATGTTCAATCAGACATTTCATTTGATACTAAACACTATGTATTTATGTTAATTAATTGACAATTGGAGATTTAGACATTTAGACTTTTTACTTAATATCTACTTAATTTACTTAAACTATTTACGTAATACTTTGACAGTTAAGGTATCCTATGGCTCTCTGGATGACATAACGGTTCTAATAATACCACATACTTGGCCACATACATACACGGCTCGGTGGCATAGTGGTTAGGTCGCCTGATCTTACATTGTAAGGTCCCGGGTTCGATTCCCGGCTGGGTCACCATTTTCCGTTGGGATCAAATTAACGGAATTGCATTTTCAATTCTGTCGATCGAATGCAATAACAAGACACACACTTACACACATGTTACACGCACACATACATTATAACACGTCATAGTAGGGTTGGTTGTAAGAGATTATCATATGACAATAAACCCGCCCATTGTGACATTTTCACAATAAAGAGTATAATATAAACAAACATACTTCTAAATCGGTTTGAGCTTTTAGAAGTTGTCCTGTAATAAAGAAACGGAAAACAAAATACAAAAATATGCTGCTTTTGCTATCATAGTCACTTGAAACAATGAGAGGGCGTTGTCTACTTGCCAGGAATTCTTGAGGTGACACAACCGATTTTTTTCTGTCATGGACAGAGTGAGCAATCACGCTGTGTAGCAAACCCGCACGCAATACAAACTGAATATTCGACCGCAGATTTGTTCTACCATAATAAATAATTCACTCTGATATGTACTTAATAACTGGAGGGGGTGAAATATAGTGGAATAGAAGTCATGGAATTAAGAATGGTGGTCGGCCTAATGATGACATTTTTATTTGTTTCACAGGTCAGAACTGTGTTGGAGAATCCTACTCGCTATCACGTCATCCAGAAACAGAAGAGTCAAGTACGGCAGTTCCTCAGCGAATCATTTCAACCTCAAGGACAAGTAAGCGATCCTATCTTCTTCTTTTTCAGTCAATAAACTCCCACCGATAACGTGTAAAATTATTCACACGCACAGCAAGAATACTCATAGACGTGGCACCTAAAGGTGTCGACACCAACGCTGCCGTCGTAAATGAAAACACAGTAACTTGAAAAAAGACGTTTAGCGAAAAACGCGGTCAAAGTTCGGTTGTTAAATATTTGTTTTCATGAACAAAGTAATCAATATAGATTATTTCTTTTAATCTTTAATGTTAATAAATAGTTAGAACTTCAATTCTGCATAAAAATATATATTAAATTATAATTGTTTAATTAATTAAATTAGTTATTGTGTTTTAAATTAGGAATATAATTTGATAAATTTTATATTTTTAAGGTATAACACCGTAACTGAGTGGTTACTGTGTTATAGGTAAATTTTACCCATTTCTGTGTTCTAACCATGTAAAATAAATATATATTTTTTAAATAAATAAAAAACTGCTGGCACCTTAAACACAGTAATTGAGATACTGTGATTAATTCGTGTATTAATAAATCAAGTTTTAACAAAATTTTACCTAAAACCACAGTATCTGACGAAGCCGTGTTGTAACCAAACAAAAATATTTCTTAAATGCTTATAAGTATTAAAAAAGATCACAGTAAATAATAGCTTACTGTATTTTAACCTAAAAAATTATACATACTGTGTTTTTTATTTAAAATATTCAGATTTTTAAAAAAATACTGTGTTTTTATCTAAGGTATCTCGGTAACTATCCATCGACAGACAAACCGAAAAATTTGACTTATAGTACTCCAACTCGTGATTTTAAAGAACCAAACTTGTAAAAACACAGTAAATGAAGTTACTGCGTTTTCATTTACAACTGCAGAACGGGCGAACTTACCCCGTCAAGAAGTTTTAACGATAATGATCGTTCTGTCTCCCGTGAGGTGAGCGTCGACGACTTAGGGACGATACAAACCTACCGACCAGAAAAGCCAACATGCCCGTCAGAGGCCAACGCCTTACGGCGAGGCACCGGGAAGGTGATCCAGCGGGTAGCCTCGTCCCCTGGCTACCAGTTTTGGCAGGATATCTCCGTCTGGAATTAAGCATCAGGATACCTCCGTCGCAAACTCTACCTGTTGTATTACAGCGGTAATTTAGCATGAATTTATCGCGGACCTGGGCGATCTTTGCCAGACATACCACTCGTGATGGCCGATAGGTCGTTTCAAGAGTGGCATGACAACAGATCATCATCCACCCCCGCTGCTTAGGAAACAGTATATTTATGGAAATATTCTGTCTCCTAATGAGCGGAAATATGCAGTCTTCACACTCCTTCAGTAATTAGTCAGTGCACATCCGATTGGCTGACGCCGCACCGTGCGCACACCGTCCAGTGGCTCGAGGAGGCAATCCCTCAAGGGAAACCCTTAAGGGGTGTAGTCCCTCACTCGAGGAGGCTACTGAATGTGTGCTGCACCGTGAGTTGAGCCGATCCTAAAAGCGAGCTGTGGGTCTTGGTGAAACAACTGCATGTGTGCAATTAGCCGCCTCTTAGACGTGGCAATCAAAACACACACCAGCTTCGAATACTTTCGATTTCAATATTGTCTAATCTGTGTCTATTCTGCGAACGTTTTCGGTAGCGAACGGTTTCGTGCAGCTTGGGCCACAAGATTCAATTTGTTCTCGTATCGGCCCAACTCATGATTCAGATCCTATTCAGAAGCCTCCTCTAGTGGAAGGCTACCCCGGATAAGACCCTCGTGTATTAGGCCTCATTGCTGATGTACCAGTTTCTCCTGGTGCGATTTTCTTCCGGCGCTACCGGACAGTTTGTGCACCGTTCGGTTTCGCCAATCGGTTGTGCACTCTGTAAATTTCTGAAGGAGTCTGAATACTATGGAAATATACTGTCTCCTAAGCAGCGGGGGCGTTGACCTGTCGTGAACCACTCTTGAAATGACCATTAGGCTACCTGATCCTGAATTCAGAGCCGTGCAAAAGATGCCTTTGGTCTGCGATAGATTCAAACCGAATCACCGCTGAACATACGGCAGGTAAAGGTCGTGCAAGTGACTTTGGACCCTTGACCAGTCGGTTGGAGGTATCCTGATGGTTAATGCCAGACGGAGATATCCTTTCAAAACTGGTAGTCAGGGGGCGAGCATACCCGCTGTGTACCGTACCTTTCCCGGTGCCTCGTAGTAAGGCGTTGGTCTCTGACGGGCATGTTGGCATAGCTAAACAGTAGATGTGTATTGTCTCTAAGTCTTCTACCCTCATCCCACGGCTGAAAGAACGATCACATTCAGAAAAACATACCAAATGAATATTTAAATCATAGTTTTTATAATTATAATATTATTTACATAAATATGTCAATTTTTAATTTTGTATACAGGTTTCAATAAGTAATAACTACGCACATTAAAGTTCAGATAGACTAATCGATGGCATTCTATTTCTGTGATGTAATAAGCCTATTAAGAAATGCGATAGATGGCACTAATCATTGAATGTCATTATTGTTACCATTGGTTACATCATTGGGTTTTTATAATCAAACAGTTCTTTAAAAAAAATATACTTGTGGCACTCGGGGACTGCCGCGGTAAAGCTATTGCATAGCATTTTTAACAACTTATGCAATTATAATTATTTATTTATTTTATTTTTTCTGATATCAGATAACTGCGCTCTATCGGAAAACGTTGAAATTATTCCGAATTATTTGCGGCTGCGAAAGCAAATGATTCGGAAAAATTTAAACGTCTTCCGATAGAGCGCCGCGCACGAATTTTTTATTCGATAAATCAAAAAAACCGGACTATTCGAAAAAAATCGTAGATAAAAAGATAGATAATTAAATTATGTTTAAAATGGTGCAGGTTTCATAATAATACGCCAGATAGTATTTGTGCAGTAGTCGTTTTTGTGTTCGGTTAGACCTAATTTCATAAACAAAATCTAAAATATTCAAAGCTAAGAATATTAGAAAAATGTTCTTGTTTAACATATATTTTTTTCGAATCGTAAGCAGTACTCGTTTAGACGTAATTATCGGTTTAAAAACATTAATTTTCGTTAAGAAATTTCTTCATTCGGTCGCCGCGCTGGCCTACTAGGCCCGCGATAAAAGCTATGCAATAGCTTAAAAACATTCTTTATTTAGACGGCCCAATAAATTGCTATTAGTGTCGCCGTATAGTGCTATCAGTGCCACCTGCATGTCGCCGGCGTAAAAGAGTTTCCAAAACGTGCTATGGTATTAAGCAATCTAATCTACACTAATCTGTCCTAATATTATAGAGAAGTAATGTTTGTGGGTTTGTAAGTTTGTATGTAGGGGGTGTCAATCTCCGAAACTACTCATCCGATTCAATGGAACGCTCCATTATCGAGGAGTGCTAAAAGCTACATTTTTTTGTGGTAAATATTGGTCTTCAATAAGAAATTTGTAAATCAAGTCGGAGAAACTGAGCTGGTGAGTTGATTTATCGGCGTGCGCTGACGAAACGGTTTGATAATGGTAAAATAATATATGACAAAAATATTGGCCTCAAAGTGATCTATAAAAAAGCCAGAAACAGCATATATACAACTTTTATATGTGAGCTACAATAACTGCTTTTATGCCTCAAAAAAATAAGAAAAATTATTAGGCAGTGTTTGTTAAAGATATCAGCAATAATATAAGAATCCTTATCAAAATAAATTGATTCAATAATCACGGGTGTTAAATAGAGATAAAATTAGCCATTCACTGTAAGTTTATAGGTGGTGTAGTTATAGAGATATCTTGAAATTAGTGACTCGTGCAAGCACCTCGAAATACCTAGAGCAGTGTACAGCGGAAGGCGGCATGGGTAGCGAGGAACAAGACTTGTACGTCTACGGAATAGGTAGCGTGCATCTGGGGACGTCTTGCGCTATATATCTAAAGGTAGCGTCTAAAAAGGCAAATAAACGCCACGCTACTTAAATTAACAAATCTATTTGAAACTTTACGCGAAGCGAAGCCGCGGGCAACAGCTAGTACCCTATATACTCAATGCTGCTACCAACGTGCTTCTGGATTATATCAAATACAATCTTGGAAACTCCCTCGGTCATAAATTATCACCCAAAATTAATCGTCCATTATAAAGATTAAAAATTATTTTATCTGATACGACACTATCAGAAATTATTCTTAATCGTTTTTTTTTTATGATTTGATGTCTTTGTGACTTGTCCCGGCGCCGCCGCAAAAACCTATAGTTGGGGAGCCAGCAACAAAAAAGTGCAAGAGTTTTGTAAAAGTAAAACAAAACTACTAGTCTGAATTTTCAACAGTAGCCGTCTACGAGAATGTACTACACAATAGCATTGATTTTATAGTATAATAGATTAGTCCATCCCATATTGCATATTGGACGTCGCGAATTTAATATAAAACTCGGCAGATAGATGGCCATCGTAGTTTTAAAACTCGATATAATGCGCTTCCATCTTCAATAAGCCAATGTTTTGCCGATAGATGGCGCTCAAACAGCTAATTTTACTATACTTTCCTAAACAAAATATTAATATAATAATTAATGGCATGATAAATGACTTTTGTAAATAGCAAAATATAAATTGTGTACCTATATGAATTATACAACGAATATTTAGCCGAGGTAATATAATTATTTGAAGTGAATATTAACGAAAATATAAAACTGACAGCTGGCTACTAGTGTTGACAGAATAACTCTCCCAATGTATCGCTCCATCGGGAAATTTACTGTATATTGCCACATTTTACGCGCTGTCCAATCAGGTGGATTCGTAGAGGAGCGAAAAATGCAGACAATAATCGAATGAACGCCGGCAGCGCGATACCACTGCCTTTGATAGAGAAGGCAATGTTGGAGCCGAAAATAGCACGCCATCTATTATTTTCTTTATTAAACATGTGATTTGTAGCGTAGAAGGAAATGCAATAGATAGCGCTAATAATTGAATGCTAATTTCGTTGTAACTGTTTGAATTATTTGGTTTTTACAATCAATCGATCCTTTATAAATAAAACTTAATTATAATGTTATTATAGATGTCCAAATAAATTGCTATAAGTTTCGACGTCATCCCTACCAGCGCCACCTACGTAGTGACGTCCAGAAATTGTTGCCATTTGGTTGTATGGGATGGACTAATCTATTACACTATAAAATCAATGACGATAGTAAATTTCTGTGCGATAGTGGCGCCATCGGGCGGTGAGGCTAAGTACTTATCGGATCGCCTCGTATATAAACTTCATAATAGGATTCGTTGAAAAAGATTGTCGTATGACAATAAATCCACCCATTGTGAAATTTCACAATAAAGAGTATAAACAACCTATAAATTCAAGAGGAAAATCTCAACGGAATGTACGCCATATCTCGCTTGCTTGATCGTCGTAACCAATCATTAATCCAAGTTTAAATAGTAGATTTGTTTTCACAAGGGAGCAAAATAATATTTTTACGGCGAGGGCGCTTTTTTGAATCCAGAGCGAAGTGAGGGATTCTAAAGTAGAATCCTGAACGTAGCGAGGGATTCAAAAAAGCGTCCGAGCCAAAAATATTTTGCCCGAATGATACACTCTACTTTTCATCATCCTCTATGAGAAAATAAAAGGCGCCTCATATTTTTTACGTCATTATTACAACTGACTGTTGATTTTAACATTGAGTAGGTACTCCAAAGAGTGGATGGTTGTTTAGTTGTGGCTAAGTACTGGAAGTAGGCCAAAAACACAGATTCTGAAGAAGTTCTTGGCGCCTCTTGCATTTCTCCATTCAATAAAATTTCCATAGGCTTTCATATATTTCTCCCGGGATTTTGCAGGTAATAGATAATCAATCACATTTCTTGCCTCAGTTCTAATGCTTTCAGAAGTTAAATCTATACATCTATATATAAATCTATACTGTCACTGTCACTTGAATAACTCATTTTTCAAAACAAAACGATGAAACAATCCGTGAAAATTGTGGAAAACGCGGGCGACAAAAACAATTGACGTTCGGGCGTTTTTAATTTAATTTGTTTTTTTTTTATTCAGCCGGCGGCGCGACTAGGGGCCGTCGCACCAGCCAGTCTTTATTCAATCAATATTTGCATTCGATTTCTTCGGCGCTGAAGACTAAGATGTTCCAAATTCAAAAAGTGCGTCGCAAAGATAAATTGCGGCGCACTTATTCAAAAAGTGAGCCGCAAAGATAATTGCGGCGCACTTATAAAGTTTCTTATAGAAAACACCACTTTTGGGCGCACTTAAAGGCGAACCAAGTCGTCCTTTTCGAATAGATAGGATGAAAACTTACTTTTCTTACACTTTCTGTCTGTGCGGCGTGTCGACGGATCGTTTGTTGGAGCGGTGGGATCCATCGCCGCCGGTTTCTTCGAAAGAGGAAGACGCGTGCTTCGAGCTTTCGGGCAACGTGAGACCGTGGAGCTTTGCTTGACGTTCTAATTCATAGAAAAAGATTAGATTAGTGCGTACCACTCTTTTAGTTTCTCCATGTCATCATGTATCGCCATTCTTCATCAGAGCTTCAGTGCTGAACATGGGACATATAGTCGGGGAGCTAGCGACAATAAAGTGCAAGAGTTTTGTTAAAGCTAATACTTTCAGATCAGACAGTATTTTGACCATAAAATGCCAAGGTAGAGTCAGCAGGCCAGACTCCGGGACACCTGGCCCTGGCGTACTAGGAAAGATGTAATTTTAATTAGTACCTTCAAAGTGTTTTGGAAAAGCGGGATATTTATCAGCAAACATTGGATGCAATAAAGAACTTGATACAAATGATCAGACTGCTTAACAATAGAACGCGTGGCATCAGCATTACTCCATAATGCCACAAAAATTAAGTCCATTATATTGTGGGGCACGTTAGACCGACGCGTAATAGTTACCGAGATACGTACCGGCTTATGTGCAGTGAATTCATCACTTTTTTTTTTAATAACATTCCAGGTCAACGAATCGAACAACAGAACCTCACAGCTGTCGGCTCCAGAATTCGGGGTGAAGGCGCCACCTTCACCAGATCGGGCTTCGAGTTCCGGAGTTCTCAGTCCTGGATTATGCTCCGTCGGTACGAGCATTTCTGAGGTAATTTAAAACTTGGTCTTAATATTATGACTTCATTTCATTTAAATTATTTGTACCATAACACTATTTATATCACTCCACGACGGCCGATGACTAGTCCGTGGGTAATTTACATTAGTTTACAGAAGTCGTTCTCAATATTGCTTATAGAAGTCTTTCTCTAATGCTCCCTTGTGGGCGCTGGAGGCATTCAAGGGGACGCGTAGGTGGATATTGAGTAATTAGGCGGCCAAAAGTCAAAATCTTAAAAATGAATGTAGGCACAAATTATTGACGTTGACGCATAGTTAACACTTCCGCGAACCACCCCCCACCCATTTTTACCACGACCGTACGCCCCCGCTTCCGTGCAGGTAGTCGGAATTTGATTGCTATCCCTAGTGCACGCATCCTGTTCTCGGCGCCCCCAAAGTGATATCATTTTCAAAGCCAATATTTTTGTTTTGAAGTATAAAACACCAGTGACAGTGCAGTGATGGATTCTGAAAATACAGGTATGTATCCTTCAGACACTATTTTTTTTTGTATTTAAACATAGTTTTCCATTTTATTTCACAAATCAAACCTTTGACGTTTTCAATACAAAATTACCACGATTCTAAGAATAAATTGGTGTTTTTATGACTCATCCCTATTCGTCCCTGTCTTGTTTCATTTTTAATTGAATATGTTATGTATTTGACATTACATATTTAAGAAAATCTGCCGCAGAATCCCGCAAGTTTACTAAAAAATAATTTTTGAAAAAATTTTAAGAAAATTACCTAAAATTTTTTTTTTTCTAACTTTCTTAAAAATTTGTTTTCTTTGTTTTAGGGTCATCAAGTGCTTCTGGCGTTAAAGTAGTAACGCGAAAATATTTGTTTAACCATATGAAAACTCAAAACTTGGCTACCTTTGACGAAAAATTGGAGTGCTTGGAAAATGATTTTATCATGAGTTACGGAGACTCTGATGACAAAAAAAAGGACTTAAAACACAAATTTTCTCACTTCAAATCGCAGATGAAGCAAAGATGGTTGCGTGCGCACAAAATGGAGGAAGTATTCCTTCAAAATAATGAGTCATGGTTGGAAGGGACTTTTGAAATTCCAATCAAAACAAGTCACCAACAAGGTCGTCCGTCTAAATCATTCTCCGATTTAAGTGAGCGAAGCAAACGGAGAAAAACCGAAGAAATACGTTCCTCTGTAGAACCTGAAGTCATCGTTCATGCTGCCCAAACGATTTTACAGACAGATGGAAAAAGAAATGCGTCCAAAGTCCTGAAAGAGATTACAAATTCTCCAACACGAGCGACTAGGTATAGAAAAACCAGTGGCAAATGTGATGAAACTATTCCTCCGTTGACTCCGTTTAAAGCACTTCAGATGTTTGTTGAAGCCGATCTTTCAAAGCGACAGTATGAAATAATAAGGGCCACAAATAAGAAACACTTTCCGTGCTACGATCTTTTGTTGAAAGAAAAACAGAAATGTTTTTCATCAGAAACGGGTTTACGGGTAACGGCTACCTGCGCAGAAATGAATTTACAAACCCTTTTAGATCTGACAGCCACGCGCTTATCTAAATTCTTGGAAGAAGTGTTGGTAACACTAAATGAAAATGAGCGGCATTTACTAAAGATTATAAGCAAATGGGGTTGTGACGGCTCTCAACAAACAAGATATAAACAGAAATTTACAGAAGATGGCGATTCGGATGCGAACATTTTCTTAAGCTCATTTGTGCCTCTACAAATCGTTTGCGGGGAAAACAATAATAAAGTTGTATGGCAAAATCCAACGCCTTCCTCGCCACGATTTTGCCGTCCTATAAGATTCCGCTTTATTAAGGAATCTACTGATGTAACCAAAGAAGAAATAAGCTATGTGGAAAATGCTACAAGGTCCTTAACCCCGACCCAAGTAAATCTGAATGACTGCGAGTACACTTTTACTCATATTATGAAAATGACTATGATTGACGGTAAAGTGTGTAATGCAGCCACAAACACTACTTCAACAAGTCGCTGCTACATATGTGGAGCCACTTCAAAGGATTTTAATAATCTGAATAAAAAAAATGAAGAAATTCCCGAAGCCCTGGAATTTGGAATCTCTGTTTTGCACGCCAGGATCCGAATTTTTGAGAGTATTCTGCACCTGGCATATAAATTGACTACGAAAAAATATAGGCAAAGGAAAACTCAAGAAGAAAAGAAAACCGAAGAAGACAGAAAAAAGGAAATACAGGTGCGATTTCGGACTGAAACTGGCTTATTAGTCGACATGCCCAAAGCCAATTTCGGCAACACAAATGATGGGAACACCAGTAGACGGTTTTTTGAAAATACTGAGCTAGCAGCCGATATCACAGGACTTAATCATGATTTAATACACAGGTTAAAAGTCATCCTGGAGACAATTTCTAGTGGGCACAACATCGACACAGATAAATATGATACCTATGCACTAGACACTGCAAAGTTGTATGTTGAGCTCTACGGATGGCACCCCATGACACCAACTATGCATAAAATTCTCATCCATGGAGCCAGCATCATAAAAACCTCTTTACTTCCAATTGGACAGTTGTCGGAAGAAGCGTCTGAGGCGCGCAATAAACATTTTAGGTCATACAGACAAAATTTTGCGAGAAAATTTTCACGAGAAACGTGTAACTTAGACATATATCATAGATTACTATTAACATCAGATCCACTGCTGAGCAGCATGAGGCCTATCAAAAAAAGCCCACGTAAGCCATTTCTATCGGAAACAATTTCATTACTATTGCCAGCTGAACCAAATGTAGAAACAGATCCTGAACACTCTGACCAAGAAGACACATCATTCAATTAAAATCTATTAATTTAGTATAGTTTGTAAATATTGTAGGCTAAGCTGTAAATACGTATATTAACATGTGTATACCTACCTAATTTGTAAGTATGGTAGGCTAAGCTGTAAATATCTATATTAAAATTTGTATACCTGTTGTAAATGGAAATAAAAAAAAAATAAAAAAAAGTTTCTTATTTTTTTATAATATATCATTAAAAAAGGAGGGTCCCATACAGTCGGGAATGATATTTTACACAATATGTGTTAGTTGGAACCCGCTAGCTGCAATGGGTGCTGAAATATTTAACTTTTTAACACTTCGTTGTATGAGCGCCACCTGCAGGAAAAAAAACGTAACAGTTTTTAGTATTTTTTGTTGTAGCAGCAATAATTATACACATTCTGTGCAAATTTCAGCTTCCTAGCTATAGCGGTTTCGGAGATAGAGCCCGCTGACAGACAGAAATACAGCAAAGTCTCAGTAATAGGGTCCCGTTTGCCACCCTTTGGGTACGGCACCCTAAAAATGGCTTTATTTTGTAAGATAATCTTTTATTTTAATCAAATATACTATTCTGAAAGTGATAAAACAAAAAAATATTTTTGGCCGCCTAATAACTCAATATCCACCTATGTGGGACGGTGGAAGGCCCAGAGGAAATTGAGGGGGCTACAAGGTAGGTGGTCTATGGTGGCGAGGGCATATTATGAAATGGCGACAAATTATGTTTTCCTGATACTTTGCAATTTGACGACGGATTCTATAAGAAACAGTCATCAAATCGTGGCACCACGCAAACCGTAGAACCCATGTTCCAAACTAAAAATAAATACCGTACTACTAAAAATAACTACCAAACTAAAAATAAATACCAAACTAAAAATAAATACCTACCATAACGACATCCTTAATTTAGATCCGTATTTCTATTCGGTTTAGTGCTGTAGTATTGTTGTAAACTAACAAGTAAAACATATTAAAAGATTTTTTTTTTAAAAGATTTCTTTTTAATAATTTTAATTAGTACCCCGAAAGTGTTTTGGAAAAGCTGAATACTCATCAGTAGACAGAAGAATTCGAAATAAATGGTCAGACTGCTTAATTAACAATAGAATGCGTAGCGTCAGCATTACTCCATACATGTCATAAAAATGAAGTCCCTGCGAATACGCCGGTACGTATTTGTGAGTAACTATTACGCATCGCTCCAATCTGCTTATATAATGAACTTCATTTTTGTGACAAAAGTAATGCTGACGCCACGCATTATATTGTTAAGCAGTCTGACCATTTGTTTCGATTTCTGTATTGCACCCACTGTCCACTGATGAATTTTCAGCTTTTCCAATACACTTTAAGGATTCTAATCGAAATGACACCTTTCCTATACTCAACGCAATCCTTCCTGATACTCGGGGCAATAAAACGTGGAAGCAAGATAGCACATCACTTTTCTCCCTCGCACAAGATATAGAGATGCGCTATCCCCGGCCACGCCTCACTATCGATATCGATGGATTTTCGATGTTGATATGGTCGGATACATAGTAAGACACACACTTACACACATAACATAACAAGACACACACTTACACACATGTTACATGCACACATACATATAAACACTTCATATTAGGGTTGGTTGTAAGAGATTGTCGTATGATAATAATCCCGCCCATTGTGAAATTTCACAATAAAGAGTAGAAACAAACAAACAAAACAAATTACTTTCTTGTATGTATTTATAATATATTAGGATGTTCAGGGTAGTCCAAAACAACTAAATGAACTTAGCACGTAAACCATAAGAGATTCATTGCCAGTCCTGTAAATACACCCTCAATAAAGGGAGTTACTCTCTGGAAGGGTTTCAAATGTTACGCCAAAGGTTAATCTCATATATATTATCTCATATACATAATTATTACTGACAAAGTACTATTTGTCGCCGCGGGTTTCTCGGACCTAAGGTAAGTACTTAAAATCTTCCTACCTTAACCAGCGTTAAGCCAAAGGTTCGTTTCGCTACCGCTGTCAGATGTCCAGTAGATAATGACATACACTACTTGTCACACTATTTTTGCACTGTCAGACAATGCACTGTTAGGAAAAGACTTTATATAATGTGGTGTCATACATTTCTAATCACATTAGTGAAATAATTAATTATTCTTCAAGACAATGTTCTATTGAGTATGTCCCCATTAGGGCAATAACTAATTGCTGTGTTTCGACATTTCAGATAATTTAGAATATTTCAGTGCATTAATATTTTGCAATAGGATAGAATATCCGTTTCAATTTCGCAATTCTTTCTGGATTTGTTATTAAAGCCGGGTTTTGACGATAATAGTCGACTTTAATAGTTTTCTTGTTTGTAATCATCGATATAAGAATCAATCGATATCAATAGCCTGGCACCATCTCTTGTAGCGCGAGAACGCTGATGTGCTGTCTTGCTCGCACGTTTTACGACCCTGAATGTCATGAAGGATTGCGTGCACTATAGTACGTCAGCGCCAGGTGTTCCGGAGTCTGGCCTGCTGACTTCTAATCCGGCATTCTATGGTAAAAATTCTGTGTGATCTGAAAGTATCAGCTTTTATTAAATTCTTGCACTTTTTTGTCGCTGACTCCCCAACTATACATGCTAAACAAGGATGACGACAGCAACATCTGAAAGCCTAATTATGTAAATGAAGTTTGGCTAGCCTGAGTCACGCTTTATCAACTTGAATGTTCTCGCTGAATATGATGTTGCGACAAATAACCAAGCCGGTGTGCAAATAGAATCTGTATGCTGATAAAGCAGAGAGGTGTAACGCCGGCCTATTTCACTGCCAATGATTACATATTCTTGAAGAGATAATGTGCGGCAGTAACAATAGGCGACATGTCAAGTATTGTCAACATATTATTACATGACCTACATCTCATCTGTTTGCTTTAATGTGAGGCCCCATTAAAATTGGTAATTAGTTTTTCTCTCAAGGGGATGCTCTTAATTTAATTGCAGAGTAAGTTAATTAGGTACATATAATATGGTCCTGTATAAAAAGAGGTTTTTATAATTAGACTACGCGGTGACAGGCGGGGGAGAAACCCCGCTCACCACTCGGACAGTTCTAACGACATGGGTCGTTTTATCTGCCCGGGATGTCGTGCATCGACAACCTCACGTGTACCAGAAGGGTATCATGTAAGTAGGGACCAGTGTTGCCAAGTGCTAGACTTGAATAATCACCGATGTCAGCAGAAAAGATAGCCTAAAGTAGCCGTTTCGCAAAAAAACCGTTTTTTTGCTAATGAAAAGGATTTCAGTCCATAGGTTTAAATAAAAGAATTGAAATCATTCTAGGCCATTACAGATATTTAAAAAAAATACCAAGATCAGTACATAAAACAACAAACATTGGATGGAATAAGATTGTATGATAAAATAGAACAAAATTACCTAGATACCAAGATTACCATTTTGTGTAAAGCTACTATATTTGTGAATATGATAACATGAACCATGCATAAATGTACATTGTAATATGACCAATTACCAATCATAACTACATTATGAAAAAAAAACAGAACTACACAGAAAGTTTGCAAACAAAAATTACTTACTTACATTTTCATTGCAAAAAACAATTACATAATATTAAACTAAAACATACAAACTTATGTAATGTTAACAAAGGGGAAAGTATTTATTTTAAAAACATTACAAGGTACCTATAAAAAATTGTTGTCTGAGTGTAAAGAACTGGTGTAGCCTAAATCGGCGACAGGCGATTTTTGGTATTTTTTGGTCGCCGATAACCCATTCAAGGTAGCCTAAATGGTGATATTTGGCCTAAGTTGGCAACACTGGTAGGGACACGATTTTTTCTGATACTTTTTGATATCGAGTACTTTTGTTTCGGTACCAATACTTTTGTACTTGATACTTTTTAAATCGATGCTTTTACTCAATGAGTACATTTTGGCAAGTATCGTATCGATTAAATGTTATGAATGTTTTCTCACTTTTCCGCATAGGGAGGTTTTGAAATTCTGAAGAAAAGAAAAACAATCCACCCTACAATTCGATATGATTTATACCAGATAAGCAGATCACCAATATTTTATATGATCACATCACAGAAATATAATTCTTCGCTTAATTTGACTCCAGTGTTTATTTATGTATCATTATTTAAATCTGAATAAATCACTGTGCAATTTCAGACTGATGACTTCCTGGAAGATATTCTTTCGTTCGAGTCCGGAAGCAACAACCTGACGAACCTCAATGGCAATTGTTCTTCGGATGGTCAGTCCGGGTCGCTGTCATCCCTGCCTGGTGATATCACTATCAAGAATGAACCCCTCATGCTAAGTGATGTGGAACTCCATGCTATCGCCAAAGACAGACAGAAAAAGGATAACCATAACATGAGTGAGTAGAGTTCTTTTGTACTTGGGGCGTACCGACTTTTTATACATTTAGATCGAGATCACGCAGATCTATGAAAATGCCTCTTTACTTCCTACAACTGAATAGGAGCTGAATCGTAAGTTGAGCCGATCGGAGAACAAAATATATCTTGTAGCCCAAGCTGCACGAAACCATTCACCACCTAAATTATGAGTGTACGAAAGACTGTAACAGTTTAACCCCTCAAGCCCCGATTGGCCGATAAGGGCCACAAAACGATTTAGCGTGACGGCCCTGTTTTAGTTTTATTTTAATTTAATTTGTTTGATTTTAATATGTTTTATTATGTTAATATGTTTCATTTTAATTATGGGTACAGTGGCTTGGCAGTAATTAATGTTTTGGTGAGACAGTGTCGTAATTCAATTTTTTTACTAATTTTTACTAAATTTTTTTGGGACAGCAACTTGTCAATCGGCTGAGGGGCCGAGGCCTGAAGGGTTAAATCGACCTGTAAAATAAATAGGTCTGTGCAAAATAAGGGTCCCATCAAACTTGCAGAAGGCAAATTTGCAGACGGCAATCTTGCAGACGGCATTCTTGCAGGCGGCAGTTTTGCAGAAGGCAATCTTGCAGAAGGCAGTTTTGCAAATGTCAAAATGACCTAACCTAACCTAACAGAAAAACTTAAAACATTTTTTTTAATGTTTAGTTTGATGTATAAAAGTCATCCACTACAAGGATGCCGGTAATTAATGTCACTTCGATTTTAGGGAAAGAAAAACCTAACCTAACCTAACCTAACAGAAAAACTTAAAAACTGTACTGAAGGTTGCCGCCTGCAAGGTTGCCGCCTGCAAGGTTGCCTCCTGCAAATCTGCCCTCAAAAGATTTGGAACTGTCAAAAGTGACATTTGTGCAAAATTGCCGCATGCAAAACTGGCGCCACCCCAAAATAAGTAGTGCAGGGAAAAGTGAAAAACGCCAGTCGAAAATCTTATTTTGTCTTTTTCTCGTTTCAGTTGAGCGACGACGCAGGTTTAACATCAATGACAGAATCAAAGAGCTCGGGACTCTACTTCCGAAGACAAACGATCCTTTCTATGAAGTGATCCGGGATGTCAGACCTAACAAAGGAACCATATTGAAGAGTAGCGTTGACTATATTAAATGTTTAAGGTTTGTATTTTACTAGAAACTATGAATTTTTCGAAACGGGGAAAAAACTTGGCCTTTGAAATACATGATTTAAAATAAAAATTAATGTATACACCGAGTCTGCCCCTCAGCGCGCCGCATTTACGCACGGCCCAATTTGTATCAGTATTTAGGGAGCTAATGGGCTCTTGCTGAGTTGGCCACGTAGACCCATTTGTTCAGAGTTGGTCACACTCACGGGTCAACACCCATCCGGCGGCCTCCTCGCATGACGCGCGAGCCTGGATTGGACTCTGGCCTTAGTGCTAGTTTCTTCTAGGAGTCAATCTTCTGGCGCTCCTGGACGGTCTGCGCACCGTGCGGCGTAAGCCAATCGACTGTGCACTCTGACTAACAGTCGGGGGAGTCTGGAAGCAGTACTGTTTCCTATAGAGCGGGGATGGTCGCGGACCTTACGGCGACTGCTCTTGAAACGACCATCGGCTACCCGATTGCGGGTGAACAGCCGGGCAAAGGATGCCGTGGTCCGCGATAGATTCGGCTTACACCGTTTCAACGCTTCGTAAGGGAGAGGACAGCGCAAGCGATCTCGAACTCGTAACCAATTGAGAGACCAGAGTAATCTGGTCGCAATTGGAAGTAAGGGCGTGAGTGTAAGCCCGCTGGGTAACGTACCTGGTTATCTCGCGGATAAGGCGTTGGCCCCTTACGGGCATGTAGCGGAGCTTGACGGTGGACTATTTTGTCCAAGTCCTCTGCTTTCACTTCACGGGAGATAGAACGACCAATCGTTAAAACTATCTGAAGTGACAGGTTCACCCGTTGTAGTTGACAGCTCTATTTGTACCTACCGCTTCGTACGGTGAAAAAAGCGCACCACAGACAAGAGCTCATGTGTTTTATATGGTGCGGCTAACGCACTGTACGGTGAAACGAAACGTGCCATAGACAAGTGTCTAAAATGTTTTTTTTTTATTTTCAGAGAAGAAGTAACTCGTTTAAAACAGAGCGATCACCGAAGAAAACAAATAGAATTATACAATAGGAAATTATTACTACGGATTCAGGTTATTTTAATTTCATTCATAATAGCATTAAATATACAGGGTGAGTTTTACAATAGTGGCATCTTTGTAGTGGGTGAATCAATACGACAAACTAAGCAACTTTTGATAAAACATTTTTGTAAAACAAAAAAAAAACATTTTTTTTTTAAATAATTTTTTTTTTTTTTAAATAGTATAAAAAGCTATAAGCACGATGCACTATTATTTATTTGTTGTGTGGGGCTTTTCTAAGGTCTTTATGAGCCTTATAACACTGCGACTATTGCTGATCTATTGTGTTCGCCACCATAGTTCTGCGCTAAACCTCGTGTCATTTAAGAACCGCAACAGGCTTTTGACGCCAGATTGTTTTGCCTTCTCAGGTTGGAGGTAGTGACCACCCAGGTGGGTGTATCTTTTACGCATCAGCAGGCCACACTCGCACATGAGGTGCTGGCGAGTTTCCTCTGTCCCTTGGAAGAACCTGCACATTTTTGTGTCTCGAAGCTTGAGATTGAACATGTGTTTGTTCAGGCCACAATGCCCCGTGAGCGCTACACTAGTATGCTTAGATTGTTCCTATTTAGGGATAAGGCCTCACGGGCCATCTTATGGTCGTAAGCCTTAATAAGCGCTTTGGATTGATTCAACCCTGGCGTGTTAATTCAGTGGTTGATGGATTGTTCTAAACATAAGGTCTTCCGGCTTCATCATCAGACATTGAAACTTAATCTTGGTCAAAGTTCATTACAAGACCTTTCTAACAAGTCCAAACATGGCTATGTTACGATATTCCATCATGACATGCCAGTGCCTAACTTCCGGCTCCATCATCAGACCTTGAAACCAAATCGTGTTCAAAGTTTATTCCAAGACTTTTCTAGCAAATCCAAACACAGCTATGATACGATGTTCCATCATGAAGTTCCAGTTCATATCTTCCGACTCCATCATCAGATCAGTTCGACAGTACCATATTATTGTATTGTCATCAGAACTATATACAGCTGCCAATTTTCATGACGCTACTATCCTTAGAAGATGGTTAAATTAGTTACCTTAGATTCCATTACATAGTTACATACAGGTCGACCTAATAAAAGCGTGTTAATTACACCTTTCCTAGTATGCCAGCACCAGGTGTCCCAAAATCTGGCCCGCTGACTCTTTCCCGGATTCTATGGTCAAAATACTGTCTGATCTGGAAGTATAAGCGTTTACAAAACTCTTGCACTTTATTGTCGCTAGCTCCCCAACTATAATATGTCCCATGTTTAGCACTGAAGCTCTGCTGAAAAATGGCGATACATGAGGACATGGAGAAACTTATGGAGTGGTACGTACTAATCTAATCTTTTTCTAGGAATTAGAACGTCAAGCAAAGCTCCACGGTCTTACATTACCCGAAAGCTCGAAGCACGCGTCTTCCTCTTCTGAAGAAACCGGCGGCGGCGGATCCCACCGCTCCAACAACCGATCCAGTCGACACGCCGCACAGACAGACAGTATAAGAAAAGTGAGTTTCAAACTTGGATTAATGATTGATCACGTCGATCAAGCAAGCGAGATATGGCGTACATGCTGTTAAGATTGTGCACTTAAAAGTATACGTTGTTTATACTCTTTATTGTGAAATTTCACAATGGCTGGATTTATTATCATACGACAATCTCTTTCAACCAACCCTGCTATGAAGTGTTTATATGTATGTGTGCGCTTAACATGTGTGTAAGCATGTGTCTTGTTATTTCTTTTGATCAACAGAATTAAAATGCAATTCCGTTAATTTTATACCAAGGGAAAATGGTAATTGCAGTTAGGCCGCTAAGACCCATGTGTGAGGGTAGGTCATAACTCACAGGTCAACACCTATCCGCCAGCCTTCACGCACAAGTGCGAGCCCGGGTAGGACCCTGGGGAATCGCTCTTCGGGCGCTCCTGCACGGTTTGCGCACCGTTCGGCGTAAGCCAATCGACTGTGCATTCCGACTGATAGTCGGAGGAGAACGGTTTGACATTTGGCGGTGAACGGTCTCGTGCAGCTTGGGCCACAAGATCCATTTTGTTCTCGGATCGGCTCAACTCACGATTCAACTCCTATTCAAAAGCCTCCTTGAGTGGAAGGCTGCCCTGGGTATGACCCCCGTGTCTCAGGCCTCAGAGCTGGTGGACCGGTTTCTCCTGGCGGGATTGCATCCCGGCGCCACTGAACGGTTTGCTGCACCGGTCGGTGAAGCCAATCGGCTGTGCATTCTGACTAATTGCTGAAGGGGTCTGGAGACTATGGAAATATACTGTTTCCTAAGCAGTGGGGGTGGATGTTGACCTGTTGTCATGCCACTCTTGAAATGATATTGGGCCACTCGATCCCGTGTGGCACTACGAGCAAAGAACGCCCAGGTCCGCGATAAATTCAAACTGAATTACCGCTGTATTACATCTGGTAGAGGTCAAGTAAGCGTCTTCGGACCTGTAATCAGGAGGACGGAAGTATCCTGAAGGTTGATTCCAGACGAAGATATCCTGCAAAAACTGGTATTTAGGGTGTGAGGCTGCCTGCTGGATACCTTTCCCGGTGCCTCGCCATAAGGCGTCGGTCTCTAAGGGGTTTTTTATATTTTTTTATTTGTTGTGTGGGGTCTTTCTAAGGTCTTTATGAGCCTTGCAACATTGCGACCATTGCTGATCTATTGTGTTCGCCACCTACTATAGTTCTGCGCTAAGCCTCGTGTCATTTAAGAGCCGCAACAGGCTTTTGGCGCCAGATTGTTTTACCTCCTCAGGTTGGAGGTAATGACCACCCAAGTGGACGGGCCACACTCGCACATGAGATACAGAGGAGTTTCCTCTGCCCCTTGGCAGAACCTGCACATTTTTGTGTCTCGGAGCTTGAGGTTGTACATGTGTGGTTACCTTTCCCGATGCCTCGCCATTAGGCGTCGTTATCTAAGGGGTAACTGGTGAACTAGACAGTAGATTGTCTTGTCCCCAAGTCTTCTACGCTCATCCCATGGCTGAAAGAACGATCTATATCGTTATACCAGCCTGGGGTGACGGGTTCGCCCATTGTAGTTGACACCGCCCTACTGATAATCGGAGGAGTCTGGAAACAGCTTTGTTTTCTATAGAGCGGGGCGGTTGCTTACTTGGTGGCAGCCGCTCTTGAAATGACCATTCGGCTACCCGATACCGGATGAAAGCCGGGCAAAGGATGCCTTAGTCCGCAATATTTTCGGTAGACACCAAATCACCGCTACACTAGGGAGAGGATCGCGCAAGCGATTTCGAACCTTTAACCAATCGTAAGGTCGGAGAAATCTGACCATAACTGGTAGCGAGGGCGCTTGGTCTTCCCGCTGTTCAACTACCCGGTGGGGTTGGTCTCTCGCGGGCTAATTAGCGGAGCTAGATAGTCGTAAATAATAAAAAACAAGTCATAGGTACTATGACAGGCCACTGTCCCCTAAACAAACACCTGTTTACCATAGGTGTGACAGACAGCCCTCTATGCAGAGGATGCATGGAGGAAGAAGAAACACCACAGCATGTGCTCATGGAATGCAGGAGCGTGGCAGAGCAACGGGCAAGAATACTACAATCTCCATCATCTGTCCCGGAGCCCCGTAGCAACCTAAACAGGCTGCTAACCTTCTGGGACAGCCTAGGTTGGCTGGAGTAACATAAATAGAAACATGAGCCACGCACAACGGCCCAATCAAGAGGCCAAGTGCGGGAAATAGCCCAGACAAACTAACTAACTAACTAACCAGTCGTCAATAATAAAAACGTCATTCCCCAGACTAAATGCGTCAAATTCCTAGGTGTACACGTCGACGATAACTTGAAATGGAATAGACACTGCGAGGCACTAGAGATTCAATTAAGTAGAGCTTGTTATGCATTGCGTATAGTTAGGAAAACACTGAGTGAATTAGAAACGAGGAGTATTTATTTTTCCTACTTTGAATCGATACTGAGCTACGCCATTACGATCTGGGGAAACGACTAATCGTTAAAACTTCCTGAGGTGACGGGCTCGCCCGCTGTAGTCGACAACCCTAGTTGTGTTTCCTTAGGTCAGCTTAACTCACGGTTCAGCTTCGATCCGGTAGCCTCCTCGAAGAGGGATTAACCTGGAAGGGTCGCCGTGAACTTTGCCTGCGGCTTCTACCTACAGTCGGGCGAATAACTGGGGGAGTCTGAAAACTTATGTTTCCTAAACAGTGGTGGTAGTTGTCAACCTGATGTTATCTATCCTTGAAACGATCCATTACCCACGTGATCTTGTGTGTACAATACACCTAATACATTAAGTCTGCATTCACCATATATTGCTGGTGATAAATGGCTAGTTAGTGGGGCCCTTAACAATAACAATAACAATAAGACGATATTTTCAGGAATCGTCCCTTAAGCAGCACTCTGCCGGTGGCCTCAACGGGTTGGACTTCGTGACAGGCAACAGCGGATGCTCCGATTCTTTGAGAGACTCCAAGGATTCCTTGGGCAGTTCTGCCGCGGATACTATTGGTTAGTACACCAAATATATAATGATCCTATATCGTTGCCTCATAGGTGAACTAAACTAGTTAGTTCTAGTTAGCAATCACTTACTTTCGAGATGGGATTTTAACATTTCATATCTAACCTAAATAAGAGAAAACTGTAATAATAATTAGCATCGTAATGGAATGCAGCAAGATTTAAATCAGCTTGCAGTGTACATCTGGGTCGAGCAGGACGTAGTCGAACGGTTCCTAGTCTTGCTTTCCGTTGCTCGACTGCTCCAATCAGGCTTGAGCAGTGCATACTCGAGCGGTTCCTAGTCTTGCATCCCATCGGTCGAATGTTTAATTAACCCTTCGGCTATGTAACGAACAAATTTGGTTGCACATCAGAACACCGTTGACTACATAACGACCAATATTGGCGGCTTGCTCCCGGAGCGCACAGTAATATTATTTTTTAATTCGAACGCATCCTACAATCCATACCAAATATATCATTATCACCATAGATACATAGACGGCCGCTAGAATAATTTTGCGGGTCATTTCGCGGATATTTCTGGTAAAATTCTATTGTCAACATCATCATTTTTTTTTCTCGAGAAGTCATCAAAATTTTTATTGGTTTTTATGAGCTAATATCTAATTATTTTTGTATATAAATAAGCAAAACGAAATATTACTATTGATAGAGAATCTAATAAAGATCATGATAGTATTTACAATTTCTAAATAGGGTTCCATATTTTTCCGTAAGACAAGTACAAGTTAGAAATGCCGAGTTTTTGTCACTTTTTCGACTTTCTCATATTTATTCATAATTATCGAATTGTTTTACAAAATGAGATTTTAATATTCTATATATACGAAATTTCAATGCGATCATTGCACAGTTAATCTTTTTATGATTCTATAGTAGTTCCATAGTTATAGTACTTTTTGTCGAGCGCGGCGATATTGCAAGATATTCCAATAAATTGCTGCGGTCTGCCATGAAAATATGCTGTTACTCGAAGGGTTAAGATGATCAGGCTTGAGCATAGAGTACTCAAGCGGTTTCCACTCTTGTTTCTCTTTGCTCGTATGTTTCTGAAGCTCGTAATGCCTTTTTTGTTCAATCTTGAGGTGTCGATCGATCAATCGCTTGTTGTTTGGGTGGTGGCATAATTGATTTGACAGTGAAAGTGTTACTATAATATATAATTTAAATAACATGCAAAAACATTTCAGGCCTTAACCTTTTTGGAAGCCAGCCTTTGCGCGCAAAGATGACGCTGCACATTTTTTGGTCGATTTTGTATATAAATACAAACAATATCATTTTTTTATGTATTCCCTCCCTCTTGTTACCTAATAATTAGCCCTTCGAGTAGGGGCATAATTTCATGGCAGACCGCGGCAATTTATTGGAATTTCTTGCAATATCACCGCGCTCGACAAAAAGTACTATAACTATGGAACTACTATAGCAATCATAAAAATAATAACTCTGCAATGATCGCATTGAAATTTTATATATAGAATATTGATATATCGTTTTGTAAAACAATTAGATAATTATGAATAAATATGAGAAAGTCGAAAAAGTGAAAAAAACTCGGCATTTCTAACTTGTACTTGTCTTACGGAATAATACGGAACCCTATTTAGAAATTGTAAATACTATCGTGATCTTTATTAGATTCTCTATCAAAGGTAATATTTCGTTCTGCTTATTTACATACAAAAATATTTAGATCATAACTCATAAAAACCAATAAAAATTTTGATTTCTCGAAAAAAAAAATTAAGATGTTTGACAATGGAATTTTACCAGAAATATCATCGAAATGACGCGGAAATTATTCTAGCGACCGTCTATGTATCTATGGTAATAATGAGATATTTGGTATGGATTTTAGAATGCGTTCGAATTAGAAAATAATATTACTGTGCGCTCCGGGAACAAGCCGCCAATATTGATCGTTACGTAGTCAACGGTGTTCTGATGTGCAACGAAATTTGGTCGTTACGTAGCCGAAGGGTTAATTTTGTTAGTCATGTATATTATATATTTATATAATATATATACCTAGGCCAGCCGAAACAGCTACGCGCGGATCTGTCAACCACCGCAAAAGACCGATTGGCCTTTTTGGCGCCCCAGCGGTTAATTAATATTAACCTGACCCATGTCCCGACTGTAGAGTAGTGGGCTGTTTTTCTTTATTCCGTTGCTGTTGTTGATTTTGATGAAAACAACACGTAGCACTTTTCACACGGTATATTTTTGACCGGGATTGCCTGTAACTCGCTTACAGGGATGCCATGTTACATACAAAAAACTTTAATTAATACTAAATGTATGTTAATGTTGCCATTAACCCTTCAGGCTTCGGCCCCTCAGCCGATTGACAAGTTGATGTCCCAAAAAATTTTAGTAAAAATTAGTAAATAAATTGAATTATGACACTATCTCACCAAAACATTAATTACTGCCAAACCACTGTACCCATAATTAAAATAAAACATATTAACATAATAAAATAAAACAATATAAATTAAAATAAAATTAAAACGGGGCCGTCACGCTGAGTCGTATTTTGGCCGATATCGGCCAAACGGGGCTCTAGGGGTTAAATGCAACACCGATAAAGAGATTTTTAATGTCTCGACGGCTATGTGTGCTCAAGGACAGTTCCGCAAACTTTTTGTGTTCAAGGTACATCTACCAAATCAAGAAGTTTTATTTTAATTTTTTTTAGATACCTCAACCAAATTTTTACACTAGTTGAAACCCGTCGATTTCGGTTTTTTTTAACCCCTAGAGCCCCGATTGGCCGATATCGGCCTAAACACGATTTCGCATCACGGCCCCGTTTTAATTTTATTTTAATTTAATTTGTTCTATTTTATTATGTTTTATTATGTTAATATGTTTTATTTTAATTATGGGTACAGTGGTTTGGCAGTAATTTATGTTTTGGTGAGACAGTGTCATAATTCAATTTTTTTACTAATTTTTACTAAATTTTTTTGGGACATCAACTTGTCAATCGGCTGAGGGGCCGAGGCCTGAAGGGTTAATAAACGGAAACATTCTTCTTATTTATGTACAAATAATATTTCTTTGGACTAATTCGATTATGTTGCGCTGCCTCGCTCAGTTAATCTACGATCAGGAATGTCACCAAGTTCTTAGAGAAAACGGACAGCAACAATTGAAGAGCGACGCGGACGTGATATGATGTGTGACAGAAAATAAAGAAAAAGTTTGAAATGATTGAAATCTTTGAAATTTGTTTTTAACTATACGGTTGTGTCACCCCTAGACTTCCCCGACAAGCAAACAATCCCCCTCACGCGCCATATCCTCTAAACCCCTCCAACCCTCTCTCTCCCCCAAACTCCCTCTTCCTACCCCCACAACTACCCTCTCCTCCCACCCATCCTTCGCTCCTGCCCTCCCCGTGCGGAAATCCAGCAGTTTGAACTATCATTTTTAATTTTTATCTTTTGATAACTTTTTTAATTTTTCTTTTTTGATGACACATATACAGACCGAGAGCTTTTTTTAGACACCTCAATCAAATTTATACACCTAGCCGTTCTCTCAATATGGCCGTTACAGGAAAAAACATGTTTCAAATTATTATGTAGATAAAATAAATATATGCATATCCTTAGGGCAGAAATTTTGTACTGTGATATAGATACTACATCATATTGGAAAAATACCATTTTAATACCACAAAAAATACTACAAATATTGTACGAAAATACTACTAAAATACTACGAAAATACAACGATAATACTACGAAAATACTACTTAAAAACAAAAAAATCTTAGATAATGGGGTTGTGCTGTGTTAGCAGGGTTGGCTTGATTTTCCCCGACCCGTAAAAACCCACTGGGTTAAATTGGGTAAAACCCACCTGAAAAAACCCGAGGGTTTTTGACGAATGTGGGTTTTTGAAAAAATACTTGTTTATAATAATTAAATCAATGAACAGATATAGCATTTATATTATATTTTATCAAAAAGAAAAAAAAGGATGTATTTGTTGAGAAAAATCTCTTTCAATTGACGCAGAACTGGCCGGACAAGTGTGTAATGCAGAGAAAAATGAGCAAAATCCATTGGGCAATTTGCTTTGGTCAATCACCACCTCCATCTTTTCCGTTTTTTGGTCGATGATTTTCCACAATTTACTGGGTAAAATTTTCGAGACTACATTTTCATGGAATAAAGTAGACGGGTATACATCAGTGTCCTTGATTGAGAATGCCAAAACACTAGCCATGAACTCAGGGTAATGCTTCGTTACCCATTCTTCGGCTATTTTCTCTTGATCTGGTTTCAGGCGCCGACCGTAGTATCGCGGATCCATCATATTCGCCAAGAAGTGAAAAGGTTGCATCGCATCATTGAACCTCGCACTTATGGCCGTTCTGTAGAGCTCAAGTTCACGACTTTCCATCAGATCAAGCCATACTCAACTGCATCAGATATAGTTGTATCGTCAGCCTGTAGTTTGTCCAGCACCACGGAAACCCTTCAATTGCTTCTAAAGATGGATGGCTTGTGTATGAAGCCCAACATTGTCTGTATTCATCGAACTGTATTTGCGGGTCAGGATTAGCTTTGATATCTATGCGAATTTCAACATATTTGTTGTAATTCGAGATAAGCAACTGTTTAATAAAGGGGATCTCCCTGACAACTGACAATAACGATTTTCGGGGGAATTCCCTTCATGGTAGTTACAACTGTATTTAGTAGATTTGAATTGGGAGAAAAAATGCAATAAAATGGTAATAAAATTAAATGTAAAATTAAAATATCTTCATTTAAAATACTCATTAACTCCGAAATAACCCGAAATTCCCCGAAAAAGCCCGAAAATACCCGAAAAAACTCGAAATAACCCAGTGGGTAGATATTTTTTGATAATACCCGGGTTTTTGCCAACCCTGCGTGTTAGTCTCTTGCCTTCCAACTATCGAATAAATGATCATTCATCGCTATAATTCCGTATTCTTTCATTCGTTATAGGAGCGCTACGGGTGACTTCATGTTCCCCGTTCACCACGAATTCCGGTGTAAACCAGAACAGCAGTACTGCAGACGCCGACGTGTCTTCTGGAGGACCTTTGGATGGACTTGACTGCCTGGATTTAGACGATGGACCTCTAGACACTATTCCTTCCAGTTATTTAGACACTAAGGATATTAAGGTAAACACTTCTTTTTTACATTTATTTATTTATTTAGAAAAATAATTATCTTTTACAAATTATATGCCCACTTCTCATTACCTAAACATAGTTACAAAATATACATTTATAATATCGTTATAATCGTTATAATATCTCAATTTATTAGGCGACACTGAATTTTATTAGGCATATGATATATATAGAGCGGGTAAACCATTCTTGCGTTTTGATATGGAGCGTCAGAGTTGTAGTAGGGGTAACAATGTCATGCACCGCAGCTGGGACACATATAACTGTATCAGCGGAGATAATGGGCCCTTGCTGAGTTGGCCACGATAACCCATTCTTTTCAGGGTTGGTCACACTCACGGGTCAACACCCATCCGGTAGCCTCCATGCATGAAAAGCGAGCCCGGGCAGGACTCTGGCCTTAGGGCTAGTTTCCCCTAGGAATCAACCTTCTGGCGCTCCTGGACGGTCTGCGCACCGTGCGGCGTAAGCCAATCGACTGTGCACTCTGACTAACAGTCGGGGGAGTCTGGAAGCAGTACTGTTTCCTATAGAGCGGGGATGGTTGCGGACCTTACGGCGACTGCTCTTGAAACGACCATCGGCTACCCGATCCTGGCTGAACAGCCGGGCAAAGGATGCCGTGGTCCGCGATAGATTTGGTATACACCGTTTCACCGCTTCGTAAGGGAGAGGAGCGCGCAAGCGACCTCGAACTTGTAACCAATCGAGAAACTAGTCGCAATTGGAAGTAAGGGCGTGAGTGTTAGGCCGGTGGGTAACACTCCTGGCTATCTCGCGGTTAAGGCGTTGGTCTCTTACGGGCATGTGGCGGAGCATGACGGTGGACTGTTTTTGTCCAAGTCTTCTGCGTTCACTTCAGGGAGACAGAACGACTAATCGTTAAAACTTCCTGACGTGACGGGCTCGCCTGTTGCAGTTGACAACTCTAGTTGTATCAGCGGAGTGCAAAATGAAGTAGAGGTCAGCGGAGTGCACTGGTATTCAGGATCGCCAAAGTAAACCGAGTTAGAAGCAGTAACCGCACTCTCGAGCGGCAGGGCGTTGTGGGAATAGGGTGCGAGGGAGAAGAGCAGAGGGATACATCTCGCCAAACGCCTTCGCTCGGGAATAACGCAAGGATGGAGATTGGCACGTTTGAATATCTGCATCGGCGGAATAGTGCCCATATGGCGGCCATATGCCAGCTCCTAGGTCATCGCTCGCTTTTATTTCAATTTTGTTCTAAGACAAGCTATCATCATGCCCAGAAACAATCTTATTTAGCCATGCTAGATGTTTGTAGTTTTTGCTGCAAATAGAGCATGACAGGTATTTTCACCATGTTGTGTGGGGTTTCATTTGTGGTGTAGCGGGACAGTCTGCTTGGAAGCATATTTTCTTTTTGCTCTTTTTTGCTTAGCGCAATCGGATCTGGCTTGTGAAGCTATTGATCCAATGTGTTCCCTCCCGCCGTTCGGATGTTTGTATTTTTTGCTGCAAATAGAGCATGACAGGTCCGCTATTGTCACCATGTTGTGTGGGGTTTGTTTGTGGTATAGCGGGACAGTCTGCTTGGAAGCATATTTTCTTTTTGCTCTTTTTTGCTTAGCGCAATCGGATCTGGCTTGTGAAGCTATTGATCCAATGTGTTCCCTCCCGCCGTTCGGATGTTTGTATTTTTTGCTGCAAATAGAGCATGACAGGTCCGGTATTTTCACCATGTTGTGTGGGGTTTCGTTTGTGGTGTAGCGAGACAGTCTGCTTGGAAGCATATTTTCTTTTTGCTCTTTTTTGCTTAGCGCAATCGGATCTGGCTTGTGAAGCTATTGATCTAATGTGTTCCCTCCCGCCGTTCGGATGTTTGTATTTTTTGCTGCAAATAGAGCATGACAGGTCCGGTATTGTCCCTATGTTGTGTGGGGTTTGTTTGTGGTGTAGCGGGACAGTCTGCTTGGAAGCATATTTTCTTTTTGCTCTTTTTTGCTTAGCGCAATCGGATCTGGCTTGTGAGGCTATTGATCCAATGTGTTCCCTCCCGCCGTTCGGATGTTTGTATTTTTTGCTGCAAATAGAGCATGACAGGTCCGGTATTTTCACCATGTTGTGTGGGGTTTGTTTGTGGTGTAGCGGGACAGTCTGCTTGGAAGCATATTTTCTTTTTGCTCTTTTTTGCTTAGCGCAATCGGATCTGGCTTGTGAGGCTATTGATCCAATGTGTTCCCTCCCGCCGTTCGGATGTTTGTATTTTTTGCTGCAAATAGAGCATGACAGGTCCGGTATTTTCACCATGACTAGTGGGGTTTCGTTTGTGGTGTAGCGGGACAGTCTGCTTAAAAGCATATTTTCTTTTTGCTCTTTTTTGCATAGTGTAATCGGATCTGGCTTGTGAGGCTATTGATCCAATGTATTCTCTCCCGCCGTTCGTCTCTCTGGCTGTCACAACTCTTTTTTTCCCACCGTCCACCGTCTCCCTGGCCGTCGCAATTCTTTCGTTGTTGTCATCCTGATAAGCAGGTGGTTCACAATAAAATACAAAAAAAGCTGCCATGGAAATCACCCACTGGAGTCGGGCCCATCATAATACTATTTATCCCTATTTTGCCCTTTAGGACCGATTTTACATTTCAAAAAACATGGCATATGTTTTGAATACAATCCGGAAAAAACATAACACATATAGGTACAATAAAGCCTTGACCATTCGAACCCTGTTCAGATTAACAAAGCGTTCAGATTACAGTATGAGGGATCTTTAAAAAGGCATTTAAAAAAAACAAAGACTTTGCCAAACTAGGGATGTGTTTTAAAAATAACGTAACGATATTACATCAGAAATGTAACTATTACACTAATATTACACATTTTTTTAAAATCTAAAATTATGGTTTGCCAGGAAGTGTTCAGCGATATATAAAATGCGATCTCCTAATGTCTCGCTCGTATGAACTATTAGCTCACGAAGAAACACAATCGGGCCTATTAGAGCCCTTATAGACCAATTTGGGGTCATATGAAGTAAATTTTGTGTCTATGCGGGCGCGCCCATGGCTTGAAGCTGCTTGGAGCTCCTGGTGATGAAGGCTAGGTTGACAGCAAAATTGTGGCACGACATGTGTACTGGCCGTCTGTTTTGAAACGGTAACCCCTTTTCTTGTCGAACTGGGTCAGGCTTTCCAGCAGGATATTTAAAGTGATATTAAATATCATCGGAGAGAGGCAACAGCCCTGGATTAAGCCAATTGAATATGATAAAGCGGGTAGTCCATTCCTGCATTTTGTCCATACTTCCGTACTATAAATTAATTTTTCAAAGAAACGAAAAACTGGCACTTTGCGTTTGCGGGCGTTGCCAATTCGGCTTCGACTTGATTGACTTCGTTGCATGTACAGCGCATGTGGAGATGACCTGTTAAAAAAGAATGCCATTATTATATACAACCTAACAGTAAATATTCACATAGGTACAATAATACAAGAAATACAATAAATAATTAAATAATACAATAAACAATAAATACAAATGGAGCTGCAATGGAATTCACCGACCTAAGTCACCCCCATGAGGCAAGCAGTGGAGATTCTGAGAAACAGAAACAGTAGGTTCTGATTCATGAAAAAAACCACGGACAGAAAGTTTTAGACATTGTGGACGATCGCACTGACATATCGTATCGCTACTTTAGAATTCCCCCACAGAATTCCCCAGCACGGGACTATTCATGAAAAATTTACCATACAAATTTGTCTATTTCTCTGTAAATCAAATGGACCATAGACAAAAGAATTGCGCCGCAGGATTTTTTTTTTTCGAATTTCGCGCGACTATTTTCAGACACTACTCCTGAAACAATATGGCCGATTTTTTGACGTTTAGTATGCAAACTTTAAATGCCTATATCTCGCTTATTTATTGAGATCGACAAAAGATTATTGCAGATTCGGAATCTGCGTGGTGAATACAGTCCGGTGACGTTTAAAAATCAACAATCCAGGAGAGGTTCCTATACTGCAGTTACACCGTCAATTTTTGCAATAATTACATAGCAATTACTCACCAAAATATTGAACAATGCGAGAAGGAGACAATCCCACCGGAAAAATAATAAACTAAATAAGGAACAAGAACGAAAAACTCAACTAACTACCTCTCAGTGCTATGATCTTGGAAGAAAGAAAAAACCGTCGTTTCAAACAGTGTGACCACATTTTAAAACAGAAAAATACCGCCAGCTTGGTATAAAAAATACTATAGACGATGAAATGGCCACAAATACTAAAAATACGAAAAATACTATAAAAATATCACCAGACATTACACAATTTAATTTCGAATTGTTGTTTTTATTGAAATATGTGATTTATGAAGCAATTAGTTTAATTTCAATTATTGCTGCTGATATATAAGATAAAAATTAATAAAACAATGTTGTCAAAATTTAACTAAATTTACGTATATGTTTGGCCAATCCGAGTTTCAAACAGACGAGTTGCCTGATCCCCATCAATCAAAACAACCAAAATCACGCAACAAGAAAGAAGATAATGATGAGACTGGGTGTCGATTAGAAGTTATTTTGCTTTGATAACTTTGTGGGAGTGAATGGGTGGTAAGGTGCACACTCTCATGCGGCATGACAGCTGCCCTAAACCTACCACAGCCGTAAATTTAACTAAATTTACGGATAATTCGATTCAAGGCCAATTCAAGTTTCAAACAAACGAGTCACCCGGTCGCCATTAATCAAAACAACCAAAATCTTGCAAAAACAAAAGGATAATGGCGAGTCTGGGTTTAGGTTAAAACTTATTTTGCTTTGATAACTTATGTACGACCAGTAAGCCAAAGTGAAATCGAATTATTATCTATTATAGACCCGGAAAAACGAAAAAAGTCATACATGTGGCCGTCTATCTGTGTGCACGACATCTCAAGAACGCGTTGTCTGATTTTAACAAGTCTTTCGCCAAAGTGTTTTGTTCGTCGATGGCAAGAGACGATCAGATTTAGACTAGATCTAATGCGTCTCATCATGTAAGGAATATTGATAGGATAAAGAAGGGTAAGGTATGTCTGGCAACGCCACTCCTAGCTGAAACACCGGCAATGATAGATGAGTACAGTAACACAGTATATCAACCAGTAGCTTTACTCTCGAGCTACAGGGCAATGCGGGAAGAGGGTGGGAGGAATGTGGGCAGAGGGGTACGTCCCGACGAACGCGAACAGTTAGCATTAAGAGCAGGTAAAAGCTGGCGACCTTTTTGAGCGTTCGGATATGTGCGTAGGCGACCATATCCGAGCCCTTACAACTCGTGACGTATTCGCTTTGATTTCAATTTTGTTCCAAAAATTTATATCAAAGCTGCTTATTTGCTCATACTGATTCACCCACTTTAACGTGCCACTGATTAAAAACTCACCTGTATAATTAATGCTAATACCTACTTACTGTTTTAAAACAGACAACCAGTACATACCTACACGACATGTGTAGGTACTGGTTGTCTGTTTTAAAACGGTAATCCCACTTTTTGTCGACATTAAATATCGCCGAAGAGAAGCAACAGCCCTGGAATGTGCCAATTGAATATGATGAAACGGATAGTCCATTCTTGCATGTTGTCCATTCTTGTGGAATATAAATATTTTTTTCAAAGAAACAAAATACTTGGAACGTTGTTGCGGTTGCTGGCATTACCAATCCGGCATCGACTTGATTGACTACTTTGCATGTACAGCGCATGTGCAGATGACCTGTTAAAAAAGAATACCATAAATGTCATTTTAGTAAATATGCTACATTTGACCAACAATTCTACGTCTAAACAAAAGACTACCGTAGTTGAATACCGTAACCAAAAATACTACATAGTTGCAAAATTACCACGAGTGGCCATTCATTAATTAACAACCGTGATCAACCGTCGCGAGAAATTTTGCAAAGCAGCGTTGCTAGGTCACCTCTTTCTTAATTAAAATATTTGACGATTTCTACGCACCGCGGGATAGTTTTATTCTTTGCTATCAATCAGTGTTGGGAAAAATTTAGTCGATTAACGATTGAATACGCGATTGACGACTAACGATTGATTCGTTTAATCGTCAATCGGCGACTAATGATTGATTAGTTCCAATCGTTAGTCACGATTGACGATTAAACATTTGTGATTGATATTGTCGACAGCGGTCAACTTTAGTTTTGCGTTTTTTCGTCGGTCGGTGCGGTCGGTGCGACGCGACCGTAAGCGCGACGCCAAACGCGACCGCGAACTCGACCGAGAACGCAACCGAGAACACGATCGCGATTGCGACCGACCAACCGACCGACGAGAATGAATTATTGGGTGGTATCTAAAGAGCAAGTTTGACGCTATTGACAATTGACGATTAACGACTAATTGATTTAGTCGCGATTACTTCAATCGTGATTAACGTTTGTCGCGACCAAATCAATCGTGACTAAATCAATCGCGATTGATTAGTCAATTGAAATATTCAATCGATTGACCCAACACTGCTCTCGATATTATCAATTTAAAAAAAGTCACTACTAAATTCGATCTTTTTAATGCTACATCTGGAAGAAAATTAGGCTGTATAATTCAAATTAGCAATATTTTAAGATTACAAATATTTACAAAAAATGTGAAATTTGGCGATGTTTTTTTGCGCTTGGCTTTTGCAATGACTGCGTTTTGTCCACGATAGTAACGTCGAACATTTTAGATATATACGTGTTTAAACGTATTTCAAATTTTAGATATATACGTGTTTAAACGTGTTAATAAACCATAGTTTTTAATTTCTATCAATATTATACGACTCACCAGTCTATTTTCCGTCCAAGACTATTGCTTTTCGGAGGAAATGGAAATGGTTTTTAAATGTAACACCAAATGCGCATTTTTTAATTTGTAATCTAACCTAAAAGACGAGATTTTTGGAGCATTTCTTGCGCGCAATAAAATTTCGGCAGTTACACGTTCAAAAATGTTGTTTGTTTCAAACAAACAACATTTTCGTAACATGCTTTTGGTCGAAAATGCGCAGTTAATGAAAAAACATTGTAAAATATCTTTTTTTTTTGTAATCCGTAATAAATATTTTTATGTCTTAAAAAAAACGTGAATTTTAAGTGTTGGGCCTTATTTTATTTCAAATTTAGCATTATAATGATATAACTTAATAGTGGCTATAAAAAAACGAATAAAATCGATTTAAACTATAGGAATCTTCCGCGCCGCTCAAACTTGTATATTTTATTTTTCGGTAAATAAACTGTACTAATTAAATGTCTGGCAACGCTATCTAGTAAAATCGAAGGGTTGTCAAATGTGTCGGCCTTTTGTTTGGTAGCTGATCAAGGGGCGAACACACTATCGAACGCGTCCGTTAGCCGCGGCTAATGGGCGCGATCTGTGTAATGAATTTCTATTGAGCCGTGCCATTATCGGACGTCAGTCGCGGACGCGACCTCGAGGCTTTGGACGTCCGATAGAGATCTGGCAAGCCGCCTCCCAAACGACTGTGCATACTGTCCATAAGCCGCGGCAGCGGACGCGTCCGATAGTGTGTTCGCCCCTTCAGCATTATTATCATGGGCCGTTTACTCTCGCGCGAGGCGCGAGGCGAGACGCAAAACCATGTCAGTAAACAAACAGAACAGAGGCAAAGCTTCTAGCAAGTAGGTAAACATTTTGTACGCTCGTTAGAAGCTTTGCCTCTGTTCCATTTGTTTACTGATATGGTTTTGCGTCTCGCCTCGCGCCTCGCGCGAGATTGTAAACGGCCTATGTAAGGTAATGATTATTATATTATCTTTTTTGATCAGTGTTGATGTTCAAATGCGTTGCTGACATTGTATTTGCTTGACAATTATAAGCTTCTGTATCTCGTTTATTTAGCAAAGTGCTGGCTAATGTTTTGGTGTTTTGTCGTTTTGTCATTTGTCAAGAAACCTTTTTCATTTCGCTGAAAAAAAAACACTAATAGTTAGTTTCTTTCCTTAAAATGCCAAATCTGATAGAAAATGGCGTCGAAGACGCAATATTTTAAAATTATTTTTACATAGTACCTAAAAGAAAACTAACATAACCTAACCTGTAGGTACTGATGAAATATCGATGTTTGACGCTTTTTTAAAATGCCTATATCGTTTATTTATAGTCCGCGAAAATATTTTTACACATTCGGAATCAGCGTGGTTCAGATGAGGTTAAAATATTAACAATATAAAACTAGTAGCATTACCTGATAATACCAATGTTTTTACAGGATTCGGAATCAGTGTGGTAAATATAGTCGGGTAACTTTAAAACATCCATTGTAGACTATTCCCCTAAACTGCAAACTCCTCTATATCTCTCTTCTTATACCTATTTGGTTGTGTGGCTTTGAAATGTGGGGTGCAGCAAGCAAAAGTAACATAATCTCTGCAACGCTTACATAATAGTATTCTAAGGGATACTGCGAATGCACCATTGTTTACAAGAAATGATGAAACTCACTATTGCCACAGAAATTGAGCGATACAAAACCCATGGTATCACATCCAAACCTGCTGCGTAATCAATCCAATGTGGTTTACAGATTGAAGAGAAACCACGTTCTATAGAAAGGGGAATCGAGGCATTGGCTTCATCTCTTAAACGTTATTATATATACTACTCTACTAATTCGATTATGGCCATATGATGAAAAAAAATACAAACAAAGCTGCCACAGAATTCAACAACTGCAGTAGGGCCCTCATCCCCCTTCTGGGGGGTGAGCGGTGGATTCTGGACTAACGACCGGCTGTGGTAGGTTTAGGACAGCTGTCTTGCCACTTGTGAGCGTCACCTTACCACCAATTTACCTACTCTTCCTTCGAAGCCATAGAATTTGAGATGCGGAAATTGTGGGTTTAGATAGTTTTTATATGAAGAGTTGATTATTTTCCTGGAGAGACCAAGATCATTGAAAAGGTAAGAGATTTGGCTGACAGGCCACAAGCGCCAACTTCCAATGCGTGAAGGTGAACAGTGATACAGTTCCTGATGACGGCATTTGCGAGATCATGGTATTCATTTAATTTGTACTCGTTGTCTTTTGGGTTATTTTATTCCCATTCCAACGGTTAATTCTACAATAAGGGCTACCTTCCAAGATAAAGACATGTTATGAGTTATATCTGGACATATGACTGTGCATCTGAGACTTTCAGGAAATTGATACTGCTTAGAGACCGAATCGACCTCCAGGATCCAATCTGAAGCTTTCTCGATTATTAAGAATAATATATAAGTAGGACCGCAGTTATCCGAGCCCCGATCAACCGAGTTCCGGATTAACTGAGGTCGAAAAGGCCATGGCCAGGCCATGTTTTTACCCCACAACGTCACCACAACGTTTTGCTCCAATTTGACTATGCAGTAGGTACTGTATATTATACTTTATGTATTATGAATGGCTACATTTAAATATATAATAGATGTATTCTTTTACTTCATTGACTACGTTTCATTCATTTTAAACTTTACTGTATGTTTCCCCCTGTCCGAGGTACCCTCGGTCCACTTTACCTTGGATAAGCAAGTTCCTACTGTATTTAAAAAGTTACATACAAAAAATATATATATAAAAAGTTAATGTTGAAGATCTACAAGACATGACCCTTCGGCTACGTAACGACCAAATATGGTTGCACATCAGAACACCGTTGATTACATAACGACCAATATTGGCGGCTTGCTCCCGGAACGCACAGTAATATTATTTTCTAATTCGAACGCATCCCAAAATCCATACCAAATATCTCATTATTACCATATATACATAGACGGCCGCTAGAATAATTTAGCGCGTCATTTCGCGGATATTTCTGGTAAAATTCCATTGTCAAACATCATCAATTTTTTTTTCGAGAAATCATCAAAAATTTTATTGGTTTTTATGAGCTAATATCTAAATATTTTTGTATGTAAATAAGCAAAACGAAATATTACCTTTGATAGAGAATTTAATAAAGATTACGATAGTATTTACAATTTTTAAATAGGGTTCCGTATTTTTCCGTAGGACAAGTACAAGTTAGAAATGCCGAGTTTTTTTTTCACTTTTTAGACTTTCTCATAGTTATTCATAATTATCTAATTGTTTTACAAAATGAGATTTCAATATTCTATTTACGAAATTTCAATGCGATCATTGCACATTAATTCTTTTTATGATTTCTATAGTAGTTCCACAGTTATAGTCCTTTTTGTCGAGCGCGGCTATATTGCAAGAAATTCCAATAAATTGCCGCGGTCTGCCATGAAATTATGCTGCTACTCGAAGGGTTTGCAATAATAATAATAATAATAATATTGATTTCAGATGAGATTATCACCTTCTCCCAGCCTCCTGGTGCCGACTTCTGGTTCTGGTAGTGGATGTGTATCTGAGGGTGCGGTTCTAAACTTGGCGCAAATCGAAGATCTTATGGATGACGACATGCACAATCCTGTACAAGGTTAGAGAACTCTTTGTAGACCTCTGTCTCTGTCAATCTGTGCGTCGGGAGGTAGAAATGATCTCGGCCTGACGGTGAAAGACAATTTTTTTATTGAATATTTTGTTTTACTTTTCCGCCCCAACAAACAACAACGAGGAAAAGTATTGTGAACGTGCAAACATTTTTTTCCAGTTATAGACGGAGATATCTATTGTAGGCCCCTGAGACGATTAAGACCATTTCCAAATCGGTCTGTCTGTGTGTCTGTCTGCGTGTCTGTCTGTATGTGTGTCATCATCATCATCATCATCATCATTTATTCATTCCATAAAAGCATTTCACAATACTGAGGAACATGACAAATTTTACAATCATAAGTTACCGGATTATAGAACCGCTTTGATTAATTAAAAGAAAAAAATAATAATTGTAATCAGAGGTGATTACTTAAAAATAGTCATGTGTGTGTGTGTGTGTGTGTGTGTGTGTGTGTATTCCTCCTAGTAGCCCCCAAACGCTTCATCCGATTGAGCTAAAACTTGATACGCAGGCGTCATTTGGTCATGGCAAGAGTTGACAAGATTGTCGTTGAAATCAGTTAACGTAAATTCGAATATTCGGCATAGAGACTTGAAATTTGGTACATAGATAACATGTGAAATTTTGGTTGGAATATCACATATACAAGCTACACTACTAATAAATAAATTCCGCCATACATTTTAATCAAATAGCGCTATATTTTGGCGCTTGGCCCAAACCCGCCCTTAGCTGAGACATGAACCGCGCCACCCGAGGCGGTTGCGAGTGAACCCAACATAGTTCGTCTGCCGGCCGAGAATTTTTGGTTACAATATCTCTCATATAAGCTGCACTAATAGTATTTAAATTCCGCCATACATTTTAATTCAATTTTAACGCCATCTGTTGGCTCTTAAACTAAACCTGGCCGTAGACTAAAAACGAACTGCGGAACCCAACCAGGTTCGTCTCCCGGATCATCGATTTTATTTATGAAATTAATTTTCAGTCCTTGGTGAGAAAGTCTTCAGGTAACACAACCAATTTTGATTTTTTTTATTAAAATATAAATATTTTCAACAGGTGATCCGATGTTGTGTTCATCTCCTACTAGTCAGATATCGTTGTCGTCAGCAATGGGCGATGGCATCGGTAATGATTCTTCTGACCAGAGCCATATTGCAGCGATGCTCGCCGACGAAAACCATCTTCTCGGAGTGGGTGGACCTGGTGGTACGTATTTATTGTTCTTGACGAACAGGAAGTGACAAATCGTCGTCTCACAGTACATTTACACTATACGAACGTAGAGCTAGAGCAAAAGCAGTCTGATTTTGCTCTTGCATTGCATTTGCATTGCTGAATTAACAGAGATCTTCATTATCTCCAGAAAAACTACAATATATAGAGGCAGAGATAATGAAACTCACAACGATGTTATAGATGATTTTGCGAGTAAAAAATACTGTGACAGTACATTTACACCAAACGAACGTAGAGCTAGAGCAAAGCATTCTGCTCTTGCTCTTGCTCTTCCAGTGTAAATGATTATTAGTCATTGTTGTTTGTCGAGGAAAAAGATCATTTACACTAAAAGAGCCAGAACGTAGAACCTGTTAGAGCATGAACGGCAGAACGATTTTGCATTCTAGCTGTTTTTCGGCCCTAGAATGTAGCGAATGATAGCTCAGAAAGTTATCAACTTCGCCAAGACCGCACAGACGAATTCTGGCGACGATTTTATAATGGCAAGTGCTTCTTTCATCGCAATGCACTATGCACCAGTTAATTAAAAAGAAAAAGAAACAAAAAGAGCGCTGTTGGTGAATGAAAGCTCTAGTGGTTAGCAGACCAAGAGTGCAACATGTAGAGCAGATGCTCTCGATATAATTCTTAATTGAAGACACACGTCGTTCGTCCAATCCATTTTGAAAACACGATTGCAAATGATTTTGGCACATAGAATTCTAGAACGCTTCGAAGAGACCGCCTGGTCGAGCGAGCGAGTCTGAACACGAACGAATGTTCTAGGATGCTGTTAGCATCATTTGCATTAAATGAATGAGCAATCTTTGTTTTATAGAGCATTCTGTGTCGTTATCGCCGAACGGCGGTTAAATTGCTCTTAAGCTTCCCCCACTGTAGTTCTGCCGTCGTAAATGAAAACATAGTAACTTCATTTACTGTGTTTATACAAGTTTGGTTCTTTACAATCACGAGTTGGAGTACTATAAGGCAAATTTTTCGGTTTGTCTGTCGATGGATAGTTACCGAGATACCTTAGATAAAAACACAGTATTTTTTTTAAAATCTGAATATTTTAAATAAAAAACACAGTATATATATTTTTTAAGTTAAAATCCAGTAACCTATTATTTACTGTGATTTTTTAAAATACTTATAAGCATTTAAGAAATATTTTTGTTTGGTTACAACACGACTTCTTCAGATACTGTGGTTTTAGGTAAAAAAATTTAAAAGTTGATTTATTAATACACGAATTAATCACAGAATCTCAATTACTGTGTTTAAGGTGCCTGCACTTTTTTATTTATTTAAAAAAATATGTATATATTTATTTTACATTGTTAGAACACAGTAATGGGTAAAATTTACCTATAACACAGTAACCACTCAGTTACGGTCTTATAGCTTAAAAATATATCAATTTATTTTCCTAATTTAAAACACAATATCTAATTTAATTAATTAAACGATTATAATTTAATATATATTTGTATGCAGAATTGAAGTTCTAACTATTTTTAACATTAAAGATTAAAAGAAATAATCTATATTGATTACTTTGTTCATGAAAACAAATATTTAACAACTGAACTTTGACCGCGTTTTTCTCAAAACGTCTTTTTTCAAGTTACTGTGTTTTCATTTACGACGGCAGAGTTGAAATCAAGTGATTTTGGCAGAGTGGGGATAGAATCAGCATTCGTTCGCTTGGTGTAAATGCACAGTTAGAGGTGAACTGACCTAAGACACACCATTGATTATATAGGATATCAGATTGTTCAATGTCATAACTAGAACTGTCAACTACAACGGGCGATTCCGTAACGTCAGAAAGTTTTAACGCTATTTGATCAACTAATGAAGCGGCCTTACTATTTAAAATAAATTCACTATGTTATAGGCGCAACTTGAATGATGCTCTGTGCCTCTATAAAATAATGAATGGTATATTCGATTGCTCTGACCTGGTGGGAGAGATCAATATTAACGCCCCAATGAGGACCACACGCCAATTTGACCTGTTTCGATTGCCGCGTTTTAAAACTAATGCATCAAGAAATGGAGTACTCACACGCTACTGTGAGCTTTATAATACCCATTTAAATGGTATTGATATGTTTAATAATTCCATAATCACTTACAAATACTCCGTAAATCAAACCCTAACCGATATAATAAGCTGACTATTCGTTTTTAGCTATTTTTATTGATTATTATTATTATTATTATATTTTATATATGCCACTACTAATATCATACATGATCACACTCCACACTTACACGCTCAACACACTTCCACAAACACATACACACACACCCTGCATACTAGACTCTTACCTATATAGTTCTAAAATTGAAGGTACATTAGTTTTATAAAGTAGTTTTTAAAAAAAACGTAATATATGTAATTTTAATGAAATCCGTAACCGGTTGTTTTATTTGTTGTAAATCTGCATACATTAAAAAAAATATACTGTAATACTGTGTGATTTCTTAATAAAGAATTGAATTGAATTGAATTGAATTCTGTCTCCCATGAGGTGAGCGTAGAAGACTTGGAATGAAAGCAATCCACTGTCTAGTTACGCCACTCGCCCGTAAGAAGCCAACACCTTACCACATGAGTAAATAAACTGAACAGAGACAAAGCTTCTAAAGATCGTACAAAATGTTTACCTATTTTGGTAGGGTTGGCACAGGAGGTTAAAATTAAATCGGGAGGACGGAGGTATCCTGAAGCTTAATTCCAGACGGAGATAGATATCCTGTCGAAACTGGCAGTTAGGGGGCGAGGCTGCCCGCTGGATAACTTTCCCGGTGCCTCGCCGTAAGGTGTTAGACTCTAACGGGTTTCTGGTGAACTAGACAGTAGGTTGTCTTGTCCCCAACTCTTCTACGCTCATCCCACGGCTGAAAGAACGATTATATATCGTTATACCAGCCTGGGGTGACGGGTTCGCCCGTTGTAGTCGACACTGCCCTACTGTTTACCCGGTATCGGGTAGCCGAATGGTCGTTTCAAGAGCGGCTGCCACAAGGTAAACAACAGCCCCTGCTCTATAGAAAACAAAGCCGTTTCCAGACCCCCCGGCTATCTGTCGGAATGCACAGTCGATTAGCAGCGCCGCGCAGTGCGCAAACTGTCCAGGAGCGCCCAAACTATGATTCCTAGAGGAACAGGCCCTTAGACACAAAGTCTTAGCCTCGCTCGCACTTCTGCTTGGAGGCTGCGTCATAATGCACTAAGCACATTAGCTCCCCAAAAGTGACTGTCGTTTTATTCCATAATCTTTTATATTCTACGCGTATCGATATAAATGAGCCGAAATGACTCATTTTGAATTTATTGTCATTGATGTGATATCACATTGATATTGACTTTAATGATGTCAATGACATTTCATTAAAAAAAACGATTTTCAGATTCCTGAGATTATTGAAATAACTCTAAACATTCTCAGTTTTTTTTATTAATTAATTAATTAATTTATTTCATTTATCCCCAGTTTTACATTATTACATTTCCTATAATATATTTTACATAATTGTAGATTGTAGATCACAGATTGTAGATCACATAATTGTAGATACCCAGATTGTACGGCCCTGGAAATTTACTAAAAAGCTCAGCTTCGACAGGATTTTATCACCTCACTAGGTAGAGCCTGTATCGAGGTGATATTTACTACATTCATCTGTCGGGTGTATATAGGTAATTGCCGCAATCTTAGGTTATTATATAAGTGTATATAGTATAACTATTATAGTTTATATATTACACCAAAACTTAAGCGATTAAATTAAATTAAATTAGATACGATGTATACTCGTATATGGGGGGGGGGGGGGATATATTAATACAGTTATAAGGCTAATGAGATAATAATAACAATAATAAATAATATAAAATATCTTTGTACCTAATTAATAACGCTAGTTACTAACTAACGACTCACAGTGCTCCCTCGTCGAGTGTAACAACCATAATGTAACCAGTCATTTATAATGGACGTCATTTTGAATGATTGTAGCCTGGTCTAGTTGCGTGTTAAATATGTTGTGGAGTTTCTTTGCTAGGTAAATATAATGTATCTAAACGTAAAAATAACTCTAAACATTCTCAGATTTTTGAAATAACATATCCCGGTCTTCATATGTTGATGAATCCTCTAAAGAAGTTGTGAATATGTCAAACATCATTAGTTATTTGGTAAAATTTAGCAAAAATTCTCACAAAGTGATTTTATACCGAATTATAATAAAAACTAGTAAATCTCGAAAGTTTTCCAATTTCATTAGAATGTTCTTCAACTCTTAGACTCTGAAATTAATGAAACATTTTTTATTTTATATTTATAGCGTTTATTTTGATTCTCATAACTTCCGTGGATTTCTCATTACATAGAACATATTATAATATCCTATCTATGTATATAATCAATGCCCGTATGGAAAATGACAAAACAATGAGTCTTAAGTTTTTTTTGTGTCTTTACAGCACCATCCCTGATGGGCGATCCTTCGTCGCTCGGGTTACCGCACCTGGGTGGACTCTCGGACGCTACTTGCCTGCCATCACTCCTGCTCGGTGGTCATCATCATCACGCACCTCACTCCGGACACAGGGGAAGAGCCGACGCCTGTTTTGACATGGACTTGGGCTCATAAAATTAGTGTATACCTTCGCCGGTAGGGTCACAAAACTGTCGTATAAATATATAGACATGGCATTCAATATGAATTACTGGAAAAACCCAATGGCGTTCTTGCCACAGTGAAAACAAATAAACATGATGGAATCGTCGCAGAAAAAATATGTAATATTTAAAAAGTAATCAGGCCTTATACAGACAGCTACCAAGCACGGTAATTTCGAGCTGGAATCGAAGACAAGTGATTTGAACACACAGGTCCACACCCATCCAAGCAGAAGTGCGAGCCCAGGTAGGACCCTATGTCTGCGGGCCAGTTCCCCTGGGAATCGTACTTTGGGCGCTCCTGGATGATTTGCGCACCGTGCGGCATTAGCCAATCGACTGTGCACTCTGACAGATAGGCAGGGTAGTCTGGAGACGGCTTTGATTCCTATAAAGCGGGGGTGGCTGTTAGACTTGTGGCATCGCTCTTGAAACGAGTATTCGGCTACCCAATACCAGGTGAACAGCCGAGCAAAGGACGCTGCGATAGATTCAGTAGACACCGAATCACCGCTACGCAAGGGAGAGAACCGCACAAGCGACCTCAAACCTGTAACCAGTTGGGAGGCCGGCAAAATCTTGCTGTAACTAGAAGTAAGTGTCGGCCCGCTTCGTGAAAACCCGGTTTCTCCCGGTAAGGCATTGGCTTCTTACGGGCGAGTAGCATAACCAGCCGGTGGTCTGTTTTCGTTCCAAGTCACCTCACGGGAGATAGAACGATCAAATATTGTTAAAACTTCCTGAGGTGACGGGTTCGCCAGTTGTAGTTGACAACTCTAGTTGTGTGCGATGTACTGGCCGTGTCAAAGATCACAGTCTCTTGAACACTGGCTTTAAGTGCGCTCGTATATATACTACAAGCTCATAAAAATCTCAGCACGAGACAGCAGAGAGATAGTTTGAAGTGATTTCTATCCATTTTTGATTTCAGTGCATTAGTTTTTAATAAATGCAATATATGTGATCAGAGCAAGTAGGCGAGGGACCGAGATCTTTGTCGTGGCCCGTATGTGTCTAGTTTGTCTGCCTTACGCCAGTCTATTGCGTGTTGTCACTGAAATATCTTAAGTAATATCTCTCGATGCAGCTATTGATTCCTTCGCTACATATAGTTAGTTAGTTTTCCTGGGCTATTTCCCGCACTTGGCCTCTTGATTGGGCCGTTGTGCGTGGCTCATGTTTCTATTTATGTTACTCCAGCCAACCCAGGCTGTCCCAGAAGGTTAGCAGCCTGTTTAGGTTGCTACAGGCCTCCGGGACAGATGCTGGAGATTGTAGTATTCTTGCCCGTTGCTCTGCCACGCTCCTGCATTCCATGAGCTGCTGTGGCGTTTCTTCTTCCTCCATGCATCCTCTGCATAGAGGGCTGTCTGTCACACCTATGGTAAACAGGTGTTTGTTTAGGGGACAGTGGCCTGTCATAGTACCTATGACTTTGCGGATTTTGTCCCTTTTTAATCTGGTGAGGTTGCAGGCAAGTTTTTAGGCGCTTCCGGAACCGCGTTCTTTGTTTGCCTGCATCCTGCGGTTTTTTTCCATTCTTTAAGGTGGGTTTTGTCGGTGTTCCTGCGTAGCCATGTTTTTATTTGGGCCTGGGGTATGGGCATCAAGGCTTCCGGTCCATATACTATTTCATTTGATCCCCTTTTGGCCAGTTCGTCTGCCGCTTCGTTGCCCAGTGAGTCGCTGTGCCCCTTAATCCATTGCAGGGTCACACTATTTGACCTTGCAATGGATTGAAGCGCATTGTGGCATTCCAGTACAAGGACAGAGGTTATAGTATTTTTTGCTAGCGCTTGTAGCACGGAGGCACTGTCGGAGACAAATACGCTACATATATTACCATGTATGTACTATATAATGTACTGTATAATACAGTATTACATACATATATGTATACAATAAAACCTAGCTTCTGCCATTTAAATGCGTCATTATTAGTAATTTCCAGTAATCTGGCGTTTTCAGTAATCTGGCAGTGCTCTGGTCTGATGTATAACATATTACGGAGAGACCACAGTAATCTTGCAATTTCTCGCAACACGAGGAGGCATTTTAAGTCATATAATGGCAAGAAAACAATGAAGACGTGATGTGCGATTGTGCAGAGATGTGCAACTGTGCAAAGAAGCCAGCTAGCTTCTTCCGTTGCATAGCTGCCGACAGCCGATGCCAGGTCTATATATTTATACGTCAATGGGTTGTACTGAAAGTTTCTGCCGTGTTCCTGAAAGGTGTCGCTCACTTCACACCTTTCAGGAACACGGTCGCTGCGCCCTCTAGCGGGAGAAAAGGGCAGTGCATATCTCCATTGCTGACCTTGTGGGTACCTCAACTCAACTGCGCTGGCCGCAACAACTGCACAGTTGAGTTATCCACACTAGTATACCATCACCTGTTGGATCATTCGAAAACATCACAGAAGAGACTGTAACGAGGCATTTGACCCAGTGATTGATTATTAAATATCACGAGAAGCGGCTCACACTGTCTGAAATACAAGTATATTTTTTTCAAACTATCCAACAGAATCCCACAGATCATTAAATATTAAGGTCTTTATTAAACTAAATCTTGTTATAGTAGACACATCTGCTAAAAAGTGTATAATTTTAAATTACCAGAACAAAGTTACTTAAAATTCCGAGTTTAAATTTTGGTACAATTCGAATACAATAAGATGTTAACAAACAGGGTTTCGTTTAGTTTCTTTTTCTTTGTTCGCCTTTTTGTTTTTGTAAATAAGCAAAAAAAACACCGGCCAGTTATAAAAATAGTTATTTTTTAAATAAACTGGCTGTAGAATGCAGTTACCATTTTTGTAATTTTAAGAATTTCAACGCTTTGAAAAGATTCAATGAAACGGTGCTATTACTACCACGTGCCTTATTATAATTTTTTTAAATAAATAAATATATTTTTCGATGTATTTTCCGACAATCGCTATTTATTTCATTAGTTTATTTAATTTTTTCTAGATAATAAAAGAATTGAAAACAGTAATGTCTTCCAATTAGCATTGATTATATAGCATCTTAGATTGGTCTCTGTCATACTACGATTTGGCAACTAGGTTTTACTACGAAACGCAATGAAACGAAACGCAAATAAGCATAGTTCCAAAAAAATTAAAAATATCTTCTTATTATGGCGGCGTTCATGGTATAATAGTATAACTCTGTGCTCTAAATATGCCTTTATATTAATACAATATAACATATTAATATAACATATTATATATAACATACCCTTCGGCTACGTAACGACCAAATTTGGTTGCACATCAGAACACCGTTGTCTACCTAACGACCAATATTGGCGGCTTGCTCCCGGAGCGCACAGTAATATTATTTTCTAATTCGAACGCATCCTAAAATCCATACCAAATATCTCATTATTACCATAGATACATAGACGGCCGCTAGAATAATTTTGCGCGTCATTTTGCGGATATTTCTGGTACAATTCCATTGTCAAACATCATCATTTTGTTTTTTGAGAAACCAAAAAAATGTATTGGTATTTATGAGTTAATATCTAAATATTTTTGTATGTAAATAAGCAAAACGAAATATTACATTTGATAGAGTATGTCATAAAGATCACGATAGTATTTACAATTTCTAAATAGGGTTCCGTATTTTTCCGTAAGACAAGTACAAGTTAGAAATGCCGAGTTTTTTTCACTTTTTCGACTTTCTCCTATTAATTCATAATTATCTAGTTGCTTTACAAATTAGATTTCAATATCCTATATATAAAATTTCAATGCGATCATTGTACAGTTATTCTTTTTATGATTGCTATACTAGTTTCATAGTTATAGTACTTTTTGTTGAGCGCGGCGATATTGCAAGAAATTGCCGCGGTCTAACTGGCGCATTATAATATAACAACAAAGGAATTTTTGAATCTTAGCTCTTATTATTTTAGTATTGTTTCCATAAAGATTAAAAAATTTAATTTGGTATACAGATTTCATATATTATGTTTATGCATTTTAAGTTTAGATAGACTAATAGATGGCATTCTATCTTTTCATATCATTTGTGTAATGTAATCAGCCTATATAAAAAATGCGATAGATGACACTAATAATTAAATGTTATTATTGTTATTATTGGTTAAATTACCGAGTTTTTATAACCAATCAGTCCTTTATACTTTATTACTTTAATAATTGCATTATTACTTTGATATTTATGTTTACAGACATTGGGCCCGATTGCGTTTCTTCGTAAACTAAAATATAGTTCAACCGAACGAGACAGAGCGATACGTTAGAATGGAATATGAAATGATCTATTGTAAACTTTCCCACATCAAAACTACCTGTCGAACTTATAGACGCCTGAATTTAGCTGCTTCATCTTCGGTGGGTAAAGTGACAATGCGGAAAAGTGACAACCGTTCATTTCACATTCCCCTCTGACGTACTGCTCTGTCTCGTTCACACAGACCTAATTTCCGATTTTAGTTCATAAGTAACGCAATCGAGCCGAGTGTGCTCTTTATTTGATCAGTAATTTTCATTATTTCATCATTTTCTAATTATCAATGATTTTCAAACCGATTATAAATTACTAAAATTAATTTATAGTCATAACTATCACGATAGTTAATATTCCGTTACATTACTTAGAACGTTAGACACAATGACGCGTCCAAATGTAGGAATGCCTACCTACTGGAGTAGAACTAAAATGTGTTGCATTGTATGAAAAACATTCATTATCAGTGTTATTATAGATTACCAAATAAATTGCTATTAGTTTCGCCTTCAATGCTTTCAGCGCCACCTGCATTTCGCAGGTGCGAAAGGGTTGCAAAATCGTACTATGGAGTTGAGCAGTCTAATACCGATGTAATTAGCGTATTTTGTAAATTATAGATAACACAAAGTATTTTAAAATTACTTTTATTTTGTAGAATTCCTATCGTTCGTTATATTTATTTTATCTTCTGATTTAATTAGTTTTAGGAGAATGTTTGTATTATTTTAATTTCATAAGTAGTTTCAAACGTCTGACTTTATTTGCTTTGTAGATTTGTAATAGACACTGGGCCCGATTGCGTTTCTTCGTGAACTAAAACTGAAATTAGTTCAAGCATACGTCAGAGCGGAATATGAAACGAATGATCGTCGATAAAAACTACCTGTCAAACTTATACTCGTCCGAAGACATTTGAACACATTTCGTGTTGTGTTAGATTCAGATGCTTTATCTTTGGTGGGCAGTTTTAATGCGAAAATGTGACAACCATTCATTTCACATTCCGCTCTAGCATACTGCCCTGGCTCGTTCACACGAACTAATTTCTGATTTAGGTTCACGATCGATTGCGTTTCTCTGTGAACTAATATCGGAAAATAGTTCATGTGATCGAGCGAGACAGAGTAGTGCATTAGAACGGAGTGTAAAACGAACGATTGTATCTTTTCCCGCACAGAAACTACCTGCCAAACGTAAAACCATCTAAATTAATTTTGAAAACATTTCGCCCGGTCTTAGATTAAGCCGATTTATGTTTGATTGGTAGTTTTATGCTGGAAAAAATCATTTATTTCATATTTCGCTCTAACATATTGGCCCGTCTCGCTCGCATGAACTAACTCCGATTTCAGTTCACGAAGAAACGCAATCGGGCCCATTTTATTTTTAAATTAGTGCGCAAATTGTGATTTACATTTTTAGAGACAGAGAAGACAGTTATTAACAAAATGTCTAGAGATATTTTATCCTTTGTTATTTGTGAGGGGGAAAAGAGATTTTCTTCTTTATTTTGTTAAAAATGTATCGAAACGTTTTAATGCAAAACCGAAATTTTAAATTACCGTTTGCATGTTTGAAATCTTTTATATATTCTTTTTGATATTTTTCAAAACTGGAAAAAATACCTCAATAGAGCTGTGTTATATATGAACGTTTGAAATAAAGATGTTTGCATTATTTTACTGATTTAATTGCCTGTGTACCAGCCCTAGATCTAGAGGAGTGAGGAAGGGGGGGAGGGTAGTCAAACCGGGGTGCCTGCCCTGGGCGGCGATTTGAGGGGGGCGCTAAATTAATGTGTTTGGGATAAAACTTGTGTCACTTACGCGCCCGGTGTGTGTTGTCTCTTTTTATTTTTATTTTTATATATTTATTTTTAAAAAATACTTAGGAATAATTTTTACACAGTGATTTTGTTATTCACTTAACTAGGCAGTACTTGTTCCAAGGAAAACGCCAATTTTATATGATACATTTTTTAATTAATGAAAATAAATTTAGTTTTATGAAAAATATGGTAAGAAATTGTTATAGTAAATTAAAAAATTGTTAAAGTAAAATTACATCAACAAAATAATTATCAAAAATCCTTAATAATCATTTTATAATAAAAGTAGTAGATAATAATTATGAAATAAATCTAAATACAAAATATAAAAATAAAAGCAAAATTCACTGTTGATTATATTATATAGGTCATTTATTAACACGCTTTTATTAGGTCGACCTGTATGTAACTATGTAATGGAATCTAAGGTAAATAATTTAACCATCTTCCAAGGATCGTAGCGTCATGAAAGTTGGCAGCTGTATGTAGTTCTGATGACAATACAATAATATGGTACTGTCGAACTGATCTGATGATGGAGTCCGAAGATATGAACTGGAACTTCATGATGGAACATCGTATCATAGCTGTGTTTGGACTTGTTAGAAAAGTCTTGGAATGAACTTTGACCACGATTAGGTTTCAAGCTCTGATAAGCCGGAAGATAGGCACTGGCATTCCATGATGGAATATCGTATCATAGCCGAGTTTGGACTTGTTAGAAAGGTCTTGTAATAAACTTTGACCACGATTAAGTTTCAAGGTCTGATGATGAAGCCGGAAGACAGGAACTGGCATTCCATGATGGAATATCGTATCATAGTCGTGTTTGCACATGTGAGAAAGGTCACGTAATGGACTTTGAACACGATCAGGTTTCAAGGTTATAACAAACCTATTATATATTGACTTGTAAGTATTGACTGTAAATAGTGTAAATATTGAAATAGGTGCCTGTATATTTTTTTTGGTTTTTACGTGCATTTATAAAAGCCTGTTTTTAGTATTTTTCTTAAAACTATTAATTTATATTGTTAGAGACGTGAGGGTGTGTCAGTGTGTTGCTAATTTTGAAACGTCATTAGAATACATTCAATTTCCGTTCTTTCTTTATAGCCAAGAGTGCAAGAGTTTTGTAAAAGCTGATACTTTCCGATCAGACAGTATTTCGCATCGATATATTGGCTAGATATGCCCTCACATACAAATAAGTTGGCTCCACATTCCCTTTGCTCGTAAATAATGTGACAGAGAGAGCAATAAATTGAACAGTATGCGAGAGAATAGCGCGCCGATATTCTTCGAGGCAGCTCTCACGCCGGAAAACTACTACTAGTCGGCTTTCAGTAGTGCTTTTGAAGGGGTCATTTTCGAGCGCAAAAGGCCCATCTAGGGGATCATATATATCGATGGACTTTATACGAATAACAATAAATTAAGGCTAATTAAGGCTTACGACCGTAAGACGGCCCGTGAGGCCTTGTCGCTAAATAGGAACAATCTACGCATACTGGTAAGGGCGCTCACGGGGCATTGTGGCCTGTACAAACACATGTTCAACCTCAAACTCAGAGACACAAAAATGTGCAGGTTCTGTCAAGGAGCAGAGGAAACTCCCCAGCACCTCACGCTGAGTTGACCCAGTAGCTTGCCTTGTGTTTTTAATTTGTTGGCTTTCTGACTGTTGATCCTTAATTCTGTGAAACTGAATTAGTAACTGTTTTATAAATAATTGCCTCACATCAAGTACTCCATATTCTGTATAGAGTTTCGCTGAGGGGTATCTAGGGTTTTTTTTATTTATGACCTTCAGAATCAGCTTCTGCGCATTGATCAGAGGCTTCGCGCAGAACTATAGTAGGTGGCGAACACAATAGATCAGCAATGGTCGCAGTGTTACAAGGCTCATAAAGACCTTAGAAAAGCCCCACTCAACAAATGAAAAAAAATAAAAATGGGATGGGGGGTCGAAAATCCAAAAAACGTGATTACCTAATATGTAGACAGCCCCTTAAGAGAGCAACCTTCCCCCCCTCAACTCTTAGTAAAAGTTGATTGCATTAACGCAACACCTTCTACTAAATATTGCATTAAATAACCCCACTGAAGATTAGTCGTAAATTTGCTCTTTTTGAAACTTTTAGTGCTCTCTCGAGAGCCATTAAACAAGCGAGCAGTTAGGTTATACAGAATCTTGCGGTTATGTTTTAATGACTGTTTTATACAATAGATTGAGTTTTAAATTATAGTCTGACAAACTAGACATTATCTCCTCCACGAAATTTCTCGGATTAGTAGTAGTAGTAGTAGTAGTAGTAGTAGTAGTAGATGGAGTGGGGGGGCTTGTTTCCAGCCTTTGATGTCACCTAGATCTGTAAGGTCTTTTGTAACTACCCACTGTGTGGTTAGGTCAATGGTCAGCTAGTAGCCCGGTACTTCTTACCAGTCCAAGTATGTCACTGACCTTCAAGTTGGGCAGATCGCTGGGTTCGAGAAAGGCTCGTCCCAGTAAACTGTGTCTTTTGGCGGCGAGCCCTGGACAGCGGCCAACAATGTGTATGCTGTCTTCAGGTTCCTCGCCACATATTCGGCAATCCTTGCTCTCAGTCAAGCCAAGGTTGAATAGATGAGCTCTAAGGGTCGTGTGTCCGGTGAGGAGACCGATAGTGGTTCTAAGGTTCTTCTTGCTCATGTCAAGTAGGTCCTTGGTTTTCTTCTGTAGTGGTTGCTCCATCATGGCTTTTGCCTGGCGACTTCCCTGACTCTGTTTCCAGGAAGCCCGATGTTCCTGCTCCAAGCAGTCCCTGATGATTTTCTTACCTGTAGCGAAGGGGACCCCTACAGCTGGCTCCACTGGGCAATCCAGTGTGCCCAGTTTTGCCAGTCTGTCGGCCTCTTCGTTTCCGGGTATGCCTTGGTGACCCGGTATCCATATTAGGGTGATTTTGTTGGATTTTCCCAATTTGTTGAGCTCCTGCATGCAGTCCCAGACCACAGAAGATTCTGTGGTGGCTTTAGCCAGAGCGTCCAGTGCTGCTCTGCTGTCAGAGCAGATAAGGAATTGTCTGTTTTTTACCTCAAGTCGACTTTGTAGTTTTATGGATTCCAATATGGCAAGTACCTCGGCTTGGAAAACCATAGCGTATTGTCCAAGGGGGATGCTGATTCTGTGGTTGGTTTTGGGTCCGTACACGCCTGCCCCAAAACGTCCATTTGTTCCTGAGCCGTCGGTGAACCAGGCGTCTGCGTTGTGGCTTTGAAGCCACTGCGGATTTTTCCATTCTTCCCTGGCGGGGATTAGGATTTTATAGGATCAATTTTATAGGATCTCGGATTAGAAATTGATCAAAAATTACAATGGTCTGATCACTTAAATGATCGCAGTAAAAAAATGTGCAGTGCCATATTCGCCATTAGAAAGATAAGAAATTACAAATTTCCACTCCATAATAACGTATGGCCTTCTGTTTTAGGGAATGGCACCAAATTCAAAAAGATGTTTTCCCCTCCAGAAAAGAGCGGTACCTACGCAGTTTATATAGAGTCTCTCCAAGAAGTTCTTGTAAGCCGCTGTTCGTAGAATCAGGAATCAAGACTCTATTTTCTTCCTACATCTACCAAATTATTATGTACGCTCGTAGACACTTAGCAGAAGTTCCTGTGAATAGTGATTTTCATCATCACGATACGAGAAATAAATCCAACCTCCACATAAACCGACAGCGACTTAGCAAAGTGCGATACAGTTTTATACACCAAAATTTTTCCTTCTATAATAAGATTCCAGAGCAAATGAAAAGCCTTGGAGAGGACCAATTATAAAACATAATTATAAATAATTTGGTAAGAAACCCAATTTATGTAAGGGAGTTTGAAAATTCTGAGTTTATTTTCCATGTTGATACAATGAAATGTGTAAAGTTTTAAACATAATGGTATTATGATAGCTGACATTCTAATTTTCATTTAATTTCATTTTTTTTAAAATACGAAAGCATATTGCTGGATTGACAATAAAATAAATTTTCTTTGATTATTCTACATAGAATTTGCATTTCTATTTTAATATATTATTCTCCCTGACTCTTAAATCACATCAGTATATTTTGATTATTTGTATGTAGGTAATATTGAATATAATATTTCAACCATGACAACTATCACGGTAGTTATGTTTTTTATAATTAAATTTTTAGCATTTCATTTTGTGACGCATCCAAGTGTAGTAGTTGATTCTATTGTGTTGATTGTATTGTATCTACTGGAGTAGTTGATTGTATTGTATTGTATTGTAAATAGGTGTGCACCGTTTCTCTCAATAAAAAACGTCCCACGGAGATTCTAGATGTAGAATTCAAAATATACTGCTATTTTTTACCGACGTTAAAAAATGACTTCATATTCAGATGTATTTTTTATAATGTTTGTTACTTCAGAACTACGTCATTTATGAACCAATTTGAATTTTTTGTTTTATTTGAAAGGATTATGCTTCCAGATTGGTCCCATTTTTATCAAAATCCTGTTCTGATGATGGGATCCATGTGGAATTGAGGGAACTCCTCAAATTTTATCATATGAAGTTGAAAATTTACATATTGGTTTAGTTCCGATGACAATGTATTTTTTTATGGTAAGCAAGACCTGATTCTACACCCAGGGTTGGCTCCCGACGAGGGGCTCCTCAACGGTCAACAGCACATACACGATTTTTTCTATATGCATTCAATTATGATAGCCCGTTCAAGTTTTCATCTTGACATGGCTGCTGTACCCAGCATTGATTCCCGACGAGGGGACTCCTCAACGGTCAATAGGACAGACACGAAAATTTTGTATATGCATTCAATTACGTTATGGTCGTTCGTTCGTTCGTATACACATTCAAAGCCGTTTTAAGTTTCACTGACAGAGCTGCGGTACCCAGGGTTGGCTTCCAACGAAGGAACTCCTCAACGGTCAACAGCACAGACACGAAATTTTGTATACGCATCCAATTATGATAGCCCGTTCGAAATGTCATCATAAAATGGCTGCTACGCTTATATAAAAAATGGAGTCGGTTGTTTTTTGGTAAAATGTTGTATTTTTTTTAATGGTGGTGATTTAATACAAGGTGAGTTTTTAATTAGTGACATCCTTGAAGTGGGTGAATCTGTACGAGCAAATAGGCAACTTTTGATTTTAAAAGCGTTTTTTTTTGTTTTTCCCAAGTTGTTTTATCAAAACTTGCTTATTTGATTGTACTAATTCACCCGCTTAAAGATGTCACTAATTAAAAACTCACCTGTATACATATTTATGATGAAATAAGACGCAAGAAATCAGCCGCTGGAGACTTTAAAAAAATGGTTGTGTAACCACAAGACTTTCCCGATAAGTAGGATAAAAGATTGGATAGTCGGCGACAACGCATTAACCCTTTAACTGCCAATCCCGAGTTATCTCGGGTTTGGCGTTGTACCACTATTAACAACCACGAGTATTCTTGGGCGACTTGAAGGAGTCTTCATATGAAAGCCTATTACTTTCATATGAAAGCCTATTAAATTTCAAGTCAATAAGTCCAATATTTCAAGACTGAAATATTACCATTATGCCCCCCCACCCCTGTTGGTCTGATCTTAACCATTTTAACTCTTGCCACGGCCAAATGATGCCTGCATAACAAATTTCAGCTCAATCAGAAGTTGATCAGCGTTTGAGCGCTATCGTGGAGGAATACACACTGACACACAGAGACACTTGCTTCTGGAAATAGTCTTTAACCCGTCGGACGCCAACAGTGTCGACAGGAACTTTACGTCGTTTGACAGATCCGCGCGTAGCCGTTTCGGCCGGCCCCCATATACATATCTACACTAATGCTATAAAGAAGTAATGTTTGTATGTATGGGGTAATATCCGAAACTACTCATCCGATTTCAAAAATTGTATTCCTAATGGAAAACTCCATTATCGATGAGTGCTATAGGCTATATTTTATTGTGATAAATAATGGTTTACAATACGAAATCATGATATTTGTAAAACAAGTCGGACAAAAATGAGATGGTGAGTCTCTTTATCGGCGTGCGCTGACGAAACGGCTTGATATACATATGTGAAAGCAATATATGCCTAAAACGTCGGCCTCAGAAGGATCTATAAAAAAGTCAGCGACCGCATTTATACTACCTATATATTTAAGCTACAATAACTGCTTTTATGTATCAAAAAAAAAAGAAAAATAATAGGCATTGTTTGTAATGTTGTAGTTACTTTTGTATTTTTTAGTTGATTTTGTAATTACTTTAAATGAATAAAGTACATTTTTAAAAGCATTCTATTTATTTTTCCACTTACCACTCACGAATTTTCACATTTTCCGCAAATTCGGTAGATTACGTAATCTTAGGGGGGGGTAAGGCCGCTGATTACGTCTGCCCTTCTTATCGCGGGGTAAAAATTTAGTCGTCACTTCTGCCAGGGACAGTTTTGCACGTGAAGTCGATGGCCTTGAGAAAAACGACCATAACTTTTAAACTACTATACGGATCGTAAAAAGAATAACTGTAAAATGATCGCATTGAAATTTGAAATATAAAGTATTATAACCTTATCTCGTCAAACAATTAAGATAATAATGAATAAATATTTAAAAAGTTGGCATTTTACGCAGCGCGGAGCGCCCTAACCAATATTGGTTAGATACAATTTTAGCATTTGTAAGCGTCTAACCAAAAATGGTTAACTCACTTATGAAGAGTTTAATTAACATATGGGGGGGGGGGGGGGTTAGAAAATCTCAAAAACGAGATTACATAATATGTGGTTGGCCCCAGAGCTCATAACCGAGTTGTATTCAAATAATTATGACAGTTTATCTCGATTACTGTGAAATATTAATATAATATAAGACGAAATAGTTAACAATGAATCAGTTTTCTGCTTCTCCTGAAAAATATCTAATTTTGTCTTACACGGTACTTTTTTTTAAGCGACGATATTCGGCTCGACATATTGCCGCGCCAATTGGCGCCATCCGCTATTTAGCTCACGTGAATTATGCTCGACATTAGAATAAGGATCTTTATCAAAATAAATTAATTCATTAGAGGGCGTTAAAGTATTACTTTTTACTAAAAGTTTTTTATGACTATCAGTATGTTGGTTTTCCGTTTCTTTATTCCACAAATGTATCATATTGTTAGAATAGTTTTGTACTTAAGGAAAAATGCTCTATGTATTGCAACTATTGCGCGATAGCATTACTTTTTTACACGACTTACCAAAAAACGAGTGTTATGTGTTCAGGATCTATGTATGTTTTTCGTTTCTTTATTCCACCATAACTTCTAAACGCCTGAAGCGATTTAGAAGTGTGTCGTATTGTTAAAATCGTTTTCTCCTCCCGAGTGTCATAGGGTACCTGCCGCGACTCCTTGCTCTCATATAAGGAGAAAGGCCGTGTTTCGCGGTGCGTGTTCTTTCATCATTTGACAGATTAGTTTTATTCTCGTTCTTCCTCTTCGCGACCGTCAGGAATAGATCCGGTAGGCCTAGTAACGAAGAGAAATATTTGGAATATTAATATAGCACAATAAATTATACAAAAAGTTTAATTATTACTCTCCACAAAATATTGGCGATTTTTAAATAACCGTTTTAAATTCTTTCGGATTTATTCAGACCCAACATTTTGGAAAATTATAAAACTACGCAATTATACTCGGAGAGAATCCAGTATACATTGAAACCATGATTTTTTATTTCACAATAACTTCTAAACGCTTGAACCGATTTAGAAGTGTGTGATATTGTTAGAATCGTTTGTCATCCCAAATGTCAATAAATAAACATAAATACGTCAATTTATTGACATTTATATGTTTAGAAACGTGGGATATAGGTATGTAGTAACATGTGTTTAATGTCAAATGAAAATGTCTGATTGAGTACATTCCGGGAGAATACATCAATCTTCTTATTGACGACATAGGTCTGCTTCTTGACGACATAGGTCGTTCAATACTACATATAATATGATACAAGATATGAAACCAAATGTAATATAATGCAAAAGAATAATACTGTAATATATCTAGATCGTTATATTTATATGTTTGTGTATGTATGTATATGTATGTGTGTATGTGTATATGTATCTATATGAGTACCTATATCAATTAGGCTTCTCCATCCAAGTCAGAAAATAAGTCGTATGCCCAGATACAGGCTATATTCGGCCTAGTTGGGTATGCGCTGTGGGCCGTTGTTTACTTCGCACCATTACTTGGTATGACCATTTCTATGTGTTTTCTCATTATGTTTGAAATAAAATAAATAAATTAAAAAATCTATATGGATAAATACATAAACCATAAATACCCTATTAAAAAAACATAATAAAAATAATTATAAATACAATAGTTCACTTTCTGTAGTGTTACATTCTTGCATAGCTTTTATCGCGGGCCTAGGCCAGCACGTGCGACCGAATGAAGAAATTTCTTAACGAAAATTAATTATTTTAAACTGATAATTACGTCTAAACGAGTACTGCTTACGATTTCAAAAAAATATATGTTAAACAAGAACATTTTCCTAATATTCTTAGCTTTGAATATTTTAGATTTTGTTTATATTACATAGTGTAATTAATTTGTGAAATTAGGTCTAACCGAACACAAAAACGACTACTACGCAAATACTATCTGGCGTATTATTATAAAACCTGCACCATTTTAAACAAAATTTAATTATCTATCTTTTTATCTACGATTTTTTTCGAAAAATCCGTTTTTTATGCTTTATTGAATAAAAAATTCGTGCGCGGCGCTCTATCGGAAGACGTTTAAATTATTCCGAATCATTTGCTACCGCACGCAGCCGCAAATGATTCGGAATAATTTCAACGTTTTCCGATAGAGCGCAGTTATCTGATATCAGAAAAAATAAAATAAATAAAATAAATTTATAATTTTAATTGCATAAGTTTTTAAAAATGCTATGCAATAGCTTTACCGCGGCAGTCCCCGAGTGCCACACGTATTTTTTTTATTGTCCGTTATCTGTTATTGTCCGGTTTATTGTCCGGTTTATGAAGATTTTCCTTACCGGACAAACATAAAGAACAACGGGCTTTCTGGTCCAAAAACCGGATATCTATCAACCCTATTGGTATCTCAGGGCACTGGCCCCAAATTCAAATACGAAAAACTTTGACTTATTTGCATCTTAAGGCGACACGATACCTGGGAACGACCATATCTAAAGAATATTAGTTTTATGAGTTTTTTGAAAAATATAAGCATTAATTTTTTTTAAAAGTTCTAAGTGAATCCCTCGATAAGAAACCAATTTAAAATTTGGACTCAAAAAAGTTGTTCATAGCCTTGGACATTAAGGCTGACTGACTTCGAAAACTTTCAGGCGCGTTTACTCCTACAATGTAAGCGGTGAGTGTGTTTTATTATAATTTCATTATATTGACTGGTTAATTCTCTAGGGCAGCACTTAGCCACATTTTTTATTTAGTTCCTAAATTAATTACAATTAATTAAAACGTGAGAGCGCTCTGAGAGTTACGCTAAATATGATTTGCCATTAACACCCTTATACCACCACTGCGTTAAGATAGTTATTCTGTGCTAGCGCTGCGATAGAGCATTTAGTATGCGCCGAGTAGCCGGCGCGAGCGGACGTAAAATCTGCACTTGACGCTTGGTCAATGCTGGATTTTTATTGGTCGAATCCTATAAAATTGACCCCGCCTATTTTTTCGCGTGTACGCCCATTTCGGATATTTTTCTGAGGTCTCATGTCGCCCTAACCCATATATGCCCGGAACTATTTTGGGATTTCGATTTCGTTTATTTTCAGATATGTTATGTTGATAGGCCCCTATAACAGTATTGACTGGTTTTAGTATATTTTTTTTGTTTACTAGATATTTTAAAGGTGTTCGAAAACGAAACAATGGGCAAATATCCTACATTCATTAAAGGTAATTCATACAAAGAAAGATGTTATAATAAGTTTATTCAATATTAGTTGCTATTATCACATGCAATTTACTAATCCTATCTACAATCAATTAATTCTAAAAACACAAATAAGTCCATAATTTACCCAAATTTACTACAAAACTATGATATTGTACAAAGCTTTACTCATCTGAATAATTACTTAGGTACTTTTTATCGGGAGACGACATGATTTTTGCACGATGCGAACACGACACAACTGGCACTGCTTGCTGTTTAAATCAAAAGTGTCAATTCTGCTAAAACTTCCTTGCCAATCATTCCGTACTCTTGCGATAGAGAGCAGTTTTTTTGGATTTTACTGAGCTCACAAAGGATTTCCGATGCTTTTACAAAAGTACTACTTCTTATTTCGTTTTCGAATCACTGTGCATATATGCTAATGTAGGACGCTACAGGGTTCAGAATTCACTTTAGAGAGGCCCTTAATTCTGTCCTTCTCCGCTGCCACGTCTCCTCCATCAGTCCCCCTCCCTTACGCATTTGGATGTCAGTGTCGTCTGGCCGAGATTAGGCCGGGATGACATTTGTCTTCTTAGCCCGTTCATTATCTGTGGAGAGGGCGGCCCCTCAGTTCGCTCCACTACCCTATCATAAGTGTGTCACCGTATCAAATGAGAGCACTTCGCTCAACTATATTTCATTTCATACGCACGCTGTCAAGACTGTAACGAGGATTTACTTTCGCGGATTAGGGGAGCCGGATGGGATGTTCAACGCGCACAAATAAATTGAACAATTTAAAATAACAAGCTCCGGATACGAAACCTTAAACCTTCTCTTGGATACATTAATTAATTCTACAGTACTGTTGCAGAGCCACATAATGGTCATTCACCTAAACTAAACACACCCCTTGACCAGTCATATTCACAAATAGAGCTGTCAACTACAACGAGCGAACCCGTCATCTCCCGTGAAGTAATTGCAGAAGACTTGGACAAAACAGTCCACCGTCAAGCTCCGCCACATGCCCGTAAGAGGCCAACGCCTTATCCGCGAGATAACCAGGTATGTTACCCAGCGGGCTTACACTCACGCGCTTACTTCCAACTGCGACCAGATTACTCCGGTCTCTCGACTGGTTACGAGTTCGAGGTCCCTTGCGCGGCCCTCTCCCTTACGAAGCGGTGAAACGGTGTAAACCGAATCTATCGCGGACCACGGCGTCCTTTGCCCGGCATGTTCCACCCTGGATCGGATAGCCGAGGGTCGTTTCAAGAGCAGTCGCCGTAAGGTACGTAACCACCCCCGCCCTATAGAAAACAGTACTGCTTCCAGACTCCCCCGACTGTTAGTCAGAATGCACAATCGATTGGCTTACGCCCATACAGGAACGCCAGAAGATTGACTCCTAAGGGAAACTAGCCAAGGCCAGAATCCTACCCGGGCTTGCACTTCATGCGTAAAGGCCGCCGGATGGGTCTTGACCCGTGAGTGTGACCAACCCTGAACTGGGTCTTCGTGGCCAACTCAGCAAGGGCCCATTAGCTCGTATTCACAGTCGTATTCTACAACTAGAGCTGTCAACTGCAACGGGCGAACCCGTCACCTCAGCAAGTTTTAACGATATTAGATCGTTCTGTCTCCCGTGAGGTGAGCGTAGAAGACTTGGGACGAAAACAGTCCACTGGCTAGTTACGCCACTCGCCCGTCAGAGGCCAACGCTTTATGGCGAGGCACCGGCAAAGGTACCCAGCGGGGAGCCTAGCCCTCTGACTATCAGTTTGGAAGGATGTCTCCGTCTGGAATTAACCTTCAGGATACTTCCTGCCTCATGACTCCTGAGGTCGCTTGAGCGGTCGTCTCCCTGAGGTAGCGATGATACGGTGCCTACCGAATCTATCGCGGACCACGGTATCCTTTGCCCGGTTCTTCACCCGGGATCAGGTGGCTGAATGGTCGTTTCAAGAGCAGTTTCAGTAAGGTTAACAACTACCCCCGCTCTATAGGAAAGAGTACTGTTTCCAGACTTTCCGGCTATAAGTCGAAATGTACAATCGATTGGATGACGCCGTACGGTGCGCAAACCGTCCGGGGGCGTCCGCAAGTTGACTCTTCCGCAGCATTCTATGGCCAAATTACTGTCTATTTGAAAGTATCAGCTTTTACAAAACTCTTGCACTTTTTTGTCGCTGGCTCCTCAACTATAAGTACACCCCTGGACGATAGTTGGACTAACAGCCGTATTCATAATCGATTTTAAAAGGGTCCTTCGTCTCAATTGTGTCCTGGGTTGGCCGAGTACTACTCAGAAACGATACTTAAGAAGCCACATAAGTAGGCAACTCTCAGACTTCCACCTCGTTGATTTATGTATGACCTCGTACGCGCCAAAAAATCGAATATGCGTTTTTCATTGTTAGTGTTAGTGTCATTAGTGTAAAAACTCTGTCCATGTCCCGAGGTTTCAAAGTGCTTCGTTTTCTTGTAATTCTCATTGCAGTGGCATCTCGCAGGCATGAGGTAATGATGTACTGCGGTGAAACCTCTTAAGTTAGTAAAAAAATGTGTCCGGACCCAGTGCCGGATTAAGCCAGCGCGGGGCCCGTAGCGAATTCTCTCAAAAGGCCCTTGGTTTGCTTTAGGTTCTTAAGTTTAGGGTGTAAAATAAAATAGAACTTTTTGATAGATCCCTTTTATTTCTAAAACAAGGTAATAAAATATAATTTTTGTAGGTACCGTGTAATCCAAAAATGTTTACAAAGAGAAATAAAAAAATTCGGCGCCACAGCTACGACCAAACTTCGCAGAAAATTAAATTGAGGAATTATTCAACTATCACAGTTTCAATCATATTCGACAATATAAATACAAAAATAAAATATATTTACAATAGTGCAACTGTTGTTTAAAAAATATACACACATGTACAATTTTCTTTTTCAACAAACTGTGTGAAATTTTGCAATGTGGACAAAAACTACAATCTAACTAAAATCAGACGGATCGGAAAAAATCGACGGAAAAAATCGACAAAGTTGTATTGCAAATCACGGACGGCTCCGCCGCCGCTCCGTGGGATTGTCGGTACTTCCATGTTAGTTTCGCTAGGTTGCCAACTTACGTGTGTTTGTGGTGCGATACATAATTTGTCGTGTAACCAGCGCTCACTTTTAGAAATGTGATAAACTTTTTAAGAATCGCTGTAGATTTTGATATCAACGTTTTCCCATTCGCCTGTTGCAGGCTGCAGCGATAATTTTACGCTCAGGCAAGCGTGGGTGCGCGGGGCCGCCCAATGCGCGGGGCCCGTAGCATTTGCTACTCTTGCTACGTGGCTAATCCGGCACTGTCCGGATCAGGTTAGGACACGTCTCTCCAAAAAAAAGCGGTCAGGGTGGTCTTGTTGTTCATCTCTTGAAGGTCCCAGTGTGTTGAGGGTTGACATCTTCATCCTGCAGCGTTTCCCAGTCGTATGTTGGATTTGCTGTGTGGCCCCGGCGGACGAGATTGTTTCGTCATCTTGTCACAGTGTTCTTTGGCCCAGTGGTAGAAGGATTGGCCGATGAGTTTAGACTCGCCGTTTCCAGCGACGACTGGTTGTTCATGGTCTTTGCATAATATTCGGGTAGGCTGCTTCTGTGTCCCATTTAATATTATATTACGATTTTATTAAGGAAAATTCACAATCAATTCCCCCCTCCCGCCCCTCCCCCACCCCTACCACTTCTTCCCCTCCCCCCTCCTTCACCTTCAATTCCACCCTCCACAAACCCCTCCTGCGACCCCACCACCCCCCTCCACCCCTTTCTCTTCCCCCTCCCACCCCTCCTTTCCGCCTCAACCCCCACTTCTTCCTCTGCCTTCCCCCTCCTCATATCTCCCACTTCCCCCCCACCCATCCCTTTTCCCTCTCCCTCAACCCCTCCCCCCCCCCCTTCTCCTTCTTCGCCCCAACCTCCTCCCCTAATATCACCCCCTCCAACCCTCCAGTTTTTTCCATGCGCTGAAAATTTTCCTATCATGTACGAGGTCTCACATGTAGAGCGACGATATACATAGTTGTTTTCGGGATACGTAGACGGAATTCCACAGGAATGTGGCAGACATTTCTTAAGTTTTCAGACAGGTCTCAAGCTCGAGTGTGAGTTGGAAACTCCTCCATGTTTTACGTAAAATAAATCCATTGTTATTTTTGTGAAACTGGTCCGAGACGATGGCTATATTTTATGGGGTAATGCAGCACACATCAACAGTGTATTCACTCTCCAGAAAAGAGCCATACGTGCGATAGTAGGTATTGGTCCACGGCAGTCATGTCGTGAACACTTCCAAAAACTAGGGATATTGACCGTATATGCGATTTTTGCTCAAGAAGCTCTTTGCGAATTCTATTGCAATAAGAGCTCGGCCATATCCCACGAGGAAGTACATCGGCATGACACCAGGAATAAAACCCTGTATCTCCAACCGTTCGTAGCACGTACTGCCAAGTTCCAGGCGACTAGTCGATACTTAGGCCTCAAACTTTTCAATAAATTGCCCGAAAGATTAAAAGAAATTCAAAACATCGATATTTTCAAGAGATCCATCCGAGTCTATCTGCTTAAAATCAACATGTATGCCCATAACGACTTCTTAAAATATTTTGAAAATACATAGCATCGTATCTACCCATTTAATCTAATACATATTATTTACCGTTAATTGTTTTGTTGTAAACTGTTATCATATAGTCTATGTTTTCGTAAATTGGTAAGTTTAAAACTATATATTGTATATCATCTCTTGTCTAAATTGAGTAACTAATTTAAGATTAATTACTGTCATTCCTACACAATTGTATGGTTGTATTGGAAATAAATACCTTTTACTTTACTTTACTTTTATATGCTAATCCGCCTAATTAGACTTCTAACGCAATCTAACGCCACTGGATGCAGGGAAGCTACGTCGTAATGTATCAAACTGAGGTGGGTTATCAGTGGTGGGCGCCTTCCGGACGCCACTGCATAAAAAAACCTTATCTATCCGTAGACTTTACCTCTTCGACTTTTATTCGCGCTTTCTCCTCAAGGAAACTTGGTCAACTACAAACCCTAACCCATCTAGAAACTTCTAACTAATTTAACGTTTGAGATCTTTCTGTTGATCTTCCTTTTTTCTCTGACTCTGCTGACTCAAAACCAAGTAACATCAGATGCTTGTCATCAGTAAGTTTTGAGGTTAAAATTAAATAATGGAGCATTTCACAATCGAGCATTTCACAACGCATAGATTTTTTTAAGACCGAAAATTCACAACTCCGTTGATGGAACTATTAAGAACATTAAAATAATAATAATAAAACGCTTTATTCTTAAGAAAAGGCGAGCTTATTGCCTGCAGGCAATATTTTAGAGCCAACCTATACTATTGTATGAACATTATTTGCGAGTAGATGCTACATAACTTAACCTATATAAAGAGTTTGACAAATACAAAAAAAGAGGATAGAAATAAATATATAGTTAACTCTTTGTGGGCACAGGATGTGCCACACAAACATAATCTAACACCTAAGGACGCTAAAGTTTAAAAAGGAGCAGAATGGGAAGGGGAAGGGAAAGAGAATTTATCTGGAAGATTTCACATGCTCTCTGAGTCTGTTTTTAAAACTTGTTATGCTTGGCGCAGTTCTCACATTTTTTCGCAAAGCATTCCAAAGATGGGCTCCATGCACGGTAAAAGATAATGAGAAGAAGTGAATGCTGTGACTAGGGAGAGAGAGTAACAGGTTATCTTTTGATCTCAGAGGGCGTCCATGAGCCGATAGTGCAGATATAATTAAAATAAGATTAAATTAAAGGCAAGTAAGTTATATTATTTAATATAATAAGTCGAGTTTATTCGCTGATATTTTAATTTTCCAATCATAAAATAGAATAAAATAACTTCAATGTGCTATGAAAACATTACTTAATGGTTTTAAACATTGTTTAATGGTTTTAACATTACTTAATCGTTTAACATTACTTAATGGTTCAAACATTACTTACACTGGTTTTTTAAAAAAGACAATTTATACACAAATGGCGGACTTATCGCTATAGCGATATCGTACAGTCAACCATTTTATAAACTGTTAATTTATACCGGAAAATACACACAGATGTAATAAAGTTAAATTTAAAATAAACCAATGCAAATGTATATCAATAGCTTATGCTAAGGGTACAATATCCTTGCCATTTTTTTAAATTATTTATTATTTGGCTGGGGAAGGATAAAGGAGAGGAAAGGATAAGGTATTTGGTTATTGGTTGTGTGAAAATAAATGTTTCTTCAACAATTTTTGAAAGTGAACAACAAAGGTGCATGCCTGATAGAGTGTGATACATGATTCCATAAACGAGCAGAATATATATATACCGTGAAATAGTGCGTGTAAACAGAAGAGTGTAACGAAGTGGCGAGTGTATTATTCGGGCTCGCTCGAAGTGAAGGACCGTGGGCTTTTAAGTATTTAGTTATTTTCAATATATTTCTATTCTTTTATTCATAAATGACAGAATGGTTATTTTAATTTTTTAATATAATCATAGCAAATTCATCGACAAAAGGATATATGGCATTTTTATAAATACAGTATTGAGCAAGCATACTATATACAAAATTTAATGTTTATATTAGAACAGGTCCCGACCTAGTTAGGTGACATTGCCACTGAGCTATGCGATGTATTCATTTGCTGGTATTAACGTTCTGTAACGTTCGCAAATATATCAGTGTTCAAAAAATTTTTGTGCATAGTGGGCCCGATTGCGTTTCTTCGTGAACTAAAATAGGAACTTAGTCCATCCGAACGAGACAGAACAATACAAAGAAATGAACTATCGTCGATTTTCAGGCACCAAAACTACCTGTCGAACTTATAGACGCCCGAATAAGTTTGAACACATTTAGTGCTGTGTTAGATTTAGCTGATTTATCTTCTGGGGGTAGTTTTAATGCGGAAAAGTGACAACCGCTCATTTCACATTTCGCTCTGACTTTCGTCTCTTTCACATGAACTAATTTCCGATTTTAGTTCAAAAGAAACGCAATCGAGTCAATGTAAGTTCTACGTAAGTAAGTTCTACACTCACGTAACATATTTTCATTACTACAATAAATAAAAATAATTAATTAAAATCTATTCCTGATGAACATTTTTTTTAAATTATTATTTAAGAATTAATTACTTTAAAACATTGATTAGCTTACAAAAATAACAGGAACCGAATGGCAAAACCTTAACCTTTTGCTTATTTGTTTCTGTCACCCAACTGGGACTAGCCCGTTCTAGGGTGGACAGGACTCTAATATTACAATCAAGTTTGCTTGATTGCTTGATTGCTTACAAATGTACAAGTTTTAGTAAAAGCTCATAACACTGGATGAATTAATGAAAATTATTGTTTGAAAGGATTATTGCTTATATATCGTAGGATTTTAAAAAAAAACGATGTTTCGGCAATGTTGCAACCGCCGTTGTCCAGGGTAGACCCGAAGTTTGAAGTTGACACCCGATGTGTCGGCGATGTTGCGACCACCGTTGTCCAACAGCGGCGGTTGCAACATCGCCGAAAAATCGGGTGTTACAATTTAGGCTTTAACGAAATTAACATATAAGCGCGACAGTAGTCGGTCCTTTGTTAAGGAGGTACGTAAAAAGCTGATCGCACTGAATTGAGTTAGCATCCCCCATTCCCACATGCACATACTCCCTACACATACAGACAGTAGCTTCTCTTAGATCAGAAATGAAATCGAAGCGAGCGAATGTCTGGTTTGTTAAAGGAAGTCTACTGTTAAGGATAAAAAAACGTAAGTCAGTAAAATGTCCGGGGGCGAGTTAGTTAGTGTGCAAAAGTGTCCTGGGCTGCAAACTCAATTCAAAGTTGAGGCCGAGTGGCCCTCCGGGAGAATAATACCGGAAAAGTATTACGACCCATCCGGCTACTTTCCCTACCTCACTAAAAACTCCCCCCCCCCCCCCCCGAACGAAAGAGTGGGGGAGCGGGAGTCGGTTTTATAATCGGTTGATTATAATCGGTTGCGATTCAAGGAAATGAAACTGAGGCATAAAGGAAGTAGTGAGTACAGTCTGGCAATTTAGAGTAGAATCGATTCGACGTGAGGAGAAATATTTTGATGTGGTAACACTAACCCTTATGACAGATGATGATTTCGTCTTGTTTCAGTTCATGAAATCACGTTCCTTTTGCCATCAATTCTTGTTCTTAAAATGGCGGCATAATTTCATGGTCTGCCATGAAATTATGCCGCGGCAATTTATTGGAATTTCTTGCAATATCGCGGCGCTCGATAAAAATACTATAACTATGAAACTACTATATCAATCATAAAAATAATAACTGTACAATGATTGCATCGAAATTTCGTATATAGAATATTGAAACCTCATTTTGTAAAACAATTAGATAATTATGAGAAAATATGAGAAATTCGAAAAAGTGAAAAAAACTCCGCATTTGTAACTTGTACGTGTCTTACGGAAAAATACCGAACCCTAATTAGAAACTGCAAATATTTTCGTGATCTTTATTGATTCTCTATCAAAGCTTATATTTCGTTTTGATTATTTACATACAAAAATATTTAGATATTAGCTCATAAATACCAATAAAAATGTTGATGATTTCTCAAAAAAAAAATGATGATGTTTGACGATGGAATTTTACCAGAAATATCCGCGAAATGACGTGCGAAATTATTCTAGCGGCCGTTTATGTATCTATGGTAATAATGAGATATTTGGTATGGATGTACGCTCCGGGAGTCAACGGTGTTCTGACGTGCAACCAAATTTGGTCGTTACGTAGCCGAAGTGTAAATGAACAAAACTATTCGAAGCGAAGCTAGGGAAGTCGATTTCAGTGTCTCAACATGTACTTCTAGGCATATTCTGAGATGATATGTTTTGTCTGACATTTCGTATAGTTTAACCACAAATTGTTAGTACCTAACTGTATCAATCATAGTCAAAATTAATGATTTTTAAACTGAGTCTCGACTAACGTTTTTTGCTTTCTTTCAAGCTCACAATCATTCAAACGTCGTTGTTGCGTGATAGAATCAGTAAAGGAGCAGAATCACTAGTATAAGTACAATGCGCCTCTTAGGAGACGGTACTAAGATATGTCCCTAGATCAGGGATTCTCAAACTTATTGACCACGCGACCCACTTTTTAAAATCACAATATTTTGCGACCCAGCAAGAATTTTTTTAGAAAAGTTAGTGAGTGTTTTGATGTAAAAAATAAACAATACATATTAAGTATCATAAGTAAGTCTTTACTTTGTAAGAAATTGTCATGTACGACAACATAAAAAATAGAAACTAAGAACTACGTTTACATACCTACCTACCTACCTACTTTAAAAATCATTGGGTAGGTACGGCGAAATAATTCAGTGTGACGGATGAGCTTGCTTTCTATTTTTCAAAATTACAGCCTCTACGTCAACTTTAACCCTTGGAGTAAATGGGTATTTTCATGGATGCATCTGTCTCTTTTGCAGGATTTTCTGCGACATCGACTTAAAGTACTATAACTACGAAACTACTACACCAATCATAAAAAGAACAACTGCACAATGATTGCATTGAAATTTCGAATATAGAATATTGAAATATCATTTTGTAAAACAATTAGATAATTATGAATAAATATGAGAACGTCAAAGAAGTGAAAAAAACGCGCGACCAGATTGGGTCGACTCGTATTCAACGGATAATTGTTTCGCGACCAGATTTGGTTGACTCATACTCAACGGGTTAATGAGAGATATTTTAGGCACAGAGAATCTGACAAATCTAGCTTGTTCCTGTACTTTGTCTTTGTACTCTAGTTGGTTCCTGTACTTTGTCTTTGTCATAGCAGAAAAACCTACTTCACACAAATACGACGTCGTGAATGGGAGTAGAACTTTTACTGCCTCAGCATAAATATCTTCTGACAAGTCAATTAAATCGTCATCGGCATCAGTTGAAAGTCCAGTTTTAGGGCATGGTGTTTGAAATGGATTGATAACCCAATTCATCTTTTCGAGGTTTGTCATTTCTTGAAAGAAGTAATGTCCGAAATCGCATTTTAACGAATTCAAATGATCGGAAATTGTTTTTATTAAGCTACTGTATGGTTGCAGTGTCGTCAATCTATCTCGTCGTCTATCTGCCATACCCTACGTTCATACGCTGTGTTCGCGTCCCACCTGGAATCGGCTAGCGACCCACCAGTGGGTCGCGACCCACACTTTGGGAACCGCTGCCCTAGATGATTTAGTCTTACTATTCTCACATTACTGTACTGCAATATAAATATTCCTTTCCAAAACGTAGGGTCTACTCTTTCTGGCCTAATTTAACTTACACAGGGAAGTAGAAAAGTTCTCGTCCTAACATACAGATTGCGCCTCGTTTAAAAAGTGGATATCTAAGTTTTTAAAAGAGCAATGGGCAAAATGTGTGGGCGTTGGGCTCACCTCTCAAATAACATGAACGTATTTCCTATTGGAAAGATCTACTTATCTAAAATATTTACCTCGGTTATAAGCCGTTTCGGAGTTTTGAAGTTCAGAATCTTCTTAAATATGGCTAATTACAAGAAAACCCGATATTTCTATGATGTCAATTAATATTATAAAATGTATTATTTGAAGTGAAGATCCATAAAAGATAGTATATTATGATGCACTCTCACTGGGCACCAGGGGCGTCATTTGATAGGGGCAGGGGGGGGGGGGGGCAATTGCCCCCCCCCTATAATTTTGGAACTTACAAAAAAATCTGATATTTTTACCTACGATTTATAAGTACATATATTAATTGATCGCTTGGTTATTTATAAAAGAAAACGAACTTTTTTGGTAGGTTGGGTATGGAAGAAAAAATGTATCAAATGTTATTACATAGGCTTTATTTGTAAAAGGTATCATGAAACAAAATAACTACGGTACATTCCAATGTCACGTTAGTGTAGCAAAGGGTATCGTCGTGGTTTCTTCGCCGCAAAATCATCCACCAATTGGTCTTGTAGTGATCGTCCTTTCCAAAGTCAGTACTGGTTTATTCATCCTCTGTTGTATTTTTACGAAAAGCTCATGGCGAGTAGCACTGTTGGACATGAATTGATAGTTTGAACTGTAGAAAAAAAATCTTTAACTTCGTCGCTTTTATATATATATATATATATATATATATATATATATATATATATATATATATATATATATATATATATATATATATATATATATATATATATATATATATATATATATATATATATATATATATATATATATATATATATATATATATATATATATATATATATATATATATATATATATATATATATATATATATATATTTGATAAGGTTTGTAAAGAAATCCGTTTATAGGATGATGTTTTTATTTAAAATAAAATTAGTAAAAGCTACTTAAACAGTAGCGAAGGAAATCCCAGCTTGTATTGGGAAATGCTTATGTTTGAATGAGATATACTTACGGATGTGCACGACTTTCGACGGTGCAATGTAAGTTTAAAGGTCCTTTTGCAGTCGACTAACGATCACTATTCATCCATATATCTCATAAATAGGCCTTATCCTTATGCAACACAAAATGCCTTCAATTGAGACGAATTAAGCGAAAAAATAAAAAATAAAACTATTAATCACTTCGGCAAAGCCGTTTTCCAAATGAAAGTGACATTACGAAATAATTCAAATTTCGAATGCTACCAACATTTAAAATATGTATACAATTGGCTGAGTTTGTTATCAACGAGCCATTAAATCGTATATATATATATATATATATATATATATATATATATATATATATATATATATATATATATATATATATATATATATATATATATATATATATATATATATATATATATATATATATATATATATATATATATATATATATATATATATATATATATATATATATATATATATATATATATATATATATATATATATATATATATATATATATATATATATATATATTAAAAAAAAACCATATATATATATATATATAATTTTATTTTTATGGTTTTTGTTTTTTTAAATAAAAACCTTGACCAAACAATGGCGCTTTGTGCATGCCCCCCCCAATCAAATTCTGAAATGACGCCCCTGCTGGGCACACCATGTTGGGCAGCTGACCTTAGAATAATGCATACATCAGCAAACAGAGCGGCAATGAACATGAGATACATTACAGAGTTCAAACAACATATCCCAGTATTTCCCCTCCATATACTGCTAACAAACTCTGGAGTTTGTACTCAGACAGCGTTTGTACTTTATGGTTTCGGGTACTCTGCGACGGTTTTCCTATAAACAGTTATTAAAATACAATGCCTGGAAGTGTTAGGTGCTCTATGGGATATCAGATAATTAGTCATATTTAAAAGGATATAACTCAGAAAAGGCTCATAATTGAGATCAGTCATTGTATTTTTAAAAATCTACACAAATAGATCTCTTTCTATTGGTATATGATTTACAGCTACTGGACAAATGGGCCCAAAATGCCTATCTCTTTTATTTTTATTTTTTTTAAATATTAACTTATATATTTAAGCTACAATAACTGCTTTAAGGTCTAAAAAAAGTAAATAAAATAGGTAGGCAGTTTTTGTTGACGAAATTAGGAATAAAATAAGAATCCTTATGAATATAAATTAATCCATTATCACGGGTGTTAAATAGAGATAAAATTGGTAATTTACTGTAAGTCGTATAGTTATGGAGATATCATAAAAATAGTAACGCGTGGCGAGGAACAAGACGCGTACGTCTACGAGATAGGTGAGGGGGGACGTCTTGCATTTAAAACCTACTTATCTAAAGGTAGCGTCTAAAAAAACAAATAAACGCCACTCTACTTAAATTAACAAATCGATTCGAAACTTTACGCGAAGCGAAGCCGCGGGCAACAGATAGTTCAATATAAGCTTGCGATGTAAGATGACTCCTAGATCACGGATTCGATCTACTTCCAGGATAACCACCAAATTCCTTCCTTCAAGAACAATACACCGCCAATGTCTATCCCATGAAAGACAAACATCTGTTTTCACAGTAAGTGGCAAAAGCGAGTGTCTTCTGGAATTCATTACAATACGTAGCTCCTATTGTAATTAGGTACGTTTCGTCGCGAGTTGCCAAAATTAACCGACATTCCCGAGTTCTTTTAAGAAAATCTTCGCTCTTCAGGAAAATTGAATGTCAAATTAAAACTTTCCGTGTTTTCGACTGTTTTTATCACTCCGTCGCGACAAATCCAGGCAATTATAAGGCGAGCGAATAAAAACGCCCCCGAAATCGTCCATGCGTTAATAAAAAGCGTAGATACGCCATTCTGTTTATATCTCGTATTAATGTTTTATTTATTTTTATTTTAGTATATTAAAAACGTACAGCATAACAATCTATACTAGTAATATAAAGAAGTGATGTTTGTAAGTTTTTAAGTTTGTATGTAGGGGTAATCTCACAAGTACAACCTCAAACTCCGAGTCACAAAAATGTGCAGGTTCTGCCAAGGGGCAGAGGAAACTCCCTTGCACCTCATGTGCGAGTGTGCCATGGCCCGCTGATGCGTAAAAGATACACCCACTTGGGTGGTCATTACCTCCAACCTGAGGAGGGTAAACAATCTGACGCCAAAAGCCTGTTGCGGTTCTGAAATGACCCGAGGTAAGCCTCGTGTCATTTAAGCTGCGCTAAGGTGCAGAACTATAGTAGCTGGCGAACACAATAGATCAGCAATGGTCGCAGTGGTACAAGACTCATAAACTCGCTGTTTTGGCAGACATATGTCCACTAGTGGGGTTGTTTTGTACCCCTTTTCTTTTTTAGGAAAATTTTAATATAAATGAGAAATTATATATACCTATATCTTATTTTACTAGCATAGGAATAACTCTACTAGCATAGGAATAAAACGCCATTTGAGAATCGAATGTCTTTAATATTATTCCAATTGGTAAAACATAACAAAAGTTATATAAAATTTTAACAAAGACAACCGGAAATACTACCTTTTTCAAATAAAGTAAGTTAAGCTAAGAAAATATGTACTTTCACACAACCTTTAATCATGTTTAAATGTTTTTGCACTAGAAATAATAGTCGTTTCATAAAATAAATGATAAAATTAAGCCTAATTTTAGAAACACACTCTCTGGCGACACTGAGATTACATGGACGCGCAACACCGACACCCGCGCGACTACAGAATTAGAGTGTGAAATAGATCTCGTGGGGTACGTTTGTACCCCGCGAGTGTAGTCGAGGGTTAAAAAAGCCCCACACAAAAAATTAAAAAAAAAGGGGTAATCTCCGAAGCTACTAATCTGATTTCAAAAATCTTTTACTAATGGGAATCTCCATTATCGACGATTGCTATAGGCTGTAATTATTGCGATAAATATTGGTTAACAACACGAAATCACGATATTTGTAAATCAAGTCGGAGAAAAATGATCTGGTGAGTTGTTTATAGCGTGCGCTGACGAAATGGTTTTATATATGTGATAACAACATATCGGCCTCAAAGAGATCTATAAAAAAGTACATATTCAACTTTTATATTTATGCTACAATAGCTGCTTCATGTCTCAAAAAAATTAGAAAAATAATTAGTCAGTGTTTGTTGAAGACCTTAGCAATAAAATAAGAATCTTTATCAAAATAAATTAATCCATTTACTGTAAATTTAAAATTAGTATATTTATAAAGATATCTTTAAATTAGTGACGCGTACACGCACCACGAAATACCTAGGTCAGCGTACAGCTGAAGGCGGCGCGGGTGGCGATGAACAAGACTCGTACGTCTCCGAAATAGGTAGCGTGAACCTCAGGGGGACGTCTTGCACTATATATCTAAAGGTAGCATTTATAAAGGCGTGCCAGTCTACTTAAATTAAGAAATCGACTCGAAACTTTAAGCGAAGCAAAGCCGCAAGCAACATCTAGTAATAAGATATAGTCGATTGTGTAGAAGATTATGAAGACACGTTATATCGTTTGGTCCTGCGTTTTTTTACACGACTCCTCAACAAAAAAGGAATGTAATATGTTCAGGTTTCAATTACGTATGTTTTCCGTTTCTTTATTCCACCATAACTTCTAAACGCTTAAACCGATTTAGAGGTGTGTCGTATTGATATAATCGTTATGTCATCCCGAGTGTCAAAGGGTACCTTATGTACCTTTTTTTTTGTAGAGTAGTGGACTGTTTTTTCCGGTGTTTCTGCTGGCCTAATGTTCGGGATGCAGTAGGATTGACTGAAACCCGCGGAGCTCTTTACACAGTATATTTTTGGCCGAGATCTCCGGAAGACATATAACAAATAAAACAACATAATTTTCCAATGTTGCCATTAACTGCAACACCTTATACCGTCCAAATATCAAGTTAGTATCTTTATAAATGTCCAAATATCAATAAATTATTATAAATATAGCGTGTTTAGCGTCGATTGAATGGTCTGATTGAGATCATTTTGAAAATATATGTAGGTATCTACATACCTAGATAAATACATCAACCACAAATATTTCATAATAAAACCGTAAAAAATATATATAGATACAGTAGGTAGTTAACCTTTTTTAACGGCAGTCATGTTTTTTATTCCTTTTAATATATTTGCTTGTTCAAACAATAATACCTAATTGCCTTGCATTACCATGCCAAAGCCGCAATAATACTAAGGCCACGCCGCGTGTTGCAACGCGTGGGATCGAATTCAGTTTCATATATTTAGTATGAGAATGATTATATTAGACATGGCCCGCGTGTCGCCGCGCGAGCTGACGCGACGCCACGCAGATCACTCGATTTCGATCGGTGGTGGGGGAGACCACGCGTTGGCTCGCTTCTCGCTATAGTAGGGCCAAAATCAACGTGCACCTGGAGTCATAAATCATTAGGCCGGACGACGCGCGTAAGGATGTCCAACAAGTCGACTTGCTTATCGATAATTTACTCAAATCAAATCAAATAATTTATTCTCTTAAAAACTTAAAATATATTTTTAATATTCTTTAAACTTTTATTTCACTTTATTGTTGCATGTATACGTTAGTTTGAATTTACGAATTTTTTTCTTAATAAATGAGTTTAAAACTAACTAAAGCAATTATTACAAATTATTACAAAAATTTTCATCATAATCTATAATATCCATCGATATCTCTTGGCATCTATATCGATCCAACCATCGATTCATCATAGTCCATCGATATTCCATCGATACATCGATAATCCATCGATACTGGTATTATTATTTTTAAAACACGCATCCCCATAGTGCGAGCGAAAGACAGCGAGTGTGAGCGAGAGGTCCGGCCTAATGATTTATGACTCTAGGTGCACGTTGATTTTGGCCCTACTATAGTATAATCAGCCGTGGGCACTCGCATTTGCGCGCGTGGCTGAGCAAGTGAGCAAACGCATACCTACGTGATACGTATTTCAGTGCACATACGTACGTATTTTTTAAATATCAATTTCAATAAAAGGATGTATGTAGTCGAATTGTGTTTTTGTCAATCTGAAATATTGGTGAAATCTAGTTTCGTCGCTTTCTAGTTTATTTACCAATAAATGCTATTCACTTCGAGTTCCTCTTACGTTTTATTGGATGCCCCCAATATTTAAAATAACTAAATAGGCAATATTTTCTTTAGCATCAGTATCTGAGTCGGACGAAAATATTGTAGACAAGTGCGGACGATGACGGCCACGACTGAACTGACACGAAAATTCGTCAGCACGCGCGGCGACACGACATTGTAGTATAATCACTGGCCGGTGCGTGGGACAGCGTTGCAACACGCGGTGTGGCCCTAATATAATTGCGGCCTTACGCTTGCTTCTGCGAATTTCGCTCATCGGCAGCAAAGTCATCGCTCAGGCGGACGATACTTGTGGTACAATGTCTATAGTATCCGCAGTACAAACTGGCGACTGGGGCAATTAGAGACAGTTAACATAGGAATGGTACCATGTCGATAAAATATTTATCCATACTAATATTATAAAGAGGTAAAGTTTGTGATGTTGTAGGAAGTAACCTCTGGATCTACTGAACCGTTTTTGAAAATTCTTTTACCAATAGAAAGCCACATTATTTTTGAGTGTCATAAGTTATATATTAATCCGAAAAATGAAAAGACTTTTTCGTGGTAGTCGGATTTGCAAAGTAAGTCGGAGAATAAGCGGTCGAACAAAAACGTTTTTAACTAGCACTGCCTTAACGATGAGAGATATATAATTAAGTTCTAGAGAAAAGTTGTAGAGCTTGATAATGCCTACAAAAAAGTCAGCGACAGCATATGTCTAACTTTTAAAAATATTATGTTAATTATGAATTCTTATTAAAATAAGTAAATTTATGTCCGAACCTCCAAATCTCAATAAATTAACATAAATAGTGTTTAGTGTCAAATGAAACTTCTGATTAAGTATATGCAGGAAATACACATGTATGTATATGGATAAATACATAAATCACAAATATAAAAAATTAAATAAAAACATAATCAAAATATTTATAATTACAATAGTTCATTTTCTACAACGGCAGTCGTGATTTTTTATCCTTTTAATATATTTAGTCGTTTTTATTTTAGTTTATTAAAAACATACAGTTTAGGAATAGTAACATATAGTCAATTGTGTAAAAGCTTATGGAGACACGTTATATGCGTTTTTATTTAATTCTACAAGGTTAAAGTTCGAAGCCGATCTACAGAACCTCTCAGAATATTTCTGAAGCCACGTTCATTCGACAGCACGCAAGTGACTATAAAATAACTGTGCAAACTGGTTGCTATTCGAATCGCCTTCATTTAATGTCTTTAGTTGCGATATTATCATAGCTTCAACAATCGTTCATTTCGCTGTACTGATCTACACTGAAAAAAATATAACTATGTAATACACGGCAATACGCATATTTTAACGAAGATTACGTATATAACTCCGACTGTGGTCCATACGTATGAATTAACATGACGCGCAACTGCGTTGGCGTGACGGTAGTTACCGTGACGTATATTAATAAATCCGCCCATTATGAATTTCCAAAATAAAGAGTAGAATCAAATAAACAATAAGCCAGTTTTTAATTTTGATGAAGGCCTATCGTTAATTTTCTTTGACGGTGCACGAAATGAACGTTTTTTTAGGGAAAGACGAGCAATTAATTTTGACAGATTTGGGTCGACAGATGAAGCGGACGGGGATAAGAGAAGGAATAATAATGACGTTTCAAGAGGTGGACCATTTTTTTATATTTTGTAAAACGGAAGGAAACACTGCTTTGGGGGTCGTTAGGGGTTGTTTTATAAATTACCTTATATTTTCCTGTTCTTCGAGTGCAGTTTCTCATGACTCTGAGGCGTATACCACAAATCCAAATAAGTGTAGATACAGCATGACGTGATATCGAATCTAGTTAAAAAATGTAATATCATCTGCGTATAATTCAAAGAATCATTCAAATCGCGACTTTCACGCGTCTTTAATATTTTTATTTTTTTATTTTTGTTAAATAGATACAGCATAAAAAAATAACATATAAGCATAACATATAACAGTAGTAAAGCCAATGATGTTTTAAATTATTTGCTATATAAGGATTACAAAATATGCTAAACAATACAATACAAAGAAAACCAAAAAGAATTTAAAACTAACAGTTAAAATCGCTATGTGCGAGTGTATGGGTGTTGGTGTGTGTTTGTGTGATGGAGAGCGTGTATATGTGCGTGTGTGTGTGTGTGTGTGTTTGTATGTGTGTGTGTGTGTATGTATGTGTGTGTGGGTGTGTGTATCTGTAGTGCGAATATGCTTGTGAGTGCTTGTATTTGCATGCTAATTCAATTCGATCTGATAATCAGCTTTTCACGTACCATTTTGGTGGTTAAACATGTCAATATCGTTAAAGCCTACATTGTATGCATGCATAACGCGCGGCAATAACGAATTGGAACCATAGTTAGTGTTAAACCATTTTCAGTATTGTATTTACACAAACTATTCTTCTTATTGACGTTGAAATATTCTAGCACGTAACATCCATTTGGGGACATGTATGGCCGCCACCTACAATCCGTAACATCCGATTTTGGATATCGCGCTCGCCGCTGCGAAAAATGCAATTTACGATTCGAATCGTCGTACTTAATGCTTTCTGACCGCGGCGTTACATGGCCAAATAATCTGTCATTCGCCGGCCAACGACGATAAATTCGATCGCCGATTTAAAAAGTCAGCAGAGACGTCAAAACAACAGTCTCGATCGGCCCCGCCGCGGCGGCGTATAGTTCCGCGAAGTGGTTGTTTTGTGCAGTGTTTTGTGGATATAAGTGCAGTGTTTACTGGATAAAAGTGAGTAATTTCCATTTTTAAGTAGTTTAGGCATAAGTATTAATCAATTGAAATAGCCCATTTGCTGTATTTCACGAATTTTCAAAGAAAACACTTTGGCAACAACAAACGGCTCGCGGAAAAATGGTTGTTATTATTTTGTAATGTTTATGAAATATCCCGATATATTGCGAAATATGACGTAATGTCGCTTTAATTTACTAACAAAATAAGTATTGTTTCATTTACATCCTAAGTTATCACATAATTAGGCGTATTTTGAAAATTATATCTTGTTTTGTAAATTGAATCGCGCAAAGAAACTTCTTTTGATAATTACTATGAGAGAATAAAGTGCGATTTTCCATAGTTTTTCGATTAAATGTGACTCTTTGGAGTATAGTAATTAGTTATTAGACATATAATAAGTCTATGATAAGACAATATAATTGAAAAAATCTAACGAATTTTATATTATGGGCATTCAAAGTTTATTATTAAGTTCGGACGCGAAAACTCTCAAAACTTTAGATTTTTCTATAATATCAGACAAAGCTCAAAGTTCTGGTGTGATTTCTAAGAAGTGTGATGTAGTAATAAAGTTATTTTGAAAGAATTTCATATAAAAAAATACCATAAGTAGTCACAAATTAAAAATTAAAAAAATATTTTTTTACGAGAATACATAAAATTTTTCTTGGCTGAATAAATAAATATTTTTGTATGCAAAAAGGTAAAAAAAAAATATCGTTTTGGTAAAGCATTTAATAAAGAACATAACTGTATTTACAATTTTTGCATATTTTACGTATTTTGTGACAAAAAAATCGAAATGATTTTATAGGCGAGTTTTTTCAGTTTGCCAATTTTGTAATATTTATTCATTATTATCTTAATTATTTTACGAGATAAAGTTATAATGTTTTATATGTCAAATTTCAATGCGATCATTTTGATCTTTATCTTTTTTAAATACGTTTAGTGGTTTATAAGTTATGATCGTTTTTCTCAAGGCCGTTGACTCGCGTCGCCGAATATGTCGCGCGCAAAAGTGATAGGTGAGTTTTTACCTCGCAACAGGAGGGGTTACATTGAAATCTATAATATTATTATATATAAAACAAAGTCGGGTTTGTTCGAACACTTATAACTCGAGAACGGCTAGACCGATTTTCATGGTTTTTGATTTGTACTTTTTTCTCCGTCCCGAATAGCAGAATAACTATTAAAAACGAAAATTGGAAAATTGACAAAAAATTAAAATAAAAGAAAAAACATTTTCCCATACAAATTGTCAATCCGTGTTTTTCTCATGGTCAATTGTACGTGGCATGTTCACGTGTCGGCAAATCATCCGCTTTATTCGTTCTTGTGTTTCATAAAAAAACAAAAAATGTCGTATATCACAAGGGGCTTCAATGAAGATAATTAAACCGAGTGCATCCCATGCTGCACAATATATGAATATACACGCAATTGATATACTTAATTTTTGTACTTTTATATTTCTTTTTACGTTATTGGGCCCGATTGCGTTTCTTTGTGAACTAAAACTAATATTAGTCCAAGCGAACGAGACAGAGCGATACGTTAGAGCGGAATATGAAACGAACGATCGTCGATAAATACTACCTGTTGAACTTATACTCATCCGAATAAATTCGAGCATATTTCGTGCGGTGTAAGATTTGACCTTGGCGCGCAGTTTTAATGCGAAAAAGCGACAACCGGTCATCTCACACTCCGCTCTAGCGTATTGCCCTGTCTCGTTCACACGGACTAATTTTCGATTTTAGTTCACAAAGAAACGCAATCGAGCCCATTATCTTAATAAAGCAGTGAACTTAATATTTAATTTGTATTCATTGGGCTCGATTGCGTTTCTTCGTAAACTAAAATCGGAAAGTAGTCCGTGTGAACGAGACAGGGCAATAGGCTAAAGCGGAATGTGAGATGACAGGTTGTCACTTTTTCGCATTAAAACTGCCCGCCAAGGTCAAATCTTACACCGCATGAAATATGCTCATTCGAGCATATTTCATGCTCATTCGAGAATAAATTCTTATTCGGACGAGTATAAGTTCGGCAAGTAGTATAAATTATCGACGATCGTTCGTTCCATATTCCGCTCTAACGTATTGCTCTGTCTCGTTCGCTTGGACTAATTTTAGTTTTAGTTCACAAAGAAACGCAATCGGGCCCATTTCATAAAATCATACATTAAGTTCAGCTAATCTGTAACACGACATTCATCAACCTAACAGACTGTTAGGCGGTACGAAGTTCGCCGGGTCAGCTAGTTTTAATATAAAAGAGTGCATTGTTACCAAATAAAATTATCTTCTGTCACACACTCAAATGGGTAAGTCGCTCTTTCTATGTCAAATGTAACATATAATAAACATGATCAAATATTAACATATGTGTTCTCTCTACTCTCTCCCTAAAAACATCAACATATAACGGACTTAAAGATAAATCTCTGGACGTGTTCACGGACCTTGTTATCAACTATCACGCCAGAATATTTACAACTCCGTAGCAAAGTTACATACTTCATTCAGCATTCATGCAATTAAATAGCTTGCCTTTTAGGTTTTACACTTTTAGGATGCCATTTTTACACGTTCACAACTTTTTACACGACTGCCCATAAAAATGTTTTCAGGGTTCCCGTATGTAAGTTTTCCGTTTCTTTATTCCACCGTAACTTCTAAATGCTTAACCCCTCAAATGTGAGGCGTCCCTTAAGGGATGCCTTGGCAAAATGTATACAAAATGTATATAAATTTATATAAATGTAAATATAAATGTAAATGTGCGCCGCTTTATAGTAATCCGCTCTATAGTAATGCTATAGCTCTATAGTAAACCCCGCTCTATGTAAATGTAAATGTAAATATAAATTTATATACATTTTGCCGTAGGCAACCCGAGCTAATCGCCATTCATTTGAGGGGTTAAACCGATTTAGAAGTGTGTGGTATTGTTAGAATCGTTATATCATCCGAGATGTCATAGAATGACTAATCTGTCCAAATATCAAATAAATAATTGACCAAATGTACATAAATACATAGTATTTAGTATCAAACGTGTTCTGCATCAAAGGCCTGATTTAGTATATTCCAAAAATATGGATTAATATATTAAAACAATATATTAAAACAAAAAACTTTCTAATGTTTAACACCTTAAACGCCACAGAAGAAAAGTGAAAATTTACTTTTGTTTTTTTTTTTGCTTCGCGGCGATGTAGCTACACTGATAAAAATATAACGATCGGCAAAAGGTTATCAACCCCATATCATCTCTTGCACCATATGGAATTAGCTCTGTGGCTATATAGATGCAGGTAGAAATTGTTGCATATTCATCGCTATTGTCTCGTTATACATCTTATTTCTACACAATGTATCCTCTCGCTATCGCGCATGGCGATCTGCCAGCCTGCCGCCGCCCTTACGGAGCCCTTGTCGTGGAGGAAAAATCCGGCGCCGCCGACCACTCCACAGCAGCCAGCTGTGGAGAGGAAGTCGAACCGACGGCGCCGCTCGAAGCCAATGCAGCAGCAGCCATCAAGGCCTTATCTGCAGCAGGTGGAGGGGATGGAGGTCGAGGCGACCGCCCAGTCCACCAGCTCCCAAACGACCACAGCAACCACAGCGTCCGCATGCACGCAAACGGACGAAGAGTGTGTGACTACACCGTCCCCACAACCACAACCCCAGCCAGAAGAACCAGAAGAGCCAGAATACCTGGACGAGATGCGATTCATCGCGAGCGACGAACTGGTCATGATGGACGTAACTGAGCTGCTGGAGCTCATTCGCGCGTGCCAAATCGGCACGAAGGAGTAGAACGTCAAGCTGCTGAACACGTACCTTCAGTCGGACCTACCTCGTGCCACGAGACTAGCAGAAATGTAGAAGTCTGCCTCAAGGTGAATAGCCCTGAGACGCCATACTCGCGAAAGCCGGGCCAGTGGGCCCGATTCAAGAGAAGCCCCACGAAAAGGCAAAATGCCTAGTGGTAGACGTCACAGGCCGTTATAAATGGCCTGTCGACCGATTTCGTTGATTCGTTGACCAGGGTATCATTTCTCGAATGATCACTCCCCCCAAGACAGAGGCGGAATCACCCGGTATCATTTCTCGAATGATCACTCCCCCCAAGACAGAGGCGGAATCACCCGGCACTTCTCTCACGAGTTAGGTCAACGGGTCTGACCATTTTGGGTACCTCTTCCTTTCTTCCTCATATCGAGACGAACAAGCATCAGTCTGAACTCCTACAGACTCGACCCGTGTCGAGTACGAGATACTCTGAGCACAAGCTATAATCCTTATCCATGCACCCTCGTAACTTCAGGCCGATAGCCACCACATTCGCGTCAACCCCTAACATATTCGGGAAGCGTTAACAAACTGGCATTATTAAATCACTGTAAATTCCTTCTGATACAATAAATACCTTCTGATACACTTTCAATCGACTTTCAATACGGAGATAATCCGCAAGTTGACACCACCTCCTCACATCAAACAACCTGGAGTCTAGTGAGGGGTGGCCCGTCACAGGTACAAACGTTTAGAAGTTGACCTAAGTCCCACCTGTCCCTATGAGTTTTAGTTAATTCTTCAAAAAAATTATATTGTTGTGTTTAAATTATGAATGTTTAAGTGGAAACATGTAATTAGCTTTATTTTTTTAACCTAATAATTCTGTAACAAATTTATTGTAACAGCTGTATGTTTCCTTAAAAATAATAAAAAAAAAAAAAAAAAAAAGAAGTGATGGCGGAATAAAGAAACGGAAAACATACATCCATGAATGCTAAAGATATAATAACTCTCTTTTTTTTGGACAGTCGTGTAAAAATACTGAAATCATTTAATATTTAACGAAAACCATTACAAAGTACCGAATCGCATACAACGCAACCCTCCAGTAACTCACCCCCCCCCCCCCCAGCCACCCCCTTACCATGCCCCCAATTCTGTGCAGAATTAAGGTCCTCCAGTTAATTCGGATTAACAGCTTCCCGTTGATTACTTTCTTTTCGTCCGCGCGATACGCCATTCTATCCACTGACTCTCCCGCCTCTCTCCCTCTCTTTCTTCTTTTTCATTCGGCCTAAACGGATTAAGTTTTTACACGAATTACGCCTCTCCATAGCGGACAGAATTAAAGTAATGATGCGTGTCCAGGCGTAATTCCGATCTTCAGTCCATCTTACTATTATGTATTGTCAGGTTGTCTTTATTTAAGGCGACATGAGATCTCAGAAAAATATCAATTCACGGGTTCAATTTTGTAGGGTTTGACCAATAAAAATTCAGCGTTGACGAAGCATCAGGCACATATTCCACGTCTACAACGCATACTAAAATATCGATCGCAGCGCTAGCCTAGTCTAACTGTCTTTGCGCAGTGATGGTATAAGCGTTTTAATGTAAAGAATAATTTAGCGTAACTCTCAGAGCGCTCTCACGTTTTAATTAATTGTAATCAATTTAGGCCTAAATTAAAAATGTTGCTAAGCGCGACGCTAGAGAATTAACCAGTAAATATAATAAAATTAAAATAAAACACACTCACCGCTTACATTGTAGAAGTAATCGCACCTGAAAGTTTTCGAAATCAGTTTAAAGCTTTAATGTCCAAGGCAATGGGCAACTTTTTTGAGTCTAAATTATAAATTGAGATAGCAGGAAGTTGCCTTTTTAACTGCCAAAGGTATATACCTTTGAGAAGAAAGGTATATACAAAAGATGTCTATTTCTGTGGGTAAGGAATTAAGAAGAGCTATAACCCTTCCCACTGGCCTGTCTACAAAAATATTTGTACGATGGTACGGCACATTAAACAATAGATGCGATCTCCTCTCTGTGTAATTTACCGGTACGTACAATTCAAACTTACATAGTATCTCTGGCAAATAAATATTTCCTTGAATTAATTTATATGCAAATATAATAAGGGAAATATATCGACGCGTTTCAAGACTGTTGTATCCTACCATTCCTAGCACCATTGATTTTATAGTGTAATAATTACACTATAAAATCAATGCTAGCACCAAATCGGACAGAACTAAGTATGGATAAATATTCCATTTTCTGTAAAAAATATATCTTAAAAATTTTCTTTGAATACGCTCTACCATCTGAATGTATTTGTTTTCACTTGTACACCGAGTTATATTCAAGTATGCTACGGACTAAACAATTATATAGTAGAAACATTACATGAATATTATTAAACTGTTTGCATAAGCGAATAACAAAACCGACCATTTTGCTAGCACGATTGCAAATATTTGTAATGTGTGCACGGAGGCTACTAATCCCTGCATCCGCGTGTCCAAACGCGGTACAAACGAGAATGGCAGAGCATCCAAACATTTGAAATTGCAATGTACCCCGGCTGTTAGTCGGAGTGCACAATCGATTGGCTGACGCCGCACAGTGCGCAAACCGCCCAGGAGCGCCCGAAGGTTGACTCCTTGGGGAGACCGGCCCGCAGGCCAGCGTCCTAACCCGGCTCTCCCTTCTGCGTGGAGGCCGCCGGATGGGTGAGTATGAACGACCCTGAACGAATGGGTCTTCGTGGCCAACTCCAACAGGGCCCTCCCAGAGTAAGTAAACTATGAGTTACTTACTTCAACTCACATATTCAAAAGTAACAAGATATTCAAAACAGAGTAGAAATAGATCGCCATGCGCGATGGCGAGAGGATACATTGTTTAGAAATAAGATGTATAACGAGACAATAGCGATGAATATGCAACAATTTCTACCTGCATCTATATAGCCTAGTTTCTGGTCCCGGGACCAGTCTCGCAATTTAAAACCTAGTCTCGGGACTTTCGAGCGATTCGAGACTAGATATGTTTTTTAATTAAATTTCAAAATAATCAATTTAAATGAAAATACAAGTATTTGGGACATACTTTATTAAAAATCAGTGGTAAAATAGTAGTAGGTAGTGCCATTAAACATTATTTTTGCTTGCGCAAGTAATGTGTTCGAAGAACACTTAGTGCACAAATCATTTCATCAGACAAGCGTGACCGAAGGCGGCTACAAAATACGCCTGCAGACGAAAAAGCTCTTTCGGCCTCTACGCTTGTTGGTGTTACAGTCAGCAAGTATTTGTGTATACGTGATAGGTATTTAAATGCCTTTAAGGCCCCCATTTTCATAAAAAGCTTTTTCTGTATTGATGGCCAGGTCCAAATCAGTGTTATGCACAGTACGCGCTTTGGGGCAACTGATTGCCTTCCTCAACTCATGTTCCAGCTCTTCTTGTGAGGTTTCTTCTTTAACATCCACTGGCTGTGTAACTGAGGTTTGTGGATAATGTTGAGTAACTGGAGAATAACTGTCTGGAGAATAACAGCATGCGTGTTGCGACTTCTTGGTATCGGTTGCTAAGGGTAATAACTACCTACCGTTCGGTGCGCGTATGCAGATACTTACGTAGTTTTGCTACTTAAATCTATGCTTTATTGATATTGAGTATTAATGTGAGTTATTAGGAAGGTAAATTACTCGTACCAAAAAGTTTAAGAGAAAAAAAAATCTCGGTCTCGGTATCGGTCTCGAAGTCGAAACCTTCGACACCTCCCGGGATTTCGAGACTCGAGAGTCCCGGGACGAAATCCCTAATAGCCACAGAGCTAATTACATATTATGGTGCAAGAGATGACATGGAGTTGACAACCTTTTGCCGATAGTTTGAAATGAATGTTGCTTTATCAAATCGGGCAAGTGTTTGTGAAAGCGCTTCTGTGTGTATGTCTGTCTGTGTATTCCTCCACGATATAGCACCCAAAGGCTTAATCCGATTAAGCTGATACCTAATTGCCATGCAGGCATTATTCGGTCATGGCAAGAGTTAAACAGATTGTGTTTGAAATCGGTCCACCAAAGGGCGCACTAGTCATATGTCAATCTCTAAATATTGGACTTAGAGATTAAAATTTGGTACACGGGTGCCGCCTTGTTAAAACATTGTGAAATTTTGTGAAATTGTGAAATTTTGGTTGTAGTATGTCATACACAAGCTGCACTTATAATAGTTAAACTCTGCCAGGCGCGAGGCTCGTCGTGAAACGAACCGCGCTATTCAAGGCGGATGTGGACCTGAGCGGTTCATCCGCCAGCCGAGAGAGGTCGCTCATCGATTTTATTTAAGAAATTATTATTTAGGTGAATTCAGCCCTTGACTAATTGCCGAAAAAGTCTTGGGGTGACACCCTCATTTGTTCAGGATCGGACACACTCACGGGTCAACACCCATCCGGCGGCCTCCGAACATGAAGTGCGAGCCCGGGCAGGACTCTGGCCTGAGGGCTAGTTTCCTCCAGGAGGCAATATTCTGGCGCTCCTGGGCGGTTTACGCTCCGTGCGGCGTCAGCCAATCGATTGTGCATTCTGACTAACAGTCGGGGAGTCTGGAAACAGTAGTCTCCTATAGAGCGGGGGTAGTTGTTGGAGACTGCTCTTGAAACGTCCATCGGCTACCCGATTCCGGGTGAACAGCCGGACAAAGGATGCCGTGGTCCGCGATAGATTCAGTAGACACCGTTTCACCGCTACGTAAGGGAGAGGACCGCGGAAGCGACCTTGAACTCGTAACCAGCCGAGAGACCGGAGTAATCTGGTTGCAACTGGTAGTAAGGGCGCGAAAGTCGGCCCGCTGGGTAACATACCTGGCTATCTCGCGCAAAGGCGTTGGCTTCTTACGGGCATGTGGCGGAACTTGTCGGTGGACTGTTTTTTGTCCTAAGTCTTCTGCGTTCACCTCACGGTAGACAGAACGATCAAATTTTTTATACCTTCCTGAGGTGACGGGTTCGCCCGTTGTAGTCGACAGCTCTAATTGGGTGACACATCCGTTTTTTTTTAATTCAATTATATTGTTTATTCGCTTATATTTACAAGTTAGGTTGATCAAATTTAGAAGAAAAAATACGTGTGGCACTCGGGGACTGCCGCGGTAAAGCTATTGCATAGCATTTTTAACACCTTATGCCATTATAATTATTTATTTATTTTATTTATTTTATTTTTTCTGATATCAGATAACTGCGTTCTATCGGAATAATTTAATCGTCTTACTATAGAGCGCCGCGCACGAATTTTTTATTCAATAAAGCAAAAAAAACGGGTTATTCGAAAAAAATCGTAGATTAAAAGATAGATAATTAAATTATCTTTAAAATGGTGCAGGTTTCATAATAATACGCCAGATAGTATTTGCGTAGTAGTCGTTTTTGTGTTCGGTTAGACCTAATTTCACAAATTAATTACACTATGTAATATAAATAAAATCTAAAATATTCAAAGCTAAGAACATTAGGAAAATTTTCTTGTTTAACATATATTTTTTTCGAATCGTAAGCAGTACTCATTTAGACGTAATTATCAGTTTAAAATCATTAATTTTCGTTAAGAAATTTATTTATTCGGTCGCCGCGCTGGCCTCGGCCCGCGATAAAAGCTATGCAATAGCTTAAAAACTTTCTAATGTTTAACACCTTAAACGCTCCAGAAAAAAAGTGAAAATTTACTTTTGTTTTTTTTTGCTTCGCGGCGATGTAGCCACACTGATAAAAATATAACCATCGGCAAAAGGTTGTCAACCCCATGTCATCTCTTGCACCTGGAATTAGCTCTGTGGCTATATAGATGCAGGTAGAAATTGTTGCATATTCATCGCTATTGTCTCGTTATACATCTTATTTCTACACAATGTATCCTCTCGCCATCGCGCATGGCGATCTATTTCTACTCTGTTTCGAATGTGTTGTTGCTTTTGAATATGTGAGTTGAAGAAAGTAACTCATAGTTTACTTACTCTGGGAGCCAATGGGCCCTGTTGGAGCTGGCCACGAAGACCCATTCGTTCAGGGTCGTTCATACTCACCCATCCGGCGGCCTCCACGCAGAAGGGAGAGCCGGGGTAGGAAGCTGGCCTGCGGGCCGGTCTCCCCAAGGAGTCAACCTTCGGGCGCTCCTGGACGGTCTGCGCACCGTGCGGCGTCAGCCAATCGATTGTGCACTCCGACTAACAGCCGGGGTACATTACAATTTCAAATGTTTGGATGCTCTGCCATTCTCGTTTGTACCGCGTTTGGACACGCGGATGCAGGGGTTAGTAGCCCTGTTAATACAGCAGATTAGTGATTAAAAAAAATCCGACAGATTTTACTTTGCCGGCTGGGAAGAAATGTGTACGCGCAAATCTTTTTCTCGAGATGAAGACGGATATACCTATACGTTTTTACCCTCTTCCCCCCTCCCAGACTATTAGATCCATTTTTAGTAGTTTGTCTGTGAGTCTGCGTGTCTGTGTGTATTCCTCCATGATAGCGTCTAGAAGTTAAAATTTGCTAAAAAGCAGAGAAAACGGAACGGTTTTTTTAATGAAAAATTTCGCCTCTCTACATGATCCTTCATATCTCCTAAATTTGGATTTTCTCACGGATTCTGCGAAAAAAATCATCGTCTGTAATTTGATAAATCAAATTTTGATAATTCTAGAAAAAAGATTTATACAAAACAAAATAAAATACGACTCTATAAATAGTGAACTGTTTTAATTATGTATGAATACGATATGTATGAATACGTTATGTATAAATACGACATGCAATCACCTCTATATTGCTTAAAAGGGGATTCGCGCTTGTAGATTCTATTCTGCGGTTAAAAAAATATTAAAATAACAAAATAATAAAATAATAAAATAATAATAATAATAATAATAATAATAATGATTAAAATTAAAATAGAAATAATTAGAAAAAAATAAATTTTAGATCTTTCCTTGACACAACCGTGGCACTCTAGTGTGACTCCCGAAGTGAGCTCGCCTTAACACAGGGGTGGCCTAGCAAGGTGGGCTCGGCTGCTCTTTGCTTAGCATAATAGAAAGATTATCATTTGCGTTTAATGTATGCGCTATGTAACCTGGGCTCAGACAGATGTATCATGTGTATATAACTTTAAAAGCATACGACGGCATTGTCTAAATTGTCATTTCATTTTCTATTGTTCTCATGAATTTGAATGTATATGTTATATGTAAATAAATAAATAAATTAGAAATATTTAAAAATATACATCGCGCTAAAAATCATGTTTTGTAAGAAAATTAAGTTCGTCGAGCGCCCTGCGGCAGGTATCTTAAAACTATCGCGCGACGTTTTGCTCAAGTAATAAAAAGGTTTCGTGTGAAATATTTGTGGTTTGCGTATTTATCCGTATAGATCCATATATATATTTCCGAGATGTACTCCATCAGGCTTTTCATTTGATACCAAACACGATATATTTATGCTAATTTATTGACATTTGGATATTTAGCTAATTATTTATTTGATATTTGAAAACTTCAGGTATGACACTCGGGGTGACATAACGATTTTAACATTACGATACACTTCTAAATCGGTATGTAACGATCCTAAGTGTCGTACATGCCAGTCAACAGAAGCATTGAATTCCAGTGAAATGCACTGACATAAATACAGCCATTGTTCCACCTCGTGTAGCGATGAATTAGCAACGCGAATTTTAACTACTTTGTCAAATCAGTTACATTGAACAACACTTTTACTCGGAATATTTTGGTTTGCGTCATTTTTCGGCCTTTATAAGGCGGCGAAAATAACACCAGGGTATCATTTCTCGAATGATCACTCCCCCCCCAAGACAGCGGCGGAATCACCCGGCACTTCTCTCACGAGTTAGGTCAACGGGTCCGACCATTTTGGGTACCTCTTCCTTCCTTCCTCACATCGAGTCGAGCAAGCATCAGTCTGAACTCCTACAGACTCGAGCCGTGTCGAGTACGAGATACTCTGAGCACAAGCTATAATCCTTATCCATGCACCCTCGTAACTTCAGGCCGATAGCCACCACATTCGCGTCAACCCCTAACATATTCGGGAAGCGGTAACAAACTGGCATTATTAAATCACTGTAAATTCCTTCTCATACAATAAATACCATTTGATACACTTTCAATCGACTTTCAATACGGAGATAATCCGCAAGTTGAAACCACCTCCTCACATCAAACAACTTGGAGTCTAGTGAGGGGTGGCCCGTCACAGGTACAAACGTTTAGAAGTGATGGTGGAATAAAGAAACGGAAAACATACATCCATGAATGCTAAAGATATAATAACTCTCTTTTTTTTGTGCAGTCGTGTAAAAATACTGAAATCATTTAATATTTAACGAAAACCATTACAAAGTACCGAATTGCATACAACGCAACCCTCCAGTAACTCACCCCCCCCCCCAGCCACCCCCTTACCATGCCCCCAATTCTGTGCAGAATTAAGGTCCTCCAGTTAATTCCGATTAACAGCTTCCCGTTGATTACTTTCTTTTCGTCCGCGCGATACGCCATTCTATCCACTGACTCTCCCGCCTCTCTCCCTCTCTTTCTCCTCTTTCATTCGGCCTAAACGGATTAAGTTTTTACACGAATTACGCCTCTCCATAGCGGACAGAATTAAAGTAATGATGCGTGTCCAGGCGTAATTCCGATCTACAGTCCATCTTACTATTATGTACTGTCAGGTTGTCTTTATTTTAGGCGACATGAGGTCTCAGAAAAATATCAATTCACGGGTTCAATTTTGTAGGGTTTGACCAATAAAAATTCAGCGTTGACGAAGCAGGCACATATTCCACGTCTACAACGCATACCTACTAAACTTTCGATCGCAGCGCTAGCCTAGTCTAACTGTCTTTGCGCAGTGATGGTATAAGCGTTTTAATGTAAAGCATAATTTAGCGTAACTCTCAGAGCGCTCTCACGTTTTAATTAATTGTAATCAATTTAGGCCTAAATTAAAAATGTTGCTAAGCGCGACGCTAGAGAATTAACCAGTAAATATAATGAAATTAAAATAAAACACACTCACCGCTTACATTGTAGAAGTAATCGCACCTGAAAGTTTTCGAAATCAGTTTAAAGCTTTAATGTCCAGGGCAATGGGCAACATTTTTGAGTCTAAATTATAAATTGGTTCCTTTTCGAGAAATACGCTTAAAAACTTTTTCTTATTAGAGTTCTATTTTATATTTTCGGAAAAACAATTAAACGAATCTTCAGATATGGCAGTTCAAAGGTATCATATCACCTTTAGGAGTTTTGTTTGAATAGCATCGTTTTATATAGGTATATAAACTATTGACAGCATGGTTTTTAAAAGATGAAAATCAACACATTCAGAATGAATTAAAGATAATTATTTAGTTAATAATTGCGATAAGAATATTTAAACATACGTGTTTTTTTTTTTTTTGATATTTTAATTTTTTAACAATTTGTAACTATTTATTATTTTATTTTATTTTATTTCATTTAATTTAATTACGTATTTGATTACTATTCCATTTTAATTATATTTTGCGATTATTTGTTTGATTTAAGCTTATATATTTATATTTCTGATGATTATTATTATTATTATTTAGCAATAGTTTAATTAGTTTTAATTTAATTTAATTTAATTTACATAATTTTAACATTAAATATTGAGATAATTTCCATTTTTATAAATTGACAAAAATACGAAATTATATCATTCTAAAATTTTTCATTTCTATTAAGCAATTGATATTTTAAAAATTGACAATCAATTTGCATTTTTATTAATTCTGATTATTCTAATGTTAATTTTGTTTTATTTATTATTTGGATTAGATTTAGTTTTATTTTATTTTATTTTTATTTTAAAAAGATTTGAATTTTCGATTTTTAATTTAATTTTTTGTAGACTATTTTAATAATTAGTTTCATAAGTAATCATAATCATAATCATAATCAAGTAATCATAATGCACAAAGAAAATTGCTCAAGTCTGCCTTAGAACAGGCTCAGGCCTAGTTAGGCGACTTTCGGTCATAACCATGTCTCAGTCACAATAAGAATCAGTTTTCTGCTATTGCCTCATTTACATACAGTGTGACATGGTAAAATGTACTAGTTAAATTTTGTAATACCTACCCTAAATAAAATAAATAAAATATAAATCAATTAAATAGCAACTGAAACCAATATATTTCCCTAATCCACATTTTTTATTAATATTAAACATCCAAACTCTACATATATTAGGTATTATTTTATGTGTACATTTTAACTTTTTTGAGTCTAAATTGCAAATTGGTTCCTTATAGAGGGATTCGCTTATAAAGTTTTTAAAATAAATGCTTATATTTTTCAAAAAATTCATTAAATTAAAGTTTTTCAGATATGATCGTTTCCAGGTATCATTTATTTATTTTATTTATTTATTAGTTTCAAATATTATTCAAGAGCATTACAGACGAATCCAATTCGCCCTTAAATATTAAAGCTATAGTGTAAGTCTAAAAATAAATAACTTACATAACTAAATTAATGCTAACATTGATCGAAAAAAAAACATAAAAATATAAAACTAAATAAAAGACAGATTATGATAAACATGAGATAGCAGGAAGTTGCCTTTTTAACTGCCAAAGGTATATACAAAAGATGTCTATTTCTGTGGGTAAGGAATTAAGAAGAGCTATAACCCTTCCCACTAGCCTGTCTACAAAAATATTTGTACGATGGTACGGCACATATAAACAATAGATGCGATCTCCTCGCTGTGTAATTTACCGGTACGTACAATTCAAACTTACATAGTATCTCTGGCAAATAAATATTTCCTTGAATTAATTTATATGCAAATATAATAAGCGAAATATATCGACGCGTTTCAAGACTGTTGTATCCTACCATTCCTAGCACAAAATCGGACAGAAGTAAGTATGGATAAATATTCAATTTTCTGTAATCAATATATCTCAAAAATTTTCTTTGAATACGCTCTACCATCTGAATGTATTTGTTTTCACTTGTACACCAAGTTATATTCAAGTATGCTACGGACTAAACAATTATATAGTAGAAACATTACATGAATATTATTAAACTGTTTGCATAAGCGAATAACAAAACCGACCATTTTGCTAGCACGATTGCAAATATTTGTAATGTGTGCACGGAGGCTACTAATCCCTGCATCCGCGTGTCCAAACGCGGTACAAACGAGAATGGCAGAGCATCCAAACATTTGAAATTGCAATGTACCCCGGCTGTTAGTCGGAGTGCACAATCGATTGGCTGACGCCGCACAGTGCGCAAACCGCCCAGGAGCGCCCGAAGGTTGACTCCTTGGGGAGACCGGCCCGCAGGCCAGCGTCCTAACCCGGCTCTCCCTTCTGCGTGGAGGCCGCCGGATGGGTGAGTATGAACGACCCTGAACGAATGGGTCTTCGTGGCCAACTCCAACAGGGCCCATTAGCTCCCAGAGTAAGTAAACTACGAGTTACTTACTTCAACTCACATATTCAAAAGTAACAAGATATTCAAAACAGAGTAGAAATAGATCGCCATGCGCGATGGCGAGAGGATACATTGTGTAGAAATAAGATGTATAACGAAACAATAGCGATGAATATGCAACAATTTCTACCTGCATCTATATAGCCTAGTTTCTGGTCCCGGGACCAGTCTCGCAATTTAAAACCTAGTCTCGGGACTTTCGGGCGATTCGAGACTAGCTATGTTTTTTAATTAAATTTCAAAATAATCAATTTAAATGAAAATACAAGTATTTAGGACATACTTTATTAAAAATCAGTGGTGAAATAGTAGTAGGTAGTGCCATTAAACATTAATTTTGCTTGCGCAAGTAATGTGTTCGAAGAACACTTAGTGCACAAATCATTTCATCAGACAAGCGTGACCGAAGGCGGCTACAAAATACGCCTGCAGACGAAAAAGCTCTTTCGGCCTCTACGCTTGTTGGTGTTACAGTCAGCAAGTACTTGTGTATACGTGATAGGTATTTAAATGCCTTTAAGGCCCCCATTTTCATAAAAAGCTTTTTCTGTATTGACGGCCAGGTCCAAATCAGTGTTATGCACAGTACGCGCTTTGGGGCAACTGATTGCCTTCCTCAACTCACGTTCCAGCTCTTCTTGTGAGGTTTCTTCTTTAACATCCTCTGGCTGTGTAACTGAGGTTTGTGGATAATGTTGAGTAACTGGAGAATAACTGTCTGGAGAATAACAGCATGCGTGTTGCGACTTCTTGGTATCGGTTGCTAAGGATAATAACTACCTACCGTGCGGTGCGCGTATGCAGATACTTTTAAACGTAGTTTTGCTACTTAAATCTATGCTTTATTGATATTGATTATTAATGTGAGTTATTAGGAAGGTAAAGTACTCGTACCAAAAAGTTTAAGAGGGAAAAAAAACTCGGTCTCGGTATCGGTCTCGAAGTCGAAACCTTCGAGACCTCCCGGGATTTCGAGACTCGAGAGTCCCGGGACGAAATACTAATAGCCACAGAGCTAATTACCTAGGGTGCAAGAGATGACATGGAGTTGACAACCTTTTGCCGATCGTTTGAAATGAATGTTTCTTTATCAAATCAGGCAAGTGTTTGTGAAAGCGCTTCTTTGTGTATGTCTGTCTGTGTTTTCCTCCACGATATAGCACCCAAAGGCTTAATCCGATTAAGCTGACACCTAATTGCCATGCAGGCATTATTCGGTCATGGCAAGAGTTAAACAGATTGTGGTTGAAATCGGTCCACCAGAGGGCGCACTAGTCATATGTCAATCTCTAAATATTGGACTTAGAGATTAAAATTTGGTACACGGGTGCCGCCTTGTTAAAACATTGTGAAATTTTGTGAAATTGTGAAATTTTGGTTGTAGTATGTCATACACAAGCTGCACTTATAATAGTTAAACTCTGCCAGGCGCGAGACTCGCCGTGAAACGAACCGCGCCATTCAAGGCGGATGTGGACCTGAGCGGTTCATCCGCCAGCCGAGAGAGGTCGCTCATCGATTTTATTTAAGAAATTATTATTTAGGTGAATTCAGCCCTTGACTAATTGCCGAAAAAGTCTTGGGGTGACACCCTCATTTGTTCAGGATCGGACACACTCACGGGTCAACACCCATCCGGCGGCCTCCGAACATGAAGTGCGAGCCCGGGCAGGACTCTGGCCTGAGGGCTAGTTTCCTCCAGGAGGCAATATTCTGGCGCTCCTGGGCGGTTTACGCTCCGTGCGGCGTCAGCCAATCGATTGTGCATTCTGACTAACAGTCGGGGAGTCTGGAAACAGTAGTCTCCTATAGAGCGGGGGTAGTTGTTGGAGACTGCTCTTGAAACGTCCATCGGCTACCCGATTCCGGGTGAACAGCCGGACAAAGGATGCCGTGGTCCGCGATAGATTCAGTAGACACCGTTTCACCGCTACGTAAGGGAGAGGACCGCGGAAGCGACCTTGAACTCGTAACCAGCCGATAGACCGGAGTAATCTGGTTGCAACTGGTAGTAAGGGCGCGAAAGTCGGCCCGCTGGGTAACATACCTGGCTATCTCGCGCAAAGGCGTTGGCTTCTTACGGGCATGTGGCGGAACTTGTCGGTGGACTGTTTTTTGTCCTAAGTCTTCTGCGTTCACCTCACGGTAGACAGAACGATCAAATTTTTTATAACTTCCTGAGGTGACGGGTTCGCCCGTTGTAGTCGACAGCTCTAATTGGGTGACACATCCGTTTCTTTTTAATTCAATTATATTGTTTATTCGCTTATATTTACAAGTTAGGTTGATCAAATTTAGAAGAAAAAATACGTGTGGCACTCGGGGACTGCCGCGGTAAAGCTATTGCATAGCATTTTTAACACCTTATGCCATTATAATTATTTATTTATTTTATTTATTTTATTTTTTCTGATATCAGATAACTGCGTTCTATCGGAATAATTTAATCGTCTTACTATAGAGCGCCGCGCACGAATTTTTTATTCAATAAAGCAAAAAAAACGGGTTATTCGAAAAAAATCGTAGATTAAAAGATAGATAATTAAATTATCTTTAAAATGGTGCAGGTTTCATAATAATACGCCAGATAGTATTTGCGTAGTAGTCGTTTTTGTGTTCGGTTAGACCTAATTTCACAAATTAATTACACTATGTAATATAAATAAAATCTAAAATATTCAAAGCTAAGAACATTAGGAAAATGTGCTTGTTTAACATATATTTTTTTCGAATCGTAAGCAGTACTCATTTAGACGTAATTATCAGTTTAAAATCATTAATTTTCGTTAAGAAATTTCTTTATTCGGTCGCCGCGCTGGCCCTAGGCCCGCGATAAAAGCTATGCAATAGCTTAAAAAATCTTTTTTTTACAAATTGTTTATCAAAAGTTGCTTATTAGCTCGTACTGATTCACCCATTTCAATGATGCCGATTAATTAAAACTCCCCATGTAGCCAGACAATGAATCCATCCTTTGTTATATAAAACTATTATTTAAATGGGTACAATATTTGAAACATCATGGCCCTCGAATTCGGTCAGATCATAGAAAGGGTGGCCTATCAGCATCTCCTTAATGTTTTTTTTTAAATTTTGCGTCTTCCAGCTATATACGTAATATTGGTAGAGAGTAGATTATGCCATTCTAATTCGCCATTCTTTTGCCATTCTTTTGCCATTCTTATTCGGGGTACGCATAAAAGGGAGTTACCGCGGGTGTGGTGCGGGTGAATATCCGTATTAGTCGCAGTCTCTATTAGGTGATGCCGGCATACATTAAGCGCTGGCATATGAACGCCGAATACATAGTCATCATCCTTGCTATGCTGAAATATTCTCTGAATGAGGTCCTGACGATTACCTGATATATGCTGTGCAGAGCTATGCAAAGGAAGATGCTTTTACTGGTTGCAGCTTTTCCCCAAAATAGTAGTCCATGAATCATTAATGAGTGGAAATACGCAAAATGATTTCATAAATGATTTGGTTGCCGCAAAACCACAAAGATTGTATAATCATTTTGTTTAAATCACTCTTCATAATAAATCTGATTGCGTGTCGGTGAACGCATTCTCACATTCCAGGCAAGCATAGTCCACATGAGGATGAGCGAATTCATGCACCGGAACAAGTACCTTGGTCCGACCTTGGAGTGTCAGTACAAAAGGCTTCACGGCACGCATGAAGCCTTTTTGTACTGACACTCCAAGGTACTCGTTCCGGTGCATGAATTCGCTCATCCTCATGTGGACTATGCCAAAAAAGATTTTGGCCACCTTATCTGTCAGAGCAATGGAACGAGCGTCCTTTGGTCCGGTGCAAACTGGGACCTTCGGAAACAATTCCTTATTTTGCTAATATGATAAAATTATTTTTCATAGTTTAATGTATGTATTGTACTTACCTATTAATAATAATCCAAATTGTTGCCAATATTAATGAACACTAATAAATGGCACTGGCAATCAAATACATAGTTTCTACCGAAAGCAGTAACCAGTGTTGCCAATTTGGAATATTATATGCTAAATGTGACATATTTTCTTCTTGTTTAGGATAGCTTTTAGCGTATAGCATATTTATTTGGCACATTTGTATGGCCTTTGGCCTAAAGAAAGCAGGAAAGTGCTGTTATTCTTACACTGTACCAGACGATGTACTACGTTCTATAGGTACCTACCAAAGAGAGTTACAATTCTGGCTATCAGCTTTCCACTTCAGCTGCTGTTGATGAAGATGAACATATAGATTTTTTTTATTGATAAATAGGTAATAACTGAATATTATGTTGACATTTAAATAATAAAGTATGCGTATTTCTGGATTATTTATTAACGCACTCTATCATATGTTGAACTAGTCGAGTGAGTTGGCAACACTGTCGTTAAAAATATGTCCCATGTTTTTCCTCAAAAAGCTTAGAACACCGTGTTTTGACTCTTATATTCTAACTACAGTGATTGTTTTACGCAAAAATCCTTTTTTGAGCTCTATTATTACCTACTTATTTGTGTACGCGTGCGAAGCCGGATCGGGTCACCTAGTTGTTAATAAGCATCTTAATTAAATTTACATATAATTCGTCACTAAAGTAACTTAGCATAGCTTTTGAGCATATTTTACAGAATTTAGCATATATTTAGGGGTCCCATCAAACTTGCAGAAGGCAGATTTGTAGACGGCAATCTTGCAGACGGCATTCTTGCAGGCGGCAGTTTTGCAGAAGGCAATCTTGCAGAAGGCAGTTTTGCAAATGTCAAACTGACGTTTCGAGGGTCGGCATTTTTGCAGATGGCATTTTTGCAGAAAATGAAGTTAGAAGCAAAACATCGTATTTAAAATTTAGTGTTACCAGAGTAGAAATCGACAAAAGCCGTGTTTTCATATGTCAGGGTAGGGAAACCAGTCCACTTCTTTGAGTGTCCTCTCCATCGCGGATCTCAGCAATCAACTTTCGATTTTCGGGAAAGAAAAACCTAACCTAACCTAACCTAACAGAAAAACTTAAAACATTTTTTGTAATGTTTGGTTTGATGTACCGAATCGTCCACTACAAGGATGCCGGTAATTAAAGGACTATCCTGTAAACAATGTAATGACATCTAATATAAAGTCGATTTAATGTATCGATAATATTAGATAATCATAAGTGGTGTCGCAAAAGGCAATGTTGACAGACAAAAAATAATTAATACGCAAAACATTGTGGAGAGGTAAAAATATTCACCACTTTAATTAACCCTGACATGATAATTTGCTACTTCTTTTTCTAAATTTAAAATTAATAACATATGGCCGCTTTACTGCTTTATTTTTGGTTTGTAAAATAATATAAAATTATTTTATTCGTGTAATCATGTCCTAATGCGCCATTCTCAAACGTTGCTAACTTCGGGTTTGTATGCAAGTTTGCTTTCTGCAAGAATGCCGTCTGCAAAAATGCCGCCTTCAAGGTTGCCGCCTGCAAGGTTGCCTCCTGCAAATCTGCCCTCAACAAATTTGGAGCTGTCAAAAGTGACATTTGTGCAAGTTTGCCGCGTGCAAAACTGGCGCCCCCCTATATTTAGCATTGTTTTACACCAGCTTACCATATTTTGGAGAAACCTTGGTGGCAACACTGGCAGTGACTACTGTCAAAAGGTTAGTCATTCTAAAATCGTTTCTATTGTGCTGCCGCAGAGAAGTGCGTTATTTTCATCGCATTTTAGACATTTTGATACACTTTCTTATTACAAATGGAGCACCAAGGAAGCGAAACTATTAAAGATATTAAAATTGAGACCGACGTCCATGTTGAAGAACATTCTGATTCATCTGACACGAAGGACAGCTTTCTAGATTATGAAGAGGATACCTATCGTTCGCTTTATTAAACCAGAGCGAAGCGAACCCGTCGAATCGGATGCCGAGAAACATAAAACTGTTATTATTTTAAGAGATTTCAAAGTTTTAGTGTCTACATTCAACAATTTGAGTTGCGTTGTATGCGATGCTGATCTTGATACAAGTGCGCCAATGCCAGTTTACAAATATAACAATGAGATGGTATTTTTTTGCAAAGACTGTTACGTGTCCAAGGGAAAAGGGTTTTCGTGTGTGAAATGTAACCGTGGCTTCCAATCTAGGCTGCATCTAATTGATCACGTTAATATAATTCATCGCCGATTGGAAATATATAAGTGTGCGGAGTGTGACAAAACATATGCAAATGCCGCAAATTTAAAGAAACACGTTGATTCAACACATAGAAAGCTGAAATATGAATGTCAGAAATGTAAAAAGTCATTCACTCAACGCTACTCCTTCAATATTCATGTCAATTTCACGCACAAGCAATCGAAGACATTCCCATGCAGCGAATGCAGCAAAGCATTTCCAACATTGGCGAGGTATATAAGACACATAAATGGCGTACATCGCAAAATGAAGGAATATCAATGTGAGCAGTGCAAGAGTGCTTTCTTTAATAAACACCACTTAATGCAACACGTCAATTCTGTACACCTAAAATTGAAACCATTCGAATGCAAGACATGCAATCGCCACTTTGGAATGAGATCATCTTTAAATACACACATTAAATCAGTTCACGAAGGCAGGAAGTTTACTTGTGCGGAGTGTAACCGCTCTTTCAGAGACAAGAGATCTCTAATCGGACATATTAACCCCTCAAATGTGAGGCGTCCCTTAAGGGATGCCTTGGCAAAATGTATACAAAATGTATATAAATTTATATAAATGTAAATATAAATGTAAATGTGCGCCGCTTTATAGTAATCCGCTCTATAGTAATGCTATAGCTCTATAGTAAACCCCGCTCTATGTAAATGTAAATGTAAATGTAAATATAAATTTATAAACATTTTGCCGTAGGCAACCCGAGCTAATCGCCATTCATTTGAGGGGTTAACGTTATCCATAGAAAATTTTCTCCATACGTTTGCCCGAAATGCAAGCGTACCTTTACGGCAAAAAGTTGCCTTACAATTCACATAAAAACCATGAAATGCATTTGAAAAATAATCATTATAAAATAAACGACTAGCAAAAGTACAGAAAAGCTATTAGATTGTGTAATCTAATCCAACCTTATGTTAAACAGCTGGAGGAATTAAAAATCAAAAGGCACTTCAAGAAGATGCCGATAGGCCACCCTTTCTATGATCTGGCCGAATTTGAGGGCAATGACTTTTTTAATATTGTGCCCATTTAAAAGACAAAGCAGAGCATTATTGTCTGGTTATTTTATTTAGTCTTAGTTGTACCTTTGGTTTTTAAATGCATGGCGTAGCTTTAATTTCATTATGTAACATTTTACTTACAACTAGAATATTACGAAGAATAGCTTTTACTACGTATCTATACGAATTATTGACTATTTCAATTATTAGGCTTATATTTTGATTATTTATATTTAGGTATATGTTGACAATCTAGAAGTTAAATACTTGACTACCTATGTATGTTAAGTAAAGAGTAGTAACTAGAATTACTACCTTACACAATTATTTTGACACGTCCAAGTGCAGTTCTCTTAGCCGTCAATTGGACACGACAAAAATGTAAGGTAATGTAACGTAATGTAATAGGTCATCATCATCAGCTGGTAAACGTCCACTGTTGGAAATAATCTTCTCCAAGGTGGTCTTGAGCCACAAGTTCTTGAGCCACCTCCATCCACCTACTTCCTGCGACCTTGGCCATGTCATCAGATAACATTGCGGGTGGAGGGAAGGGGGCGCATCCCACAATAAGTCTCATTGGAGAACTTTTTCTTACACGGGTTATAGTTTCTGCCAATTGGATGGCCTGCCTATTGTCATTTCAATTTGATAATTTTACGAGCTGTCAGTAACCTTTCTTCTTCTCCGGATTTCCTCATATCGGATCCTATCAAGCAGTAAAGATTACGCTTAGCTGTCTCCACGGCTTGTTGCGCGACTTTGAGTGTGTGTGAGGCCATTAGTTAACGACGAAGTCTCAAGGCTGTATTTCATCACTGGCAACACGCACAGACTTTCGTCTTGAGGCTCTGCGGTATTTATGTGGAAAAAAATATTGCGTAGTTTCCTGAATGCTTCCCATCCGAGTTGGATTCGTCGGCAGACCCCCTTGACGAAGTTGATTCTGCCTAGTTGGATCATCTGACCCAAATAAACATACTGATCGACAGCTTCAATAGTATCGTGCGACATGGGCATTCGACATGATTTTTGTCTTACCTATGTTCATTTTTATACTCAACTGTTAGGAACGACAATAGGTTTGTCTCGTACTTACGTAGTCGACGTCTTTGTTTCAAAGAAAAAAATGGAGACATTAGAATGGCTATGAGGCATGTCCCCACTCGTGCGCTTTCGTCTTCATATTGCGTTTTCCTCTGACGCATGCCTTTAATACCATAGCGCAAGCAATGCGTCAAAATTAGTTGAACGACAGCGCATCTCAGCGCACGCCGATCCGTGGATCTTGCGACACGAAACGGCGGAAGATAAAGAAAAAACGTTTCGATTTATAGAACATTATCAAAATTGTTCTATATTATAGACTGGTCCTATATATATTACATATTACAATACATTATAACATTTGTATTGTGACGTACGTAGCCGCCCCTGTGGGTGCGTGCCTTCTTGCAGGTTCTCCCGATGTAGATGCCCCCGACGGAACCGGTGCCGTTTGCAGCCGGAACCCGGGACCACTCAGTAGCATGGATTCACCATCTCATCGCTTACCATTCACCCTACTAAATAATAATTATTTCTTTTTTTTTCTTTACTCTGTTTATAACTTAAGTAGGTACGTAAGCTAAAACTTGTATATTTTATAATGTTAGATAGTAAGTGAATTGTTGATATTTCTATGATTAAATAAACGGTTCACGGGGTACCAGAAGGGGTAGAAACCAAAAGAATCTTCCTCCATATCTCCGTTCGTCCACCCCTCGCGTAATACCTTTCTGGTACGTGTGAGGTTGTCGATGCACGATATCCCGGGCAGATAAAACGACCCATGTCGTTAGAACTGCCCGGGTGGTGGACGGGGTTTCTCCCCCCAGCTGCCACCGCGTAGCCTAATAATAATAAATACATTATAACAAACAAATAATTATAATACATTTTTATTTAGACGAGACTTGGGTCAACCAAAATCACTCTCGTAAGCGAATGTGGCTAGACAGTGAAGATAACGGAGGGTTTAAAACGCCAGTTGGGAAAGGTGCAAGATTAATTATTTGTCATGGTGGATCGGCCAAAACAGGATTTATTCCAGAGACAAAATTAATATTCAGAGCCGTTAAATCGACGAATGTTGATTATCATTCAGAAATGAACGCAGAATTGTACATGAAGTGGTTTGAACAATTTTTATTATTATTAGAAGAACCGTCGTTAATAATAATAGACAATGCAAGCTATCATACGAAAGTATTGCACCTGATCCCTAATGGAAAATGGCTAAAAAAGATATCCAAGAGTGGCTGAAAAAAAATAACATCGACTATTTACCAACGGATATCGTAGACAAACTCTTAAAAAGAGTGTCGTTAAGTCAACCAAAAAAAAAATACGTAGTGGACCAACTTGCAAGTGAATACGGTCACGAAGTAATTAGACTTCCACCATATCACTGTCAGTATAATCCGATAGAGTGTAATGAGTGCCGAATATTTGTAAAGCTATGTTAATTAGGATTTTTGAATTAAAGAATGAATTTTCATGAATACGTGAACGAAAAGGTGAGGGTTTTCATTTTATGAGTGTCAGAATGACCTGGGCGCCAGTTCCGTATTCACTACTTGGCTCGGTACTCAAAACTAAACGTAAGGATCCCCGACGGCTAGGGTGTCCTACCACTGGGAAGCAGTACGGATAGGAAGTGCCGGTAGCTAACAGCCCTCAGGGTTGGTGAAACTAGCCTATCCGCCTGTTAACGCGAGAGTACCTGCGTCGCAGGCAGCCGACCTTGAGTTTACGGGAAAGTCTATTTTATGGGAGAAGTTAAGTCGTGGATCAATTAAGAAATATTACGTTTTTATATTTTGGAATAGGTAATTTAATTGAAATGATTTAATTATGATAATTTAATTGAGACAATCTAAGTTTCGGAACAATTTAATTAATGACCGACGTATCAGTCGTCTCGGAATGATAATGTACTTTTAAAATGGTTCTCGCAGGGTCTATCTCCAATAATCTAATATTAATCAAAGGCTAATGGAAATTAAAGCGAATTAAATGTCGTCCCTTCCATAGAAATGAATATTTGATATTACGTATCGATTGCGGAATTACCTCTCGCTGGAATCCCTCCGGTATTCCGGATTGTTACCTTAAAAGCCTTCAGAAATGAAAAGACAATATTCTGATTGAAGACTGTACAATGTTTATTCAAAAGATATGTTACAGTGTGAAAATCTGGCCGTAGGTTTATTCTTACAAAGCCTTAATCAGTTATCATGTTCGAATTTATATTTAGAAGAGAGGGTTAACTGTGGTATTTTGAATGTGGTAATTTATATATTCAAAATGAAGAAGTATGCGAGCGAGTGGACATGGGATTTCAGGAAGACAGGATTTATTTATTTATTTATTTATTTTTGTTTATTCAATTATTACTAATCAACATAACAGTAAAACCAATGCATTGAAAAGTAAAATTAATAAAGATATTACCATAACTATACAAATAGAATGATACGTATAATACTAGCTATCATGTAAAAATAAATAATTAATAGCTTGCAATTTAAACAAGTGTGGGTTGGCGGTAAAAATATCGAAATCTGGTGCCATCGAGTGAATTTCATTTAAGCGCCGCAAAGCACGCGCCAACAAGTTCCACCTCGTAAGGTTAGTGCGCGAGAACGGCTCCGCGAAAAGATGGTGCGATCGAGTACGGAGATAATTATTTGGTATGAATAGATCCACCTTTGCTAGTAAGCTAGGGTTATCAGTTTTACCACGAATTAGATTGAAAACATAGGACATGGTCAGCATTTCTCTTCTGAGAGAGAGAATTATAGCCAACCATGCCTGTGATAAATGCAGTCGGATACAAAAATGGATAATATCCGTACTGCTTGAAGTACAGAAATCTCAAAAAACACTTCTGTACCTTTTCCAGCATGAGGGTATAAGTATCTTCATGTGGATTCCAAATAGGTGCATTCGTTTCCATGCGACTTCTAACAATCGAGTTGTACAACGTGCGCATAACCCGAATATTATTGAAGTGTTTGGATTGCCGTATTACAAACCCTAGAAGCTTGAAATAAGTTGTAGATAGTTGTCTAATATGTTCCTTGAAGTTTAACTTGGGGTCGAAAAAAACTCCCAAGTCCTTGACTTCAGTAACTCTGGGAAGCACACATCCAGCGATGGAGTAATCATACATCAGATGATCAGGCGACCTTGTGTATGTCATCACTGCACATTTGTTAATATTGAAGTGAAGGTTACGTGCTTGGCTCCATGCATAAACTGCATCAATATCACGCTGGAAGAGCTCGCAGGCCTCAGCACTTCCAGTTGAGAAAAACAATTTGACGTCATCAGCAAACATTAGACAACGTGCAGATGTGACTACTTTACTCAGATTATTAACAAATAAGTTGAATAACAAAGGCCCTAAGTTTGATCCTTGGCTAACCCCCGATTGAGTGTTGTATAGTTTGGATTCAAAATTGCCAAATTTAACGAATTGCTGGCGGCCCCCCAAGTAATCTGCGAAAAGTTTCAACAGTTTACTCGAGAATCCAGCAGCAGCCAGTTCTCGGAGTAACGCATCGTTGTCGACTCTGTCAAAGGCCTTCTTGAAATCCAAATACACGACATCCACTTGTCCCCTTGAGGTGCTATCCAACTCATCAGTAACATAATCTGTAAAAACGGATAGGTTGGTAGTTGTGGAACGATTAGGACGGAACCCGTGTTGGGCATCCGATAGTGTACCGCATAGTTGGGTATAAATTTCTCGGTGAAGAATCGTCTCGAAAAGCTTAGGAAAGGCTGATAACACTGCAATCGGCCTGTAATTATCAACCTGCGCCTTATCGCCACTTTTTGGTATTGGAGCTACTCTAGATATCTTCCACTTATAGGGGTATACTGCAGATTCCAACGATCTGTTAAATATATACATCAGGGGTTGTATAAAAGACTCACAACATGCTTTAATAACATAAGGAGGAACTCCATCAGGTCCAATAGTGCGGACTGATTTCAGCTTGCGTATTGCAAACCGAATATCATCTTTAGTGATACTGTGGACGTTGACGCATGAAGAATTTGCGTCACTCGACATAATAGTCGCTTCAGCGGCGACAGCGTCTAAGGCCGGTATGTTCGGTAGAAACACTGATGAGAAGTAATTCGCAAAAACATCAGCGGCTGCAGCACCCGAATATGTAGCCTCATTATAGACCACATTCAGGGGTCCCCACCAGCAGTTCGCTGACTACGAACATATTCCCAAAAGCGTGAACTATCTTCTCGGATAGACGTCTCAATATTGTGCATATACAAATTGAAAGAGTCTTTTATTTTATGCTTAACTCTACACCGTAAAGTTTCGAAAAGCTCCCTGTGAAACTGAGAACCGGTCCGCTTCCAGCACTTGTGATGATACGACTTCGATTGAATATCACGGATAATGTCGCCATTAAACCATTTAGGATAAATATACCTATTGGTCAATGCAGTCCGTTTTTTGCTTGGAATGCAGCTATCGAAACAATTGTAGATGACACTATAGAGATAATCAACGCAATCGTTAGCGTTACTTAAATCGTATAGTAATTTCCAATCAAAATTTTCAAAAAAAGTGTACAATTGAGTAAAATTACAATTTTTAAAGTTCCATTCATTCCGGAATAGACAATTACCACTAGTAGGGCTATACTTTTGATTGTCGCTCGGCTGAATATGCGTACGCGCTGGGCGTAGTACAATGCTCACATCAATCGGCGGATGATAGCCGTCAGCTCGCACCAACTCTATCGAGGCTTCGGATACCGTAACGGTATCAGGTTGGAAATTCGAGAGCACCAGATCTAGACATCGATTATTAGAATTTAAAATATTATTATGTTGCTTAAAGTTACATAAAGATAAAAAGTAATCAAAATATTTATTTACATGTTGCGACGCAGAAAACAGATTAAAATCGCCAATAATACAAATATTTTTTAACCTATCTGCAACAAAAAGTTCTTCTACTTTATTTAAAAAAGACATGTATACTTCATCAGCGGTTTTAGGGGAAAAGTAAACTACAAAAAAGAATACAGGTACATTTCTATATATAACTTTCACACACAATACTTCACCATCAGTTTCATAGCTAGGTATGCGATACGATAAGATGGAGTTCCTCACGGCGAGGAATACCCCGCCTGCAAAAGTTTGTCTATCTTTACGATAAAGAGTAAAATTTGCAGTCGAGCAAACCTCCGCATCGGTTACAGAATCGTCTAGCCATGACTCGGTTACAATAATTATATCACTATCAATTAAATGTGCGTTTTCAGAAAATTGGCGCAACTTAGTTTTCAGACCCCGCACATTTTGATAGGATATATTCATGTCACTAGTGTTGCACGGAAAGACGTTTCTTTTTCGTATAGGCAGTGCGTTTTCCACTCCGAAAGGACCACTCATTAAACATCGCACTTGCAGGCCAAAAAGTGGGATCCATATATGTGGTGAAAAGAGATTCTGGAACACCCACGATAAACGAATTGTAGTTACCTTTCGCTTTTATCACTTTTTTTACTGTGAATGGTGACACAGAATCCCTTTTCTTTAGGTAATTTAATATGTTATCCGTGGTAACATCAGCAGAAACCGACCACACGTGAATGAATTTGCGGGTAACCGGCTCCACTGTACGCAAATCTTCATCGGCAGCACCGGTCCCGCGTATAATTTCCCTCCAACCCCGGCGAGGTTGAGCTGATCGGCGATGGCTAACAGTGACGAAACCTTCATCGTCGATGCTAGGGTGCGAGGTCCTAGTGACATCATTGGCAGCGGCAGAACTGACGCCAGCGGCTGCTAAACTACTTCCCACTGCAGGCGGCGATTGCTGGCAGTTCAAGTTTGCGCTCGAAGTCGGCGAATTTGATGCTGCGGCGCACGCGGCAAAGTTTTTGTAGGGTGGCGCAGCGCTTTCTAATTTGCCACATTCAGCTGGTACCAGGTCGGCATCCACGCCAGCATCGATGGACACTGCGACAGGGCCACGGCGTAGATACGGTCGATTGCGAAACTTAGCCGGTTCTGGTAGTGCCGGGGTAGCAGGTTGAAATTTTCTGCTAAAATTTTCGTTGCTGCGAGGTCTACGGTGTCGGACCGTCACAAAGCCATCATCCCGTTCCTGCGCTATGGTTTGGACGTCCGGAACTGTTACGTTATTAGAGGTAAGCGCCACTGGAGACGTCGCGGCCGTTGTCTTGGCGGTGGTTGCGACGGCTACTGCGGTAGACATCACGGACGGCGAGACGATCGACGCATACGTAATGAGCGGGATGGAAGCCCCGTTTGAGTTGGTGGCGTGCGATGCGGCAAGATTAGTAACTGCAGTTTCAGCGACCGTCCTTGTTACGGCTTCTAAGGTGTTATTATTATTGGCCGCCGTGACTATATTCGTCGCGGGACCTTTCGCCGATTTCGCAGCCGCTAGCCGCGTTTGCTTAGCGACGGGGGTGGGTCCGGTAACGGTGGGTGCGGTGGTGCGGGGAACAGCGGCCGCCAAGGCGGACGCTCTGCCGAGATGCAGCAACGATGCGCCAGAGGTACCCGGTGGGAGGGTTGACGAAGTTATGGTCAACACATGTTGTGTCAACGCGTCCACTTTAGCGTTGAGCTCTGCTATGACTTCCATCTGTTTCACGCCTTGAGCAAATAGTTGACTCACCATTTTTTTCAGGTCACCCGCATCCTCTCCGTTTATCTTTACGACCTGCGCCATTGTAGCCACCACACTGTCCACTTAAAAAATACCCGAAATTGCAACACGTGACGCGTCCGGCCCCTCGGACGGTCCGACTAAATGTTAATATCACTTGATTGCGAATATATAAACACTCAATATGACTTCTTTCACACTTTTATCATGTTATTCGTGTTAAAAACGAAATTATTGCGAGACGGTTTTTTATTCACATTATGTCAGTTTTAATTCAAAATTAGAATTAAAACTGACATAATGTGAATAAAAAATTAGGATGGATTGATATGGCCGCGGTTTCGCGGGTATTCTAATTTATCGCTCGGGTACCATGAACGACGGTTTCCTCTAATGGTGCGCTGAAGTGGGGACAACGACCTAGCTTCGCCGACCTGTATTGAGGCTGAAGGCACGTACGCGTTTCGCGGATATTAGAATCGTGGGAATTTTCCTATTATTCACCTCCCCCAGCTGTGGCACGTTATCCTACTTTATATTATTAAGATTTAAGTATCCTTTAAAGAAATAGATTGAGTCTACGTGTCGACAACGGCTCGGAGATTCAAAACGGACGGTTGCCCTTCAAAATCCTAAAAAAGGGGTACCGGCGCGATGTAAGATCGCGCGGTAATAATTTTTACTGGAAAATACACTGAATTAATGGGACTTGCCAGAGATATCCTTGAACGATGTCCGCCCGGCTGCTTGGCTGATTTTCACTTATCAATTTATGTAGCTCTCAACGCCATACGGCTTTATTCTATCAACGGTTTTGGTATCTATGGCGGGACCGGGCTAGGACCGTCCCGCCGGCGTGCGCACTCGCCGTCGTTCGGAGAAGAAGAGAAGAAGAGTGGGGTAAAAAGCGGTTTGCCGTTTCAAATTATCGGCGGCCGATAAGAGATGTGGCTTGCCAGCTGCGATATTAATTGTTAATGCTCACGAAAATGTCCGATCCTTATTTTGGACATTTTATGTAAAGCGTAGTCTTTACATTGCCGGAGGAGGTGGGCTTAGCAGCTTCCACGCTGCTCGAAGTAATTTGTGAAATAATGAAGGAAATGAAAGAAAGAAAATATAATAAAGTGAAGAAAAGAAAGATGAAAATTAATTCCTAATAGTGTGTACCTCGGTACATCGAGTTCATTCGCCTGCGTGCTGAATGAGAGAAAATATAGAGAATTTCATGATTAATGTAACGTAACCTAATATTACGGTTTTACTAACTAGAGGGTGTAATCCCATTAAATGCGTAAGATTGCAGAAAAAGAACTGGTGGTTAGAGTAAACTACGTAGAGTTTGAAAAAAATGTGACGTAATGTGTCATGTTTTTAAAGAAAAAAAAAAAAAAAGATTTGTTAAAATTTTACCTAGAGTTATAGTAACAGAGTTGAATTTTTGTTTCCGTTTTTACTAGAGTTGAGATTGCTGAGGAACTTGGGTAAGGTATCGGTTATGGGAACATTGCATACTCCCTTACTTTGATGATATTAAAGCAAAGTGGTTTCTGGTAATGTCGTACAGTTAACCTCCCTTGTTGATATGGATCTGCCGCTTCCAATGTCCTGTCCTTATTGGGTTTCCTTGTCAATTTGTTAATTGTTCCGGCATCAGGACGTCTTAAGTATGGTCATGTTTGCATGTCGTTTCCTGGTTTTTACCTTCGAACAAACGTACAAAAAAAAGAAAAAATCGGTTAAGTTATGGCATGCGCAGCATGCTTGGCGTGAGTCCACAATGGTACTATTGTCCTTCATCCATTGTTTACTGGATTGTTATTGCGAATTTGCACTATTGGAACGTCCTTTCGTTTTTAATGCAAATATGGCGAATTGTGATGAGCGTCTATGAACACTGTAGAGTTTGATGTATAGCGCTTTGAAGGAGAGAAATTGAACTGACGCACTCCACTAAATGTCTGTGAACTGGCGGGTGTTTCTTCCATCATCGTGTAAAGTTGTATAAAAGACAGGTTACTTGATCCGAACGGTCTCTATTGGTCCATGGTGGCGTGATTGCATTCCTGGCCATTAGGTAGCATCGTCCTTCTATCGCTGCTAGTTCGGTACCTTGTCGCGAGGTGACGTGTTCCTGTGGCGAGTAAAGGATTCCTCGACTTTACTGTCGTCATGATAGGTGTCGTGTTTGGATATAAAATGCTGCGTCCATTGTGATTTGACAGCTGCGTGTGGTTGTACATGTACATCGGCTGGGATCCGAGCGTTTTTGCCGCCGGTCTTTGCCTCTGTGTCGGTCGTCCAATTTGGCATCTGGGTTGTTTCGGTCGTTTTAAGTTGGCCATGGCATCACTTCTTGTCATATTCCTGGAATTGATAACATTTCGGCATCTTTATTCTTGGTTGTGACGATTTGTCTCGTGAAATGGTAAGTTTGGAGGGCATGGCAAGTTTCAGTGCATTTATAAGTGAGAAGCCTTGTTAAGACGTACACTTTACATTTAACAATCTCTAGTTTGGAAAAATAAATGTTTCTCTGTATTTCGTGGTAAAGTCCACGTTAAATATTTATAATTAAAGAAATTAGAAAAAAAGCAAAAACACAGTATAATGTGAAGTTAATTAAAGTGATTTACGAAATTTTAAAAAATAGGATGCGGCGTGATCTTTTTGATCTTAGCCTACATGTGCGTGCCTGAGACGCTAGATTAATGTTATCTCATATGGTAATGTAATTTATAAAATATTATTGTTAACTCATTGATATAAATGATGACAGTTCATAAAAACAAAAAATGTATATGCTTAATAATACTTAATATCTATAGAACGGGTTTGCGTTCTTTTGCCAAGCAAACTTTCCTGATTAATCTTTTTGATTCATGCAGTAAAGTGCTTGGTCAATTTAAAAAAAGAATATACAGTTTCACTCAATTTTAGAGACAAAAGAGAGAATAAATAAAAGAAAAATAAAGGGTAGTTGCGAAAGAAATCCGTTTACATGTAAGTGAATTCGCTTATCTTACGCGCAAGCATCGCCCGCTCTGCGGCTCGACTCGTTTGTTTGTAACAAGTATAAAAGTAACAGGTATTTCCTGTCTGGCAAGTATATTTATGCTAACACGTCGTTACTATTGACAGATATTTGTAACAGTTTCGTACTGGGTGAATATTAGGTTCCCTTCGAATGCGTATCTGCTTGTTATTTACTGTAACTGGTACGCGAGTGTCGTAGTAATAATAATATGCATGAAAATGGTACAGTGCTAATAAGGCACAATATGTGAAGTAATAGAAAGAAATATAATGGAAGATTAAATAGGATGTCAGGCGTTCATGGTACCGAGTTCGTTTTTCTTTTATAGGAGGGAAAGAAATAAATATATTTAGAGTTGTATATGATTTATTCTGTTTGAAGAAAGTTTTACTTATATATGTTTTTTTAAAAAACAAAAAAATCTGCTATATTTCGGACCGGGGTTTGTTTACGGTATTTTAGCTATTGCTATTTATGTGTGCACTTACGTTGTGGCACGATTATTTATAACGTGTTTTCAATAACAAATAGAATACAATGAAATGAAAAAAATGTGAATGGGTAAATAAAATAATACCGGTCAGGATTAGCTGATAAGAGGAGAGAATGGTGACGTAGTTTTTTGTTTACAATTTAATTTGGTGATTATTAATTTTTTTTTTGTTATAAAGGTTTTGTGAGAAGTTTGTACCTACAGATTTTGGTATGGGGATTTAGACAAACTGTGCGCTTTTCTTTGCTACATCAGTTGGGGTAGACTTTCTTTTTATAGAAAATGTCTGTTTTTGTACTCGTGGTGTTTTAACGTTATATTGGTATTCCACGCGGGTGTTATGCGGATGAATACTTACGTAAGAGGTGTGAATTCTTTAGTTCCCATAGTTTATATTGAATTTTATACATGTTATGATGGAATATTTTTTCTGTCTAGGTGAGAATAATAAATATAAATATTTGACTCATCGTTTTCATTTCCGGCTGTGTTCATGCACTTTTCTTACTTCAACATTCAACAGCTTCCTTTCATATCTCTTTTCATACTTAAGCGGTTTGTCTCTTATTCAACTCATTAGTCTTTGACTTTAAAAAAAAAATAGTTCGAAAATATATAACATGATATATTAAAACAGGTATTAAAATTCGATTAAGTATGGTATTTATATTATGTTTGAGTTTGTTGGACAAGCTAAATAGAGCGATTTTTCTTAGTGAAAACATTGCGAAGTACCTAAAGTGTACGTACGTACTGTTCGAGTACCGAAGTACCTGAGCTTCATGTTATGGATAAAATCCATGTCTTGTTAAAAACAAGATTGAACGAGAGATTTTTGTAGCTATTGCTGTCAACAACGGTTATGCGGGTGGAGTACCTATTCGCTACTTAGGACTCCTGCCGATTGCCGAAGGACAGAGTAAATAAATATGAGTAAAAAAATAAATAAATAACGGATCGCGGATCTGTTGCGGCGAGACTACCTATTCGCTAAATTAGTCACCTCGCCGACTGTCCGGACCAAAGTACGAAATAAAATAAAATATAATATTTGGACAACAGAGCTGCATGACGTCAATTTTAATTTGAGTACACCAGATGAGACCGTATATTATGTGTAAAAAGTGGACGTTTTCTTTCAATTAAGAATGGGATACCATCGAACCCAATAAAAATAAATAAATTGTAAACAACATCGCGCATTTAGCGTGTTGCTGTGCGTATACTCACACAAAAAAAATATAGGTATAAAAATATCTCTGTTCGTAGGTATGTTCGTAAGGGCTCTTTTAAAAAAGGAGGTTGGTCAATTACATATTTTTGATTTATAAATAAAATAAAAGTGGTAAAAATAGTTTCATGTTGTAGGCAGTTATGTTTTAGAGTTGTCCACCTTGACGGCTTAGCCGGATAAGGTGGGAAAATATATTAAAAAAAAATTTTTTTTTTTTTATATATTTAATGACATTTGAAGATGTATTATTTTGACCTTTGTTACCGTTTCTGTAGGTTTTGGTTTTTTTAATTTTTAGGTATTTTTATAATTTATTGGGTTTTTGTTTGTTTGAATATTTTTTTGGGGGGACTTTATGTTTATTTATTTGTTTATTATTGTTGATTTGTTTGTTTGACTTTCTCTTCAAAAAGGTATGATTATATATATAATTTTTCAAGTTTATGTTTGTCTTGATGGGAATATGAAAGCTGAATATATTCGACTGCGACCTGTCAATCCTAATAATTCTTTTTACTTTGTTCGTTCTCCTCGGCATCGCGCCTACTTGTCACACTGCACCACCCGCTGTCCACGCGTAGACCTGTCTGCCAATGGTATATATTGCCGTTGGTGTTTAGGCGGGAAATACCTGTGAGGGCTTTACGAGTCTATTAGTTTTTCGCGAGATGTCTGATGTGATAGATTCCTTTATTTTTGCCATTTTCGTCCACTATCTCGTACGCGGTGGGAGATTTCTTGGAAATTACTTTACATTTTGAGTACCTAGGCGCGAGTTTGCTGGAAAAGAAGTCTATTTTCCGGGAAAGCGTGTGGTTTTTAGCCCAGACGGTTTCACCGACTGCGAACTCTACGTGTTTTCTCCTCAAATTGTATCTGTTGGCGTTGTTTTGGAAGGATTCCATTAATTTTTGCTGCACTACATCGTATGTATCCGCTAGCGATTGTAGACCTTTTGCGAATTCTTGGGGGCCGTTTAGTACTATTTTCGATTTATCCCCTGGAATGTAGCTCAGGAGAGAGTGGTATCTTCCATCAATAAATGGCTCCCGACCGAACATTAGGTATGCTGGGGAAAATCCGGTTGTTAAATTAATATGACTATTTAGCGCGTTTTGTATGAGGTTTAGGTACCTGTCCCAGAGCTTTTGGTTTTTTTCGGATAAAATTGATAGCGATGTCTCTACTGTTTGATTATACCTCTCGACCGTGTTGGATTGTGGTGTGTACACGCATCCGTAAAACAGCTTGGGGATTTTGTATTTTTCTGAGAAGGATTTAAACTCTTTTGACCTGAAGTATGTGGCATTGTCTAATATTATTACCGCAGGTGTACCAAAGGTTAGAAATATAGTGTTCTCTAGGTTTTTTATGATGTTTTTGGATGTTGCCTGTCTCAGAGGGAATAACCAGCAGAACTTTGTGAAAATATCTACTACCGATAGTATGTATGTGAATCCGTTTGTTGTTCGTGGTAAGGGCCCTATTAGGTCTAAACTTAACGTATGCATGGGTGTATTTACTGCCTTAGGGGTTATCATTAAGCCGTGTGGGGGTGCTGTTCTTACTTTGTGTGCTTTGCACGTATCGCAGTTTTTTACGTAGTCCTTTACTTCTCTCTGCATAGCGGGCCAATAGTAGTACGATTGGGGTTTCTTCAATGTTTTGAATAAGTTTCGCGAAAGAGAATAATACATATAAATACAGCATGCGAAGCATTTCGTCTCTAATTGTGTTGACTATAAGAAATTGGTCGTTTTGAGTGTTACTTGTGAAAGGTATTCAGTGTGGTTATGTCTCGGTGTTTTAATTTGATTGTATCGTTAATAGAATTTATGAAGCGAGGAGAAGTGTATGTACTGTGTATATGGGAAAGTCCACTCGAGTTGCGTTGTTTCTATGTCGGTGTGTTTTATTTGAAAAAAATCTAAGTGTAAAGTTTTTTTTTTTGTTGTAGTGAGCGAATTCCAAGTATTTATTTTTTACTATTTTTATTGAGAAGTTGTGAGGGCTAGCGTGTTTTTTTTTTAATATGTTATTGTGTTGCGAAGCAGCTTCTATCTATTGTTCGTTTGTGTGTAGATGCGTCTATTAAAAAAGTTACTGATGTAGAACTCGTTTCGTTAATCGAAATTTATTAAGTCCTTGTGTTATTGTTGTTTTTCTGTTGATTTTTTATGTGTGTGTATTATTGTGTAAGCTAAGTATAGTATATATTTAAAAAAAATTATAGTTGTAGTTCGCGTTATTGAGTCGTAAACATGTTGTTTGTGTTTCAAATGTTTTCAAAGTCGCATGGCTTTCCTATGGTCTTGGGCGCGTGAAATGATTCGATGATAGCGCGGCTTGCGTTAGTAGTGTGCGCGCGTGTATTCGAATTAATTGCTTGTCGGCGCGCCGCCGGCCGCGAGTAATCGCCTCGTTTTTGTTCGACGATGCTGTTTGTAAACAGGTTTACGAGTGAGACATGTCGGCGGTGAGACAAGCTGCCTAGCCGTACAGAACTTGCGTGTATATGCGTGTAGGTTTTGGCTAGTCGGGATATTGTCGATGCGTATTGTCGTTGTCATACCTATCCGTGCGTAATATCTTGGGCGCGCCGGTGATGCGGTTATGACTTATACTTTTATAAGTATCGACAAACGGAGAAATGTAGGATGTTTGAAGGTAAACAATTAAAATGAAACTTGTGCGAAGAGATTTATTTTATTAGCAGTTTTGATTATAGTGGTTATTGTATTTTTACTTTATTCTTTGCGAGGATATGAAATAATTATTTTTTATATTATTTATTTATTTGTGCTTATAGGTCCGTTGAGTGTTTGAAGAAAGAAAGAAAGAGAAATGTTTTGCCGCGGTTTTGTAATTTGCAATTCGCCGTGCCAGTAATTTGGGGGTACCGTACTTTCAAGGCTGATGATTTATGGCGGTTACGGATTTTGTGTTGTGTTTGTATAATTTTGAAAATTTTAATGTACAATATTTAATAAACGTTTGTAAATTGGGAATGATTTAGAGTTATATTACTGTTGTGGTCTGTTTTACAGTATGTTGCGAAAGAGTTATTTCTTAAAAGTATTGTAGTAAAAAAATAGAAAAGAGAGTATACGAATTATATAATATTGAAAATAGTTAGAAAAAGGAAGCAATAATGATTTTTAAAAAAATTCAGTATGGTTGATAGTATGTACCATTGTGGAGGTACGTTTGCGTGGAAAAAAAATGTAGGGTAATTATAAATTTGCGGGACTGGAGGTGGGTAGGAGAAATCGCTCGCTGTGAAAAAAATCTGCGGTCCTAAATGAGGTATGCAAAAAAAGAAATTGTGAACACGAAATATAAAATCTTGAAGAAAAAAGTATGAGAAAGGGAGGGAAGGGTGGGTAAAGTATAATATCAGTTCTTAAAAAAAATGAACTAGGGAAAAAGATTAATGTGTGGATATAATATACCTTAAGTTGGCGCGACAGAATTTGTCGTTGATGTTAAAAAATGGCGCGATCAAAAAAAAATGTCCCACGTTGGGCCCAAAATTTTGTAATGAGTGCCGAATATTTGTAAAGCTATGTTAATTAGGATTTTTGAATTAAAGAATGAATTTTCGTGAATACGTGAACGAAAAGGTGAGGGTTTTCATTTTATGAGTGTCAGAATGACCTGGGCGCCAGTTCCGTATTCACTACTTGGCTCGGTACTCAAAACTACACGTAAGGATCCCCGACGGCTAGGGTGTCCTACCACTGGGAAGCAGTACGGATAGGAAGTGCCGGTAGCTAACAGCCCTCAGGGGTGGTGAAACTAGCCTATCCGCCTGTTAACGCGAGAGTACCTGCGTCGCAGGCAGCCGACCTTGAGTTTACGGGAAAGTCTATTTTATGGGAGAAGTTAAGTCGTGGATCAATTAAGAAATATTAAGTTTTTATATTTTGGAATAAGTAATTTAATTGAAATGATTTAATTATGATAATTTAATTGAGACAATCTAAGTTTCGGAACAATTTAATTAATGACCGACGTATCAGTCGTCTCGGAATGATAATGTACTTTTAAAATGGTTCTCGCAGGGTCTATCTCCAATAATCTAATATTAATCAAAGGCTAATGGAAATTAAAGCGAATTAAATGTCGTCCCTTCCATAGAAATGAATATTTGATATTACGTATCGATTGCGGAATTACCTCTCGCTGGAATCCCTCCGGTATTCCGGATTGTTACCTTAAAAGCCTTCAGAAATGAAAAGACAATATTCTGATTGAAGACTGTCAATGTTTATTCAAAAGATATGTTACAGTGTGAAAATCTGGCCGTAGGTTTATTCTTACAAAGCCTTAATCAGTTATCATGTTCGAATTTATATTTAGAAGAGAGGGTTAACTGTGGTATTTTGAATGTGGTAAGTTATATATTCAAAATGAAGAAGTATGCGAGCGAGTGGACATGGGATTTCAGGAAGACAGGATGGATTGATATGGCCGCGGTTTCGCGGGTATTCTAATTTATCGCTCGGGTACCATGAACGACGGTTTCCTCTAATGGTGCGCTGAAGTGGGGACAACGACCTAGCTTCGCCGACCTGTATTGAGGCTGAAGGCACGTACGCGTTTCGCGGATATTAGAATCGTGGGAATTTTCCTATTATTCACCTCCCCCAGCTGTGGCATGTTATCCTACTTTATATTATTAAGATTTAAGTATCCTTTAAAGAAATAGATTGAGTCTACGTGTCGACAACGGCTCGGAGATTCAAAACGGACGGTTGCCCTTCAAAATCCTAAAAAAGGGGTACCGGCGCGATGTAAGATCGCGCGGTAATAATTTTTACTGGAAAATACACTGAATTAATGGGACTTGCCAGAGATATCCTTGAACGATGTCCGCCGGGCTGCTTGGCTGATTTTCACTTATCAATTTATGTAGCTCTCAACGCCATACGGCTTTATTCTATCAACGGTTTTGGTATCTATGGCGGGACCGGGCTAGGACCGTCCCGCCGGCGTGCGCACTCGCCGTCGTTCGGAGAAGAAGAGAAGAAGAGTGGGGTAAAAAGCGGTTTGCCGTTTCAAATTATCGGCGGCCGATAAGAGATGTGGCTTGCCAGCTGCGATATTAATTGTTAATGCTCACGAAAATGTCCGATCCTTATTTTGGACATTTTATGTAAAGCGTAGTCTTTACAAGAGTTAATATGGGCTCAAGTCAAAGGAGAAGTTGCGACGAAAAATAGCACCTTAAAAATGGCAGATGTTGAGAAGTTATTAAATGAAGCCATCGACAATGTGACAACCGAAGACTGGATTAAATGTGTTCGCCACGCTGAAAATCTCCAGAACGAAGACCTAGCCAAAGCACATATAATTGACACCCACCGTCTTGTTATTAATCTACAGGACGATAGTGACAGTGAAGACGAATATGAATAGCTCGCTGATTTTCTTTGTTTAGTTTTATTTATTTTTTGTATTTAGTTTTAATTATTTTACTGTCACCTATTATAAATTTGATACTTTTATATTTTTATGTTAATAATTCAATATCAATATTTATATTTTTGACATTTAATATTTATCGTAATGAAATAATACTGAAATAATATTTATTTCCCTCGTTTCATTACTTTATCGATATTCCTTTTGTATGCGTACCTGCACTACGGTTTCGAGTGCCGCTCCATAAGCGCGTGCAAGTGCAAAAGAGATAGCACGATTTCGATGATAAATGACCTGACTCGCCACTTCGTAATGCGGATGGTATAATAGATGGGGATTTAGTGCGATGTACCCTGCATTTTGTGATTAAAGGCTCATACTTGGCACAATTGGTCCTGAGTGGATTTAGACCGGGAGCCATCGGCGGCCACCCCGCGGGTGGCGGGGGGAGGGGGTGGAAGTTTGATACCGCCGCGCGTCACTTTGAGCCCTATATATCTCGGACTATATGTACTAGGGCAAGTGGGATATCATTTTCGGGTAACTCAATGATAACGAATTCATTTATGGAAGAAAAAAATACCTATCCATAGAAAAAATATGATATAATTGGTAAAATTCAAAAATCGTTGACATATTTTTTTTACTTATACGAAGTTTACTTTTTAACCATAAGAGGTATCGGTATGCAAAAAATATATTCTGAAAGCCGCACTTACCTTAATTACAGACATATATTTTTTATTGGACTGCTATTGTAAAATGTGAGTGAAAAAAATATAATTCATCTCACTGCAGACCGGCGTATTACGTTCGTTACGTAGAGACGGGCATCGAGCCAAGTTAGGTAAGTACTTATCGGATTATTTAGTTTCTGCGATTGGCCAGTGAGTTAAAAACAAGAAGTACAATTGTTATTATTATTAAAACAACTATGTTATTATGGTTTTTTCCTATTTAATAAAAATAATTCATCATTCACACACCGTACCTAACTGATATTTGTGCACATACCTTAAATACCTAAGTATTAATTGGTCTGCAATCCCTACCACTTCGTTGAAAAAAATTGAGTAAGTAGTATATATCACACAAGCACATACCTACCCATACTCACCTAATTGCTTGAATAAACTACTAAAACACTGAAAATAAGCTATTCTTTTGAACGCCCATTTTCAAATTTCTCGTTTCATTTCAGGTGAAACAGGGGCAACACACTCGCTCTTCGTGGACATATAACTGAAAAATGTATGGGCTATGACTTTACAAATTTTATACCAATTTAGATGATGAATTTGTACTTTTAATTTTTAAATGTATGATTAACTTTAATTTTATTATTTAACACTTTACTGACTACTTTGATATTACCTACTATCAACAACTTTTAGAACGTTTTCGAACCTATTCGAATTATTGACTATTTTAATTATTAGGCTTCTATTTTGATTATTTAACTTTTTGCTGACTATTTTAGTTAGTAGGATGAGTAACTCTTGTAGGTACCCATTCAAATTAGATGACTCTTTTAATTAATAAGCCTTTATTCTGTTTTGTAATAAGATTTTACAATGAACAACTTTTAGTGGGTTCCAAAGTTTCTAAGATACTATTTTTCCAATCTAATAGCTAAATTCTTAACAACCTATGTATGTTAAGTAAGTATTAGAGTAGTAATTAGATTTACTACCTAATACAAATATTTTGCCACGTCCAAGAGCGCTTTTTAGCCACCAATTGGACAAGACGTAAATGTTATGTATGTTATATACTTAATATATCCTATCTATACTTACTTAATATAAAACAAACATTATAATTTTTACCTAAGGCAGTCGCAATATCATGACAGCAGAGGTACTGGTGGTGTTTTCCAGTACCTTTGTGCACCCACAGCTCCTCCGCTGGGTAATTGTGGTAATTTGCACTTCTGCTGCTGCTGGTCTGCGAAGTCAGTATCCATAGCATAATTTTTGTCATGCCATGAGCGACAGTGTCAGAGACATGCACCATCATGCGAGTGTCCACATCTTCGTGGTTACGTATCACATAACCACGAAGAAGCGTACGCTTTGTATCACTTGTGATATCGGTTAAAATATTTGGTCCACCCATGTTGCAAACTTCCTTGCCGATGTTAAAGCAAACAATCCTTCCTTAAGGAATTGATCATCATCAAATTGGCCTAACCTTTAGGTAGTTTCGTCGTAGCAGTAATCCGTGTTCTTTGAACTTTCTTCTCTGTTAATATGTTTTATGCTTTCATTGTTATATGCCCCAAACCATATCTAATGTTAATACCCTGCAAGTTCTTTGCAAAGAAATGGTATACATACTGGTGTACCTATTCTCCAACGTCTTCCTATGGCCAGAACTCAGAATGTGGACTAATGTAGATCCATCTAGATTTTTTCTTAGACTTGTGGGGCGTTTGGAACGGTAGCAGTGCCAAAAATACTGGTAATCGATTTTAGTAGGTCTGACCTTCGCAGGTCAGTAGGTCTGAGATCGCATTTCAGTAGGTCTGAGATCGCAATTTAACCATTGAAGAAAGCGCTAGAGGACTGGCTTGGTTTTCTTATGCCAAGAATGAATCGAGATCTTCTACTCTGTGCTCACAGGTTGCAATATAAAGTTTGCTGAATAGACTGCAGTCATTCTCAAGGCCTCTTATTTTTGCTTTCGTTTTGCTATCACTCTTTTTTACGTGTTTTAATAACTTGTATAATTATATTGTGTATATGTATACTTACAACAACTATATACACAATATATTTATACAAGTTATTAAAACACGTAAAAAAAGAGTGATAGCAAAACGAAAGCAAAAATAAGAGGCCTTGAGAATGACTATACAACATAAGGAGATATTACTAAGTTTGGTTGGATCCAGTAATTTTTTTTAGAGTTTGTGTGTAATCTTCCTTTAAAAATGTTATGTATTTAAGAGCAATAGCTTTATAAAATAAATAACTCTTTGCCGCTTTTTTCTTTCTTAAATACTGCATTTACAACTTAAGTACATAGAAGTCTGGAGACTGTTCGACAAAAGGATTTCCTGGAGTGTTTATTGTAGCTACCGGTGATTGCAGGTCTAGAATAAAGTTCTTCTTATTTGCAGCAGTGTCAGAAAGATGGCTGCCGTTTTCATCTGTTGCGCTGTTCTCCGTAACAAAATACAAAACATCCGGCTCAAAACTGTAAACGGTATCTACCAATTCAGATCCAGCGAGAAGCCACTTAGTTAGGGGTTTCAGTCAAAACAATCAATTCTGTGATGTGTAAAATAATATTATGTTGTATAATGAAGAAGTAATCACAAACTATTTAGCGTAAAGATGAATGTAAATGTAAAAATAGGTCCAACCTATGTACATCTTCTTTTAATGTGGCATTCATTTCTTCATCTGCTTGGTCCAAAGCCATCCCCGTAAACTTGCGATAGCTTTTTCGACCCAAAAATTACACATTTTCAAAGTGCTTTAATAATTCTTCGCGCGGCAGGCAAATTCTTTCACTGTTTACTACTGAACTGAGTGAATGGATCAAAAGGTCACCAAAGGAGCGGGCACTGCTCGCTCAAACGAGCGAGTAGTGCCCGCGCCGCCCTGCAGCTTGACGAACTTCTCAACGCATTATAACATTTAATTGGTGAAATGCCCTCCCTTATGTAATTAAGTAGGTATGGGTAGGTATATACTTGTATATAATACTTGCTATTATTTTTCCGACGAAATAGTAGGGATTACAGAAAAAATAATACGTACTTACGTAAGTATTTAAGGTATGTTAAGCACAAATAATTAGGTACGGTGTGTGAATGATGATTTATTTTAATAAATAGAAAAAACAATAATAATATAGTTGTTATAATAATAATAACGATTGAACTTCTTGTTTTTCCCTCACTGGCCAATCGCAGAAACTAAATAATCCAATAAGTACTTACCTAACTTGGCTCGATGCCCGTCTCTATGTAACGGACGTAAAACGCCGGTCTGCCGTGCGATGAATTATATTTTTTTCACTCACATTTTACAACAGCAGTCCAATAAAAAGTATATGTCTGTAATTAAGGTAAGTGCGGCTTTCAGAATATATTTTTTACATACCGATACCTCTTATGGTTAAAAAGTAAACTTCGCATAAGTAAAAAAAAGATGTCAACGATTTTTGAATTTTAGCAATTATTTCGAATTTTTTCTATGGATAGGTATTTTTTTTCTTCCAGAAATGAATTAGTTATTATTGAGTTACCCGAAAATGATATCCCACTTGCCCTAGTACACATAGTCCGAGAGATATAGGGCTCAAAGTGACGCGCGGTGGAATCAAACTTCCACCCCCTCCCCCCGCCGCCCGCGGGGCGGCCCCCAATGGCTCCCGGTCCTAATCCACTCAGGACCACCTAAGGAACAATTATTGTGCCAAGTATGAGCCTTTAATCACAAAATGCAGGGTTCCCATACAAACTGTTGCACTAAACCCCCAGCTATAACTGGGATAGGAATGTTGTAAGATGCGTTATCTTAGTAAGCAACATTGGAATTTATAAACCATAAAGTAAATTATACATTGTTAACATTCGCCTAATAGCGTACCGCCACCTGGTTGAAATCCAGTGAAAAAGCTTCAAAGTGCACTTCGGCATCTAAGCAAAGACTCGAACCGAAGCCGCGGTTCATCGATAGTGCGCAGTGACAAAGGTACGCGGTAACAGATGGCACTGGCCGCCAGCAACTTTAGGCGGAGAAAATGCAATAACAAAAAATAAAAAAAGGTGGACCAATTTCAACCACAAACTTTTTAACTCTTACCATGAGACCAAATGATGCCTACATGCCAAATTTTACGCTCAATCGGATGAAGTGTTTAAGCGGTATCCTCGAGGATTAGACACAGACTCGCAGACACACACACACACACACAGATTCGCAGGCAAGCTTCAGTCTGAAAATAGTTATAATCGTCTCGGGAGGGTCAATATGTTTATATCCGTCTTCATCTCAATAAATAATCAGCGTTGACAATACTTTCCCTTTGCCTAGAAATTAAAAACTCAATTATAAATAGTATAGAAACGAATTTACCGCGTGAAATTTGTAGTACCCGACGTTTCGGTGACGTTGTAGCCGCCGTTGTCCAGGGTAGACCAGTCTACCCTGTCTACCCTGGACAACGGCAGCCGCAACGTCACCGAAACGTCGGGTGCTACAAATTTCACGCAGTAAATTCATTTCTATCCTATTTATAATGTCAAACAACCGCGATAGTCATCGATTTTAAAAACTCAAGCCATAATGAAACCATAATTCAATAATTTAAGCAAATTCACAATTATTTGTGAAAAACATTCACAAATAATTACCTATGTGACTGATGTCACAAAATCAAAAAAAAACTATCTCTTTATTACAAGCTTGTATTTACCTTGCAATGTTTGTCAGTATGTTTCTTTAGGTCAAATCTTGCAAGCAGAGTTAGAACCACTTCCTCTTATCCTATGAAGTTGAAATTTTGCTCGTTGGTTCAGTTCCGATGACAATGCATTTCTATGGAAAGCATGACTCCAGGATTCTGCACCCAGGATTGACTCCCGACGAGGGGACTCCTCAACGGTCAACAGCAGAGAGACGAAATGTTGTATACGCATTCAATTATGATTACCCGTTATAAGTTTCATCATGACATGGCTGCTGAGCCGAGTGTTGGCTCCCGACAAGGGGACTCCTTAATTCGTCAAAAGCACAGACACGATTTTTTTTAAGCATTCAATTATGATAGCCCGTTATAAGTTTCACCATTATACGGCTGCTGCGCTCAGGGTTGGCTCCCGACGAGGGGACCCCTCAACGGTCAACAGCACAGAAATGAAATTTTGTATACGCATTCTATTATGATTCGTCCCGTTCTAAGTTTCGCCGCGACAGGGCTGCTGAATCCAGGGTTGGCTTCCAACGAGGGGACTCCTCAACAATGGGTGCAGAATCAAGTCATGCCATAAAAATGCATTGTCATCGGAACTGAACCAACATGTAAAATTTCAACATCATAGGATAAGAGGAAGTGGTTCTAATTCTGCTTGCAAGGTTTGACCTAAACAAACATCTGACAAACATTGCAAGGTAAATAAAAGCTGGTAACAAATACCATAAGGTGGACCGATTTCAACCACAGTCTATTCAACTCTTACCATGACCAAATGATGCCTACATGCCAAACTTTAGCTTCATCGCATAAAGCGTTTAGGCGCTATCATGAAGGAATACACACAGACACGCAGACACACAGACAGACTATCTCAAAATGGATCTAATAGTCTGGGGGGGGGGGGGGAGGGGTAAAAACGTATATATCCGTCTTAATCTCGAGAAAAAGATTTGCGCGTTCACATTTCTTTCGAGCCGGCAAAATCACTAAGCTGCTGGAGAATAACTGTCTGGAGAATAACAGCATGCGTGTTGCGACTTCTTGGTATCGGTTGCTAAGGGTAATAACTACCTACTGTGCGGTGCGCGTATGCAGATACTTTTAAACGTAGTTTTGCTACTTAATTCTATGCTTTTAATGATATTTATTAGGAAGGTAAAGTACTCGTACCAAAAAGTTTAAGAGCACTCTCGAAGTCCCGGGAAAAAAATCTCGGTCTCGGTATCGGTCTCGAAGTCGAAACCTTCGAGACCTCCCGGGATTTCGAGACTCGAGAGTCCCGGGACGAAATCCCTAATAGCCACAGAGCTAATTACATATTATGGCGCAAGAGATGACATGGAGTTGACAACCTTTTGCCGATAGTTTGAAATGAATGTTTCTTTATCAAATCGGGCAAGTGTTTGTGAAAGCGCTTCTGTGTGTATGTCTGTCTGTGTATTCCTCCACGATATAGCACCCAAAGGCTTAATCCGATTAAGCTGACACCTAATTGCCATGCAGGCATTATTCGGTCATGGCAAGAGTTAAACAGATTGTGGTTGAAATCGGTCCACCAGAGGGCGCACTAGTCATATGTCAATCTCTAAATATTGGACTTAGAGATTAAAATTTGGTACACGGGTGCCGCCTTGTTAAGACATTGTGAAATTTTGTGAAATTGTGAAATTATGGTTGTAGTATGTCATACACAAGCTGCACTTATAATAGTTAAACTCTGCCAGGCGCGAGGCTCGCCGTGAAACGAACCGCGACATTCAAGGCGGATGTGGACCTGAACCCAAACGGGTTCATCCGCCAACCGAGAGAGGTCGCTCATCGATTTTATTTAAGAAATTATTATTTAGGTATAATCAGCCCTTGGCTAATTGCCCAAAAAGTCTTGGGTTGACACTCTCATTTGTTCAGGATCGGACACACTCACGGGTCAACACCCATCCGGCGGCCTCCGAACATAAAGTGCGAGCCCGGGCAGGACTCTGGCCTGAGGGCTAGTTTCCTCCAGGAGGCAATATTCTGGCGCTCCTGGGCGGTTTGCGCTCTTACGGAGACTGCTCTTGAATCGTCCATCGGCTACCCGATTTCGGATGAACAGCCGGACAAAGGATGCCGTGGTCCGCGATAGATTCAGTAGACACCGTTTCACCGCTACGTAGAGAGGACCGCGGAAGCGACCTCGAACTCGTAACCAGTCGAGAGACCGTAGTAATCTGGTTGCAACTGGTAGTAAGGGCGCGAGTGTCGGTCCGCTGGGTAACATACCTGGCTATCTCGCGCAAAGGCGTTGGCTTCTTACGGGCATGTGGCGGAACTTGTCGGTGGACTGTTTTTTGTCCTAAGTCTTCTGCGTTCACCTCACGGTAGACAGAACGATCAAATTTTTTATAACTTCCTGAGGTGACGGGTTCGCCAGTTGTAGTCGACAGCTCTAGTTGGGTGACACATCCGATTTTTTAAAATTTCAATTACATTGTTTATTCGCTTATATTTACAAGTTAGGTTGATCAAATTTAGAAGAAAAAAATCTTTTTTTTACAAATTGTTTATCAAAAGTTGCTTATTAGCTCGTACTGTTTCACCCATTTCAATGATGCCGGTTAATTAAAACTCCCCATCTAGTCAGACAATGAATCCATCATTTCTTATATAAAACTATTATTTAAATGGGTACAATATTTGAAACATCATGGCCCTCGAATTCGGTCAGATCATAGAAAGGGTGGCCTATCAGCATCTCCTAAATGTTTTTTTTTTAATTTTGCGTCTTCCAGCTATATAATATTGGTAGAGAGTAGATTATGCCATTCTAATTCGCCATTCTTTTGCCATTCTTATTCGGGGTACGCATAAAAGGGAGTTACCGCGGATGTGGTGCGGGTGAATATCCGTATTAGTCGCAGTTTCTCTTAGGTGATGCCGGCATACATTAAGCGCTGGCATATGAACGCCGAATACATAGTCATCATCCTTGCTATGCTGAAATATTCTCTAAATGAGGTCCTGACAATTACCTGATATATGCTGTGCAGAGCTATGCAAAGGAAGATGCTTTTACTGGTTGCAGCTCTTCCCCAAAATCGTCCATAAATCATTAATGAGTGGAAATGCGCAAAATGATTACATAAATGATTTGATTGGTGTATAATGGTGTATTGTACTTACCTATTAATAATAATCCAAATTGTTGCCAATATTAATGCACACTAATAAATGGCACTGGCAATCAAATACATAGTTTCTACCGAAAGCAGTGACCAGTGTTGCCAATTTGGAATATTATATGCTAAATGTGACATATTTTCTTCTTGTTTAGGATAGCTTTTATCGTATAGCATATCTATTTGGCACATTTGTATGGCCTTTGGCCTAAAGAAAGCAGGAAAGTGCTGTTATTCTTACACTGTACCAGACGATGTACTACGTTGTATAGGTACCAAAGAGAGTTACAATTCTGGCTATCAGCTTTCCACTTCAGCCGCTGTTGATGAAGATGAACATATAGTTTTTTTTATTGATAAATAGGTAATAACTGAATATTATGTTGACATTTTAAAAATAAAGTACCTATGTGTATTTCTGGCTTATTTATTAACGCACTCTATCACATGTTGAACTAGTAGAGTGAGTTGGCAACACTGTCGTTAAAAATATGTCCCATGTTTTTCCTCAAAAAGCTTAGAACACCGTGTTTATGACTCTTATATTCTAACTACAGTGATTGTTTTACGAAAAAATCCTTGTTTGAGCTCTATAATTACCTACCTACTTATTTGTGTACCTACCTACACGTGCGAAGCCCGATCGGGTCACCTAGTTGTTAATAAGCATTTTAAATAAATTTACATATAATTCGTCACTAAAGTAACTAAGCATAGCTTTTGAGCATATTTTACAGAATTTAGCATATATTTAGCATTGTTTTACACGGGTCCCATCAAACTTGCAGAAGGCAAATTTGCAGACGGCAATCTTGCAGACGGCATTCTTGCAGGCGGCAGTTTTGCAGAAGGCCATCTTGCAGAAGGCAGTTTTGCAAATGTCAAAATGACCTAACCTAACCTAACAGAAAAACTTAAAACATTTTTTTTAATGTTTAGTTTGATGTATAAAAGTCATCCACTACAAGGATACCGCTAATTAATGTCACTTCGATTTTAGGGAAAGAAAAACCTAACCTAACCTAACCTAACAGAAAAACTTAAAAACTGTACTGAAGGTTGCCGCCTGCAAGGTTGCCGCCTGCAAGGTTGCCTCCTGCAAATCTGCCCTCAACAAATTTGGAACTGTCAAAAGTGACATTTGTGCAAAATTGCCGCATGCAAAACTGGCGCCCCCCTTTTACACCAGCTTACCATATTTTGGAGAAACCTTGGTGGCAACACTGGCAGTGACTACTGTCAAAAGGTTAGTCATTCTAAAATCGTTCCTATTGTGCTGCCGCAGAGAAGTGCGCTATTTTCATCGCATTTTAGACATTTTGATACACTTTCTTATTACAAATGGAGCACCAAGAAAGCGAAACTATGAAAGATATTAAAATTGAGACCGACGTCCATTTTGAAGAACATTCTGATTCATCTGGCACGAAGGACAGCTTTCTAGATTATGAAGAGGATATCGTTCGCTTTATTAAACCAGAGCGAAGCGAACCTGTCGAATCGGATGCCGAGAAACATAAAACTGAAATTATTTCAAGAGATTTCAAAGTTTTAGTGTCTACATTCAACAATTTGAGTTGCGTTGTATGCGATGCTGATCTTGATACAAGTGTGCCAGTTTACAAATATAACAATGAGATGGTATTTTTTTGCAAAGACTGTTACGTGTCCAAGGGAAAAGTGTTTTCGTGTGTGAAATGTAACCGTGGCTTCCAATCTAGGCTGCATCTAATTGATCACGTTAATAGAATTCATCGCCGATTGGAAATATATAAGTGTGCGGAGTGTGACAAAACATATAGAAATGCCGCAAATTTAAAGAAACACGTTGATTCAATACATGTCAATTTCACCCACAAGCAATCGAAGACATTCCCATGCAGCGAATGCAGCAAAGCATTTCCAACATTGGCGAGGTATATAAGACACATAAATGGCGTACATCGCAAAATGAAGGAATATCAATGTGAGCAGTGCAAGAGTGCTTTCTTTATTCAACATCACTTAATGCAACACGTCAATTCTGTACACCTAAAATTGAAACCATTCGAATGCAAGACATGCAATCGCCACTTTGGAACGAGATCATCTTTAAATACACACATTAAATCAGTTCACGAAGGCAGGAAGTTTACTTGTGCGGAGTGTAACCGCTCTTTCACATACAAGACATCTCTAATCGGACATATTAACGTTATACATAGAAAATTTTCTCCATACGTTTGCCCGAAATGCAAGCGTACCTTTACGGCAAAAAATTGCCTTACAATTCACATAAAAACCGTGAAATGCATTTGAAAAATAATCATTATAAAATAAACGACTAGCAAAAGTACAGAAAAGCTATTAGATTGTGTAATCTAATCCTACCTTATGTTAAACAGCCGGAGGAATTAAAAATCAAAAGACACGTCAAGAAGATGCCGATAGGCCACCCTTTCTATGATGTGGCCGAATTTGAGGGCAATGACTTTTTAAATATTGTGCCCATTTAAAAGACTTAAAAAAGCAGAGCATTATTGTCTGGTTATTTTATTTGGTCTTAGTTGTGCATTTGGTTTTTAAATGCATGGCGTAGCTTTAATTTCATTATGTAACATTTTACTTTCAACTTGAATATTACGAAGAATAGCTATATATATATATATATATATATATATATATATATATATATATATATATATATATATATATATATATATATATATATATATATATATATATATATATATATATATATATATATATATATATATATATATATATATATATATATATATATATATATATATATATATATATATACGAATAGCTATAGCTAGCTATATATAGCTACGTATATATACGAATTATTGAATATTTTAATTATTAGGCTTATATTTTGATTATTTATATTTATATGTTGACAATCTAGTAGTTAAATACTTGACTACCTATGTATGTTAAGTAAAGAGTAGTAACCAGAATTACTACCTTACACAATTATTTTGACACGTCCAAGAGTGGTCCTTAGGCGTCAATTAGACACAGACAGACTTTAGTATGGAAGTGGTCCTAATTGTCTCGTGGAGGAGAAGGGGGGGGGGGGGGGGGAGGGGGGGAGGGGGAGGGTCAACATGCATATATCCGTCTTCATCTCGAAAAAAAATATTGCGCGTTCATATTATATATAATGTTATATAATACTATATTTATATATGGTATATATCATATGTATATGTGTTTGTATCTAATATATAATAAATAATTATTATTTTATATAACTTAGTAGATTGACATAAATTCTAATTTAATTTGTATAATTTTTATTGATGTTTTTAATTTTAACTTTAACTTTTAAATTGTATTCACGTATTAGATAAGACTTGCCCTCTCGTCTCAAAATAATATACCGATGTTAGTACCACCTCACCACAGGTTCATACCTAGTGAGGTGGTAAACCGATATGTCAAAAAGATGAATTTCCTTTCTAAGCTAGGTATAATATGTATAGGTATAATATGTATGTATGTATAGAATTAGTGTTGTTTCGTATTCGCCTAAAATAAAAACAGTAAACACGTCAGTTTATAAAATAAAAGAAGTAATTTACTTTATGTGTTAATTAGTTAAATTGTTGCCCGAATCCTATTCGTGTGGTCACCCCAATTTGACGTCAGGCAAAGAGCATCAGAGTAGACAAATGGTAATAATATACACGTAATAATACACTAATACACGTTACTTACCTTAATAATCTATTTTTCTCTAATATACTAATATAGTTTTTAAGCTATTGCATAGCTTTTATCGCGGGCCTAGGCCAGCGCGGCGACCGAATGAAGAAATTTCTTAACGAAAATTAATTATTTTAAACTGATAATTACGTCTAAACGAGTACTGCTTACGATTCGAACAAAATATATGTTAAACAAGAACATTTTCCTAATATTCTTAGCTTTGAATATTTTAGATTTTGTTTATATTACATAGTGTAATTAATTTGTGAAATTAGGTCTAACCGAACACAAAAACGACTACTACGCAAATACTATCTGGCGTATTATTATGAAACCTGCACCATTTTAAAGATAATCTAAATATCTATCTTTTTATCTACGACTTTTTTCGAATAGTGAAAGAAGAATATCCATTTTTTTTGCTTTATCGAATAAAATTCGTGCGCGGCGATCTATCGGAAGATGTTTAAATTATTCCGAATCATTTGCTTCCGCAGCCGCAAATGATTCGGAATAATTTCAACGTTTTCCGATAGAGCGCAGTTATCTGATATCAGAAAAAAATAAAATAAATAAATAATTATAATTGCATAAGATGTTAAAAATGCTATGCAATAGCTTTACCGCGGCAGTCCCCGAGTGCCACACGTATTTTTTCTCTAATATAGTTTAAGTTTTAAAATTTTTGAGTTTCTGGCCATTTTGTTTTTAATTAACGTAATTTATTTCGTTCAGAGCGCAGCGTCAGCATCCACCCATGACAGTGGTCGCGGTCATACTGAAACTGACTCTCGTCGCCGGCGAGGCCTGCTTTATAACTCGCGCACCAATTTTGTTCGAATAAGCAAAATCGGATATTATTCTTTGACTGTTCGAAAAAAATCACAGATATGGTGCTCAAAAATCACAGATATCTTTAAAATGGTGCAGGTTTCATAATAATACACTAGATAGTATATGCGTAATTATCGTTTTTGTGTTCGGTTAGACCTCATTTCCCATATTAATTACACTATGTAATAAAAACAAAATCTAAAATATTCACAGATTAGAATATTAGGTAAATGTTCTTGTTTAACATATATTTTTTTCGAATCGTAAGCAGTACTCGTTTAGACGTAATTATCAGTTTAAAATCATTAAAGTCGTATATCAGCGCCTTAACCTACCGCCATATAGGTGCGTACGAATTGTTTAAAAAAAACCAATGTAACCTTCCGAAATGTAAATGTTTGACGGTTCTTTGAACGCCTATATCTCACTTATTTATAGAGACAGAGCAAAGTTTTTGACAGACTCGGAATCAGTGTGAAACACCTTAAATTAAGAAAAGTTTTCTAAACATCTTAAATACCCTTAGCAATTTGTATTAGTAACTCTAGTTTACTCAAGAAAAAGTAGCCACGTCAGACTGATCGATACGTCATCATCAATTTGAACATTTCTCGCCTCATTTGTAACCGATACTTGGAGTTCTGTTGGCTTTACGCCAAGCTCGAGTCCCGTTTGTATTTTAGACATCACAAGGAGGAGAATGGATTAAGAAGGGATTAAAACTGGAATCTGTGAAACTGAAAAGTGTTTGTTTTATTTGTGTGAACCCAAGAACGTATCTAGGGGGGGACGGGGGACGGGGGGGGGGGGGGGGACATGAGGGACGCGCTCCCCCTCCTTTAATTTCCTGTCCCACCAATCGACGAGACGGGAAAGTATTGTGAACGCGCTTTTGTGTGTCTGTCTGTGTATAATGCTGAACGGTTTCGTGCAGCTTGGGCCACAAGATCCATTTTGTTCTCGGATCGGCTCAACTCACGATTCAGCTCCTATTCAGAAGTCTCCTCGAATGGAAGGCTACGCCGGGTATGACTCCCGTGTCTCAGGCCTCTGCGCTGGTGGACCAGTTTCTCCCGGCGGGATTGCATCCCGGCGCCACTGGACGGTTTGTGGACCGGTCGGCGAAGCCAATCGGTTGTGCATTCTGACTAATTATTGCTGAAGTGGTCTGGAGACTATGGAAATACACTGTTTCCTAAGCAGCGGGGGTGGATGTTGACCTGTTGTCATGCCACTCTTGAAATTGACCTTGGGCCACTCGATCCCGTGTGGCACTACGGGCAAAGAACGCCCAGGTCCGCGATAAATTCTAACTGAATTACCGCTGTAATACAACAGGTAGAGGTCGCGTAAGCGACTTCGTATCCAAAACCAGTCGGGAGGTATCCTAAAGGTTAATTCCAGACGGAGATATCCCGCAAAACTGGTAGTTAGGGGGTGAGGCTGGCCACTGTTTACCTTTCCCGGTGCCTCGCCGTAAGGCGTCGGTCTCTAACGGGTTGCTGGTGAACTAGGCAGTAGATTGTCTAGTCACCAAGTCTTCTACGATCATCCCATGGCTGAAAGGCTGAAACGATCTATATCGTTATACCAGCCTGGGGTGACGGGTTCGCCCGTTGTAGTCGACACCGCCCTTCTGTCGTCTGTGTGGGACCTAATGGGCCCTGTTGCAGTTTGGCCACTAAGACCCATGTGTAGAGTCGGCCAAACACACGGGTAAACATCCGTCCGGCAGCTTCCACGCAGAAGTGCGAGCACGGGTAGGACTTCGGCCTGCAGGCCAGGTATCTTACCTGGGCGGTTTGCGCACCGTGCGGCGTCAGCCAATCGATTATGCATTCCGACTGACAGCCGAGGTAGTCTGGAAACGGCTTTGTTTACTGGATGGACCAATCGGCTACTCGATTGACCAGCCGGGAAAAGGATGCTGTGGTCCGCGATAGATTCGGTTGACACCGAATCACCGCTACGTAAGGGGGAGGATCACGCAAGCGACCTCGAATCTGTAACCAGTCGGGAGACCAGAGTAATCTGGTTGCAACTGGAAGTACGGCCCGCATGTGATTAACCTGCTTATATCGCGGTAAGGCGTTGGCTTCTAATGAGCGAGTGGCGTAACTAGACAGTGGACTGTTATCGTTCCAAGTCTTCTACGCTCACCTTTCGGGAGACAGAACAATCAAATAACGCTTAAACTTCCTGAGGTGACCTGTTCGCCCGTTTTTAGTTGACAGCTCCAGTTTGGTCATGGCAAGCAAACATCATTTGATCATGGCAAGAGTTGAAAAGATTGTAGTAGAAATTGGTCGACCAAGGGGAGTACCTACTAGTCATATCATCCTTGATCGCCATATCAAAAAACGTGAAATTTGCTAGACATATGTCATATGTTGAGCCATATGACATATGACGAGACATATGCTGGACCGAAATCACATTGACCGAATTATCTCATATACAGGCTGCACTATTAATATTTAAATTCCGCCATACAAATGTATGGGAGAATCTAATATTTAAATTTTGTTCGAAATTTAAATCTTTATTGCGTAGTGTCTCACTCGTTCGAAATTCGAATATTTGACGGCGATTTTTAAGGCGTTCGACGTTCTTGGCTTATTGCCGGGAAAGTCTTGGGGTGACAAAGCCGATTTTTTAAAAGCTTTTATTTACCTTGCAATGTTTGCCAGTATGTAAGTTTGCTTAGGTCAAATTTTGCAGGCAGAATTAGAACCACTTCCTCTTATCCTATGAAGTTCAGTTCTGATGACAATGCATTTTTATGGTAAGCATAACCTGATTCTGCACCCAGGATTGGCTACCGACGTGGGGACACAGAAACAGCACAGAAACGCAATTACATATACGCATTCAATTATGATAGATCATTCTAGGTTTTAACCACGACAGGACTGCTGCACCCAGGGTTGGCTTCCAACGAGGGGACTCCTTAACGGCCACCAGCACGAACACAAAATTCTCTATAGCATTCAATTATGATAGCTCATTCTAAGTTCCACTATGACATGGCTGCTGCACCCAGGGTTGACTTCCAACGAGGGGACTCCTTAACGGCCACCAGCACGAACACAAAATTCTCTATAGCATTCAATTATGATAGCTCATTCTAAGTTCCACTATGACATGGCTGCTGCACCCAGGGTTGACTTCCAACGAGGGGACTCCTCAACGGTCACCAGCACGAACACAAAATTCTCTATAGCATTCAATTATAATAGCTCATTCTAAGTTTTACTACGACATGGCTGCTGCACCCAGGGTTGGCTTCCAACGAGGGGACTCTTCAACGGCCAACAGCACGAACACAAAATTCTCTATAGCATTCAATTATAATAGCTCATTCTAAGTTCGACTACGACATGGCTGCTGCACCCAGGGTTGACTTCCAACGAGGGGACTCCTTAACGGCCACCAGCACGAACACAAAATTCTCTATAGCATTCAATTATGATAGCTCATTCTAAGTTCCACTATGACATGGCTGCTGCACCCAGGGTTGACTTCCAACGAGGGGACTCCTCAACGGTCACCAGCACGAACACAAAATTCTCTATAGCATTCAATTATAATAGCTCATTCTAAGTTTTACTACGACATGGCTGCTGCACCCAGGGTTGGCTTCCAACGAGGGGACTCTTCAACGGCCAACAGCACGAACACAAAATTCTCTATAGCATTCAATTATAATAGCTCATTCTAAGTTCGACTACGACATGGCTGCTGCACCCAGGGTTGACTTCCAACGAGGGGACTCCTTAACGGCCACCAGCACGAACACAAAATTCTCTATAGCATTCAATTATGATAGCTCATTCTAAGTTCCACTATGACATGGCTGCTGCACCCAGGGCTGACTTCCAACGAGGGGACTCCTTAACGGCCACCAGCACGAACACAAAATTCTCTATAGCATTCAATTATGATAGCTCATTCTAAGTTCCACTATGACATGGCTGCTGCACCCAGGGTTGACTTCCAACGAGGGGACTCCTCAACGGTCACCAGCACGAACACAAAATTCTCTATAGCATTCAATTATAATAGCTCATTCTAAGTTTTACTACGACATGGCTGCTGCACCCAGGGTTGGCTTCCAACGAGGGAACTCTTCAACGGCTAACAGCACGAACACAAAATTCTCTATAGCATTCAATTATAATAGCTCATTCTAAGTTCGACTACGACATGGCTGCTGCACCCAGGGTTGACTTCCAACGAGGGGACTCCTTAACGGCCACCAGCACGAACACAAAATTCTCTATAGCATTCAATTATGATAGCTCATTCTAAGTTCCACTATGACATGGCTGCTGCACCCAGGGTTGACTTCCAACGAGGGGACTCCTTAACGGCCACCAGCACGAACACAAAATTCTCTATAGCATTCAATTATGATAGCTCATTCTAAGTTCCACTATGACATGGCTGCTGCACCCAGGGTTGACTTCCAACGAGGGGACTCCTCAACGGTCACCAGCACGAACACAAAATTCTCTATAGCATTCAATTATAATAGCTCATTCTAAGTTTTACTACGACATGGCTGCTGCACCCAGGGTTGGCTTCCAACGAGGGGACTCTTCAACGGCCAACAGCACGAACACAAAATTCTCTATAGCATTCAATTATGATAGCTCATTCTAAGTTCCACTATGACATGGCTGCTGCACCCAGGGTTGACTTCCAACGAGGGGACTCCTTAACGGCCACCAGCACGAACACAAAATTCTCTATAGCATTCAATTATGATAGCTCATTCTAAGTTCCACTATGACATGGCTGCTGCACCCAGGGTTGACTTCCAACGAGGGGACTCCTTAACGGCCACCAGCACGAACACAAAATTCTCTATAGCATTCAATTATGATAGCTCATTCTAAGTTCCACTGTGACATGGCTGCTGCACCCAGGGTTGACTTCCAACGAGAGGACTCCTTAACGGCCACCAGCACGAACACAAAATTCTCTATAGCATTCAATTATGATAGCTCATTCTAAGTTCCACTATGACATGGCTGCTGCACCCAGGGTTGGCTCAAGACAGAGCATTTTAATAAGAGCAAAATATCAACTACCCTAGGCAGCCTAAATACGATCTTCCAAGCAGAATGCATTGGCATCACCAGACCAGCATAGGCAGTTGCAGCCAAAGATGTCGGAGACCTAAGTTTGACATTTGTCTCCGACAGTGCCTCCGTACTACAAGCGCTAGCAAAAAAATACTATAACCTCAGTCCTTGTACTGGCATGCCACAATGCGCTTCAATCCATTGCAGGATTAAATATGTATAAATAACTATTTATAAGTTTTGAAGACGATAAACTAAACTTGAAACTTGAAACATACAATGTAACGATTTTAAATGAAATGATTATAAATTGTAATTCCTTTTCTAAATTTTATATTTTTTTAAATTTTATTTGTTTTAAGTGAATGCGACTAAATATTATAATTATTGTGATTTGATATTTTTAAATGATATTTTAATTTAAATTTTAATCGTTTAAATTACACTAATTTTATTTCTTATTCTTTTAATTTAAGTTATTTCTCATGCTTTCAATTATTATTACCTGTTATTTTAGTATATACCTATGTTTCTACAATCTGTAGAGATTTTTGAAAATAAACTGAACTTGAACTTGAACTTGAACTTGATCAAATAAAGTGACCCTGCAATGGATTAAAGGGCATAGCGACTCACTGGGCAACGATGCGGCAGACCAACTGGCCAAAAGGGGATCAAAGAAAATAGTATATGGACCGGAACCCTTAATGCCCATACCCCAGGCCCAAATAAAAACATAGCTACGCAGGAACACCGAAGAAACCTACCTTACAGAATGGAAAAAAAAGCAGGATGCAGGCAAACAAAGAACGCGGTTCCGGAAGCGTCTAAAAAAGTTGCCCTCAACCTCACCAGATTAAAAAGGGACAAAATCCGTAAAGTCATAGGTACTATGACAGGCCACTGTCCCCTAAACAAACACCCGTTTACCATATGTGTGACAGACAGCCCTCTATGCAGATGATGCATGGAGGAAGAAGAAACGCCACAGCATGTGCTCATGGAATGCAGGAGCGTGGCAGAGCAACGGACAAGAATACTACAATCTCCAGCATCTGTCCCGGAGGCCTATAGCAACCCAAACAGGCTGCTAACCTTCTGGGACAGCCTGGGTTGGCTGGAGTAACATAAATAAAAAACATGAGCCACGCACAACGGCCCAATCAAGAGGCCAAGTGCGGGAAAAAGCCCGGATAAACTAACTAATTAACTAACTAAAAGCCTGTTTTTTTTATGTAATTTTACTAGTAACTTATTTATTATTTCATCGCGTTATAAATATGCTAAACATATAAAGCTCTTGGAAGTAGCTAACTTTTTGCAACATGCCACTCCTTTGAATTTGCTGCCTTAGCCTCGGGCCTATTCCTAAATACGGCGCTGCTCATGATATTATTATAACTTTACCTAGGGATACGCATACGTCTCCTTCGCCGAGCGAATCCTCCATTTACTTTCGTAAGCGCTAACTTATTAAACGACGCCACGCCATTTAGAGATAACATTGTCAACTTGTGCGGTTGAAATTGTCGCCGCCATTCTGGCATCGCGTCAAATCCGATTACGTCCATTTGACTGCAGTTCCGCGCACAATGTTCGCGGAGGCGGTATAGTACACCCCCGCGGAATTACGACTTCAAGAACCCCCGCTCTGCTCCCACAGAATTTACTTTACTGCATAGAATGTAATTTGTTTTTTTTTCCACCACCCAGCTGCTTTTTCAAAAGTATAGAGTACCGACGGTTAATAATGCCTAGTTAAAAGAGATTTCATATAATTTAGTAGTAGTAGTAGACGGAGTGGGGGGCTTGTTTCCAGCCCTTGATGTCACCTAGATCTATAAGATCTTTTATAACTACCCACTATGTGGTCAGGTCAATGGTCAGCTAGTAGCCCAGTACTTCTTACCAGTCCAAGTAGATCACTGACCTTCAAGTTGGGCAGATCGCTAGGTTCGAGAAAGGCTCGTCCCAGTAAACTGTGTCTTTTAACGGCGAGGCCTGGGCAGCGACCAACGATGTGTATGCCTTTCTTAGGTTATTCGCCACATATTCGGCAGTCATTGCTCTCGGTCAAGCTAAGGTTGAATAGATGTGCTCTAAGGGTCGTGTGTCCGGTGAGGAGACCAATAGTTCTAAGGTTCTTCTTGCTCATGTCAAGTAGGGCCTTGGTTTTCTTTTGTAGTGGTTGCTCCGTCATGGCTTTTGCCTCATATAATCTAAAATTTTAACAAAAAAAAACGACTCCATTTTTTATATAAGTGCAGAAGCCATGTCGTGGTGAAACTTAGAACGGGCTATCATAATTGAAAGCGTATACAAAATTTCGCGTCTGTGCTGTTGATCATTGAGGAGTTCCCTCGCTGGAAGCCAAACCTGGGTGCCGCAGTTCTGTCTTCGCGACACTTAGAACGGGCTGTCGTAATTGAACGCATATACAAAATTTCGTGTCTGTGGTGTTGACCGTTGAGGAGTCCCCACGTCGGGATCCAATCCTGGGTGCAGCATCCATGTCATGATAAAACTTAGAACGAGCTGATATAACTGAACGCGTATACAAAATTTCGTGTTTGTGCTATTGACCGTTGAGGAGTCCCCTCGTCGGATGCCAGCCCTGGTCGTAGATTCAGGTCATGCCTACCAAATAATCGGAACTGTACCAGCATGTAAATTTTTAACTTCATATGATAATATTTGAGGAGTTCACTCAATTCCTCATGGATCCCATCATCAGAACAGGATGTTGATAAAAATGGGACCAATCTGCAAGTATATCCTTTCAAATTAAAAACATATTTTTTCAAATCAGTACATAAATTACGGAGTTCTGAGGTAACAAACATAAAGAAAAGATACAACCTCCGGCTTTTTTGAAGTCGGTTAATAAAATAGAAAATATCATAGAAAATCAACATATTTTATTACTAATCAGTCTTAATAATTATAAACAACAATCTATAAACTGAAAACGTGAAATTCTAAGAATAAACAGAAATAATAATAAAGGTTTTTAAAAAGCGTGCCAGTAGACATTAATATACTATGGTAGTTTGATAAGGCCAATTAAAAACCATATTTGGTACTTGAGATCGAAAATCAAATAAATGCTATAATTAACACAATAAATGCTTCATCTAGCTGTCGCTAAGGCTATTAAAACACAGTATCTTCAGCTGATAATCCAATAAACTCTTCGTGATAACATTTTCTACATTTTTCGCGGCAATTTTGCTCTTTGTTTCTGTTATTTATCAGTGGTTTTTACCGGGGACAGTTTTTTTATCAATTTAGTTTTTTTAATTTTCATTTCAAAAAGATCTTTTGTAACAACTCTGTAATATAACTCGTTTTTTTGTAATTATTGTGCATAATGTCCGTTTGGGAGCCTTTTTGGTTTCGCAGAAGTTCAAAAAGTGATAAATTTTAACACATTGATAACTGACACAAGGAAAGGTTTCGAATGCAAAACCATTATCAAAATACAATTAAACAGAGCAACTGACGAAACCGTCTATCTGGAAGAAAAAATCGGTTGTCTGTAAAGTCGGTTTACTGACGATAGTTGAACGTGACAACGTCATAAGAAAATACTGATGGAATGGTTGCATTTGAAGCAGTTTCATTTAAGATTCTGATATTGTTTATTACAAACACCCAAAATATGAACTTTTATACTCACCGATTTGACTACAACATGTAAATGTATTATTGTACAGCAGTATAATTGTATAATTGTTTATTGTTTAAAGTTTATTGTTTTTTTAATTTGAAAGTTTGAAATCTGAAACTGTTAAATAACGGTTTGAGAAGCGTTTGAGCACGCTGCGCCATCTAGCGGTAGGTAATACGTGGTAAATAAACAATATCAGCGACATTTTACCAACCGCTAGATAGCGCATCGTAATGATAGCTTTTCATACTATTTTTTTTTTATAAAAGTTGCTTACCTTGTTGCACTTCGTTGTACCCACAAGAAAATTGTCCGTTCAGTAATAACATTCCGTATATCAAGAATAAATATAAAATTATGTCAAGAATTTAAATCAATCTAGATTTTCATTCGTACTATTTTAGACTGAGGTTAGTAAATAATTCTTGTCGCAACCGGTAGATGGCAGCATTTATATTGAATAATAAATATAATATATAGAACGCCTCAGAACGAGGTAACGCCGCATGAGTCGTGTTTTTTCGTGCGTGCAGCAGGCTCCATCGATTTATAAGACGTTGTCACGTTAAAAATATATCTCGCCCTTAAATCTATAGTTTCTTACATTGACACATACACACAGACAGACATTTCCAGAAATCACTTTTTTTTTGTTTCCAAGGATTTCAACGGTGGAATTTCAGTGACAGCTCGAATTCTACCACACTGACAACTGGCACAAAGAAAGGTTACGAATGCAATTAAAACAATTATAAAAATATTAAGTCCTGTTGCTGTAAAGTTGCTGTTCTATAAAAAAAAATAATGCCAATAACTTTGTAAGAAAAATATATATTTAATGAATAGAAATATTGACCCCTATTATCTATGCAGATTTGTCATATTAATGCTCCCAGTGGTTTAATTACTCTGCTGTAAAACTCTCGTGGACAGAAACCAATGAATGATTTGAAGGCGTTTTTCACCGATTTTCAAAGTTGTTTTTTTTTTCTCTTGTAAAAAGTTATTTAAATTCTGAAAAAAAATCTATTGGAGCAAGGTCTGGCAAGTACGGGTGACTAAGAGTCTCCAGCCGCAACTCCTGCAACTTTGCGACTGTTTGCAGTGAAATCTGTGGTTATACGTTGTCATGCAGAAGCAGTGGCGATGAGCGATTGACCAGGCTCGGTTATTTAATCACGAGCTCCTCCATCATTGTTTGCAGTTCTGAACAGTAAACATTTACGGTAACTGTATAGCCAGACTGCAAGAAACTGTAATAAAAACACTGGCACAGGATCTCATATTTGAAAATAATGCAAATATACAACTTTGCCTTGGTTGCACGAACGAAAATATTTGAGCAAAAACAAACGACGGAATGACAAATAAACAGCTGATCCTTAAAAAAGAATGACATAGCATTAAAGTTAAATTTATTCCAATTTGAAATTCCCAATCAAACCCAAGTTTAAAGTGGCCAGTGTGAAAAAAACAACAATTAAGGTAAAGGCCCCAAAACAGTAACTGGCGAAACAGTCTGTGTGAACGAAAAATATGTCTCCCCATGAACACGTCTTGCATTGGCATCCCTCTTAGCATATGAATGCATCATGTTTCTATATTAAATCCAACTAGAATTCTTTAAGAGCCTTATTACAAAATAGCGTAGGTATTCTTTTAAAATGAGTTGAAAAAATGAACGCATTTTTTTTTGGATGTAACTATAAAAGATAGGATAAATAAATAAATAAATAAATAAATAACTATTCAACCCTGGGAGAAAACCGCGGCACTGAGCGCTCTTCTCTTGCGCAAGCAAATATATACACAATTTCTAATTGTTTTTTGCAGTGTTTTCTAATTTCTAATGACAATAATTTATATTATGTCGTATTGCTAAACGAGTGAACTTTAATATAGTATAAGTATTATATAAGAATCTTATTTTATTTCTGAGAAAATTAGAATGATACAGGAAGATTTTTTTTTAATTTTGTGTAATTGTAAGTAATGTATACCTTGGATATGTGGTCAAAAAACGAAAAAATAAAGCCGTAGTGTACATCAAGAATACATGACGGACATAAAAAAAAATAGTATACGGTTTTCGTTGTAGTGATATTACTGTATTAAGGAGCTCAAAGTTTGCCTTCCGAGCGTTTTACGAATAACGACTTTCGGAAAATGGGCTGAATAAGTAAATAATATTCGTTATATCTAAAATTAAAGGCCGCTATGGTCAACATCAAGAAATGGTCCAGGTAATTCAGTAATTAAAGTTTGTAGAAATCTCTTCATTTCTTGGAATTAGAACGCCAAAAATCCACTTTTCTTGCCTTTCTGGAAAAAATATGTGATAGGGCTCTTAAGCTTAGAATTCATAACCATGATACAAGAGGAAATAACAATATAGATTTACGACATCCTCTAAATGAGATTTTCAGACGATGACTGACATTCAACGGCAATAAACTTTTCAACGGTTTGCCTATTCATGTAAAAACTCTTGCCAAAAGCGGAAAACCGCGAATATTTAAAACCCAGTTTAAGAAGCACCTGGTAAACGAGAGTACACAGACGCCTTGTTAGGCCGAAATCACATTGCAATAGTTTGGTTGAAATATTTCGTAAGCAAGCTGCACTAATAATATTTAAATGCCGCCATACTATGCCGATGCCTGCCGATTCCCCATTCACTACAAAGTGGATAAGGAAATCAAATATTTACATTTGCGGCGTCGAGCGTTTGCGATTGGATTTTTTTAACACGTAAATATTATATATTAAAAATAATAACAGACACGACTTCCCTTACAGAAAGTGAACTATTTATTGTTATTTTCATTACTGTTTTTTATAAAATATTTTTTTTGTTTTTTTTTATTTAGGTAAAAACAGTCATATACATTTGTGTGAAAATAATACATAATATAAATAGACTTATATTACCATTAATTACTACAAAATATAATAAATAGTAGCAAAGGGAAAATTACAATCAAAATTACACTAATAACTTATTAAACCAAGCAACCAAACCAACTAATGCAACCAAAAAACAAAAAGTTTTACTTAAAAAAACAAATTAAACTATAAGCTAATACAACAACAAATCGCCTATTTTTTTCCTAAAACTAACCAAAGTATCGGAAAATATGTCGAGGTCATTCGAAGCTTTATTATAATGTAAACATGACCGTCTGAAAAAGGTATTTTTCGCATAGTTCGTGTGGAAAGAAGGTATATAAAATATATCTTTTGAAGGACAAGAGGGAGACCGAGGAATTTTAAAAATAATTTTGCCCAAAAGGGGTGCAGAATTAATATGCGTAAGCTAGATTTTTACTTACCTATTATAATATACTACTACTATTTCTTTATGTCTATTTTATGAATCAATCTTCAATCAGCCCCACTAGTTGGGACGCCATATGTAGAGTTGATTTTTTCTTTTTTTTTACTACTTCTCACTTCTATTTCTATCTGCGAGTTATGATTTTATAATCTATTTCTCGATATGTTATGTTACGATGCTTTCAATGTCTATTGGCCCACCACATTGGGACGGCATATGTCAGAGAAGATTTTACTATATCTATTTCAATATGTTACCACCATACAGCGACAGTGATAATATTACCTTCCAGTGGGATAGGCTTCCAATACCTTGCCTAATAATTTCCCTCTTTTTATATACTTCCTCAATGAAACAAATCTTCTCCAATTAATAATCCATATATTAAACCAAAATGCATATTTAAACAATTAAAATTATAACTTTTTCTATTTTAGTTTAAGTACTATTATTGTGAATTATATTTATAATAATGAGCGCCTAATTCACCACAAAATATTTACAATTTATAACTGCAACGTTAGTATGTAACGCCAGGTTAGACCTGATTATACCTAATCGTGGAATAACCACGAACAGAAATCGAGTGCAGGAAGGATAAATTAATGCCAAAGCAAATACACATCAAAAAACTAAATTTCAAAAAATATTGGACGCCACAGCTTTTTATAGGTTAAAGCTGAAACTAAAAAAAAAACCAGAACTCGATACAAAAAAATTAAGCACAAGATTTAACAGGGTGGGTAAGTCTCACAGGTTTGTCACTGGTTTAGCCCGTAGGTAGCAATTCTTCCTTCAGCTGTAAAAAAAAAGAAATGAGAACACGTTGCTTCTTTTCAGAGTTCTTTAATCCGCTTCTCCGCGGGCACAGCAAAACGAAGAAGGTGCAAGGCACACGATGTATAAATCACTTCACAGCACAGCAGTATATGGATATCTTCTAAAAGTTGACAGTAGGTAGGTCCGGAATTTGAATCTCCGATCTCCAAAAAAAATGCTCCGAGAAGCAGGCCGCCACGCTACGGCAGTTGAGGCTTTGCAGGTGGATTAAAGATAATTCGTATAAAAATAATAGAGGTGCTCGCCCGCCCGTCAGAAAAGAACTACATGAATTGAAAAACTGCGCCGCGCTATACTCGTCGGCAGCGACGCCGATCCTCAGCCCCTCTTACGCCTGCGCTTCCAAACTCCAAAACCACAAAAGAATGCCATTTTTGATAGGCGCAAAACTGTACGACCCCGAAAGAACAGTGATGTCACCTTTTGACGTTTCCGGCTGAACCAAAGAGAATAGAGACGTCATTGCCGTAACCGTAGCGTTCGACACCTTCTTAAACGTCAGAAAACGGTTTTTACGACTTTTACAGTCGACTTTTAAGTCAAGTTGTGACTTAATTACGACGTTACGAAAATGAAGCAGAAAACTTCGGAAAAATAGTACAGACGCCAGAAAACGTGTGCAAATGACACCGAAACATGTAATTACATGGATCTGCACACGGAAAAGCATGAATCGCGAAAGAAATGTCATGAAAAAAGCAGTTTTTGTTACAGCCCCCCTTCCAAAAAGAAATCGGAAGAGCCAACGAACGATTTCAAATGAATCGTCCCGATTCTAGCTCCACTCTCAAGGGTTAACAAAAACGCCACAACGTCTATAACAGTGTATAAGACAGGAAAAAAAATATACTCTTCTAAACCAAATGACCAAGCTACCTTCAATAAGGGTAAACAAGTCTACAAAAACATACAAATAAATAAACAAAATCTTCCCGTTAACTAAAGTGGAAACCCTGGTAGGTAAGTTCTGCAGAGGTCAACTGCCATTTGAAAACTCTCCACTTTCCCGTAGAGAACACAAAACTACTTCAACAACAAAACTACTGCTTACCATGGAAGCACAAAGCCCATGTAAAAGAAAAACCACAAAACCTGGTGTCCTAAACAACCGTAATAAACCACCCCTCCTACTGAAGGAACACCAACAACGTCCAATAATCAAACCAAATACTGGCTGTGGACAAAAGAAACCGATGACTATATTGTTAGACCACGACAGAACTAATACCTCCTCCGGTATTTGAAAAATGTCCAATACTACCTTTCATACCATCACCTTGCATACTTCCCTCTCATGACATAAATTCAATCTACAGTGTTGCTAGACAGGTTTACTAGCAAGACTGATCTCAAACGAAATGGTTTCAGTGATAGTAACCACTCGGTACTACACCTTTGTAAGGAATACATTTTTAAAGTCGATCTAGTCGAACTCATAAAGACAACTTTCCGAAGAATGTTAACGAGAGACATAAAAATTACACAAATTACTTAGACCCTTTAGGATTTAATTTGAAATCCTTAATATGCCAAGAGCCAATATTCTTTCCCTGAGCATTAACCAACTCGTATACCAGAGCCGACAGTTTCTTGACTATCCGACATTTTTCATAACGTGGGGCAAACTTTGAAATAAAATAATTCCCCGCATTGCTCAAGAAGTACGTTTTCTTGTAAACCGTATCGCCCACCTCAAACTCCGCAGGACGGTGTTTACGGTCATAATACGTTTTATTGTGAGCATGCGCATTATCAAGTTTCTTCCTCACGGTATGAAAAACACCGGAAAGTTCGCTCATATCTTGAGCGTAGGACAAACGACTGCCAAAAAGGACCTCAGCTTGGGACTCAGGAGATTGAGTATAAAACGAACCGTCTAAGATAGGTTCTCGACCATGAACCAAGAAGAAAGGACTGAAACCCGTAGCCTCCGAAACGGCCGAATTGATCGCCATCTGAATGGCAGAAAGGTGGAGGTCCCAAGAGCGATGGTCGTTTTTTACAGACAACGCCAACGCCGTGACAACTCCTCGATTCTGCCTCTCAGCTGGATTGACCTGAGGGCAATACTTCGGATTAAGGTAAACCTTAGGTATCCGATACTTGGACATTAGTTCGGTAAACTCCTTTCCAATAAATTGTTTTCCGTTGTCGGAAATAACATACTGAGGGACACCAAAACGCAGGAAAACCTCATGCTCCATGATACGACTCACGATTTTGCTAGTAGCCCTCTTTAAAGGGAAAAGCAAACAGTATTTACTGAAACAACAAGTAACTACTAGTATGTGAATATTCCGATCTCTCGTCATCGGATAGGGACCCAACAAATCGACGGAGACCATCTGGAAAGGGAAAGAACAAGACTTTGGATTGCCTAACTGACCCAAAGGAGAAATATTTGGGTGTTTATACTGTTGGCAAGTTTCACATTGGGAAATGAATTTGACCACATCTCCGTGCAAATTCGGCCAAAAATAGCGCATTGCTAGGCGACGATGCGTTTTAAAAACCCCAAAATGCATAGACAGATCGGACGCATGGTTATCGTGTATAAGCTTCTCTCGGAGAGGTAAGGGTACCACTAACTTCCAGTCATAAGCGCTGGTGAGCTGGTACTTTCCCTTCGTGTAGCGATACAACTCCGCGTCCTTAATCTGGTAATTAGGGTAAGCGGCAGGGTTATTAGATACCGCTTGGAACAAATCGTTGTACCAAGGATCGGCGACCACAGAAACAGATGAAACGGGCAGCAAACGCGATAACGCATCAGGAACCACATTTTCGACGCCTTTCTTATGGACGATCTCAAAGTCAAAGGCGGACAGCCGAATACCCCATCTGGCCAAACGGCCAGTTGGGTTCTTCAGACTCAAAAACCACAGAAGACTGGCATGATCCGTGAAGATTTTGACTTTGGGGCCGCCCTCTAAGTAGCCGCGAAAATGCTCGATTGCATGAATCACGCTTAGGGCCTCCCGTTCGGTAGCAGAGTATCGCGTTTCAGCGGGTAAGAGAGTCCTACTCGTGAAAGCGATGGGATGTTCTACGCCATCCACTGTCTGGGTAAGTACGCCGCCTAAACCGTACAACGATGCGTCGCAGTGTAACGCAAATGGCTTTGTATAGTCCGGACAAGCTAGTATCGGACTAGAAATTAGAGCTGACTTCAATTTTTGAAAGGCCTCTTCCGCTTCTGGTGACCACGAAAATGCGGGAGCACCTTTGCGGGTACTGGTCAAACGTGACAGAGGAGCAGCAATACAGGAGAAATTTCGGATAAACCGACGATACCAACCGGCCATCCCAAGGAAAGTTTTAACCAACTTAGGCGAACTAGGAGTCGGAAAGTCTAATATACATTGTACCTTTTCGGGATCGGTATGTAGACCATGAGAGTCTACTACATACCCTAGGTACTTAAGTTCTCGACGAAAAAATTGACACTTTTTGAAATTAATCGTTAGGTTCGCATAAACGAGACGATCTAACACTCGGTTTAACAATGAAATATGCTCTTCGAAAGTTGAAGAGACAATAACGATATCATCTAGGTAACAAAATACTTTGTTATCGAACGACGGGTCGAACAACTGATCAGCGAGCCGTTGCATGCAGGCAGGCGAATTGCGCATGCCGAACGGACAGACTTGCATAGCAAAGAAACCACGTCCAGGAACCGTAAAACTGCACTTTTCCTGAGAGGCCGGATCTAAGGGGATTTGCCAAAAGGCGGCCGACAAGTCGATGGAAGACAAGTAGTTAGCGTCTCGTAAACTGTCCAGGATGGTAGTAATTCTCGGAAGAGGGTACGCATCCGGCTTCGTTATCGAGTTGAGCTTCCTACTATCCAGACAAAATCTTAAAGTCCCATCGGACTTCGGAACAAAAATTGTTGGGTTATTCCAACCCCCTTTGCTAGGTTTAATAACTCCTAACTCTAGCATACGATCAACTTCCTCATTTAACAATGCTAAACGAGCGGGAGACATGGGATAATACCGCTGTTTCACCGGTGGATGATTACCCGTGTCGATAACCTGTGATATTAAATTAGTTCGACCAAGACCCTTAACGTCTGTCGAAACTTTTTGAAAACCATCGATCATTTTGTTTGCTAAGGACTGCTGATTCTCAGTCAGAGAAGCGAAAGGATGCAAAACCCTCACTTCGCTGACTGAATGCCAACTAACATCACTATCCTCAAACCTAACGAACTTCACAATTTCCGGAGCCAAATCAAATTGTCGGACAAAGTCCATGCCTAATATAAGAGAAGTGCCAATATCCGGAGCCACAACCGCTCGGATCACTTGACAACGATTATTAAATTTGAAAGGCAAAGACATATAACCGATCGTCCTAACCGTACTAGAATTTGCGGTGCTTAAAGTCCAAGACGAAGTCTTGTGCAGGGTATACCCGATCTCAATTAAATGTCGATGTGAGTCGGCACCCAAAATTGTGACGCTCGAACCAGTGTCAAGCAAGCCACAAACCGCAATATCACCCAACGCAACATCTAAAAATGGACGACGGTTGTCTTTTTCCTTTTCGAACAAGGCAGAGACAGAGTGAACAAACGCATTCACTCTGTCTCGGTTCTCGAGTTTTTTGAATCGGCCGAAGTAGAATTGGGAGAATTATTTCCTTTGGAACAATCCGGACAAGTTGTCACGGTAAAATTAAATTTACCGCAACGGTAACAGTACTTGGAGTGCCCGTGATGTGAACCCCTCTGGTAACCACTATACGCTCCTCGAGGACCACCCGCATTATGCGGTTTGCCTCGGGAGTAACCACCTCGGTGAAAACCACCCCGATTGCTCGAACCTCTATGGGATTCTTGAGTACGAGTGGATAAAGAATCAACAGCGGACACTGTGCACTGATGAAGATGTTCCTCAAGAGGAACGTCCGTACCATTATTACCGGAACCAGTACAATCGACAGAGTGAACTGCTCTAGACGCAGAAGGCTTGGCTTTTGAAAGTGCCTGCAGGTTAGCATTATACTCATTTATAGCCACATGCGTGAGTTCCTGCTGTTTCCCCACATGAAGCAGTTCTTGTATGGAATGAACAGGGATGTACGCGAAACATTGTTGCAGGTAAGGTTTTAAATTGGGTACTAGGATTGTCAGCTGCTCCGCCTCCGGCAAGGGCCTGGATAATTTATTAAAATAGCCCAATACTTCAGTAATAAAAAGATGAAGAGGTTCATCCGGTCTCTGAATTCGAGCGCGAGCCCGTTTCAACATATCGCGGTCGAAGGTTTGACTGCCAAAATTTTGGCGAAGTTCTTTGGCCAACTGTGGCCAATTGTCAATCCTGGAAGCAACCGTCCTATACCAAGCGAGCGCGTGATGTTGAAACAACTCGCACGCCGATTTCAGCAACCGTGCATCAGAAATATTTCGTGCCAAACGATTTTCCTCAAGGCGTTCCAGGAATTCTACGACGCATGACTTTCCATCAAACACAAACCCTAAACTCAAAGGCCTTAACACCTGTTCATTAGTAAAATCATACGGCCTGCTGACAGCGACCGGATTCCTAACAAAAACCTCGGGTTCGGAAACCGAATTACCCGCATTAGGTACACTCGAAACATTTGGAACGGCTAACGGAACAAAAAGATTATTTGATGAAACCGATGTCACCCCTAAAGGATGTACCGGCACAGGCACCTCTACCTGTACAGAAGTAGACGGCAGTAAATTTGGACTAGGAGCTCTCACAATATCTGAACACTCCTCCAGCACCTTCACGATCTCTAAAATCTCCGCCTGAAGACGTTCAAACGAAGCTGTCGGTACAACCCCAGACATTATACGTGATACTCTATAAAAAAGATGCGTTGTTTTTGTACAAACGCGTTTAAACAAAGGTCGAGTATTGTTCTCTACCAAATCCTCAACAAATTCTTGGAGACACAAGAGTCGAATGGAACATTCGTTAAACTCTTGCTCGGGATCCAGATCCGTCGACGTGATTGAATCTGCCGGAAACTGTTTAAGCAGCGAACTAAACTGTCGGCGCATCGACTCCACAAGCGTCGGGGTAACCTCCCGAATTTTGAATTCGTAATCCAATTCTTTTTTAACTAAGTGTGAGGCAGAATAATACACAAGCACGGGGGAAGCCATCTCAACTACTTGCGTATTAAAAATATAAACAAGCAGAAAATTTAAAAGTTTTAAAAAAAATTTTTTTTTTTTTAAAAAAAAACTAAAAAATTATTCACAAAAAAATAATTCACCAAAAAAAAATTTTTATTTATGGTAAAAAAATCAAATATAAAAAATTGTTCTGCTCAATAAAAAAACAAAAAAAAAACGAAAAACGAAATATTTTTTTTTTAAATAAAAAATAAATTTAGAAAATAAATAACTAGAACGATCTGACCTCAACGATTGCTGACGAGCACCTCTATTCACCTGACACCTTTAACCAATGGAGCGGAGTATTCAATCCTCGGACCTGAAATTTACAAAAAAAAACAATTTAATAAACAGTCTATAACAATCTTCGAACACGGCAAGCCTCTATCTTGCTGACGAGGCTATTTCCCGACAACCGTGTCGGATTACAAATTAAAAACAAAAAATTACAAAGAAAACCGCTATACTGTACCTCGAGCTACTGTACAATGATACTAGATATTATATACAATATCTTTAAAAAACTATGTGAAAAAGAAACGGCAAGTCTGTATACAATAGAACTTTTTCGCGGTAACCGCTTAAAATGTTAAATTCAAGTTACAAGAAATGTTACAGGTTAAACATTAAAGAAAACATTTAAGTAAACGCAGACGTGTCTCAAAAACTAAAGAAAGAATTACTACTTAGGCTAAAACCAGTTCTAAGGCTCCACGCTGGGCGACAGTTTATAACTGCAACGTTAGTATGTAACGCCAGGTTAGACCTGATTATACCTAATCGTGGAATAACCACGAACAGAAATCGAGTGCAGGAAGGATAAATTAATGCCAAAGCAAATACACATCAAAAAACTAAATTTCAAAAAATATTGGACGCCACAGCTTTTTATAGGTTAAAGCTGAAACTAAAAAAAAAACCAGAACTCGATACAAAAAAATTAAGCACAAGATTTAACAGGGTGGGTAAGTCTCACAGGTTTGTCACTGGTTTAGCCCGTAGGTAGCAATTCTTCCTTCAGCTGTAAAAAAAAAGAAATGAGAACACGTTGCTTCTTTTCAGAGTTCTTTAATCCGCTTCTCCGCGGGCACAGCAAAACGAAGAAGGTGCAAGGCACACGATGTATAAATCACTTCACAGCACAGCAGTATATGGATATCTTCTAAAAGTTGACAGTAGGTAGGTCCGGAATTTGAATCTCCGATCTCCAAAAAAAATGCTCCGAGAAGCAGGCCGCCACGCTACGGCAGTTGAGGCTTTGCAGGTGGATTAAAGATAATTCGTATAAAAATAATAGAGGTGCTCGCCCGCCCGTCAGAAAAGAACTACATGAATTGAAAAACTGCGCCGCGCTATACTCGTCGGCAGCGACGCCGATCCTCAGCCCCTCTTACGCCTGCGCTTCCAAACTCCAAAACCACAAAAGAATGCCATTTTTGATAGGCGCAAAACTGTACGACCCCGAAAGAACAGTGATGTCACCTTTTGACGTTTCCGGCTGAACCAAAGAGAATAGAGACGTCATTGCCGTAACCGTAGCGTTCGACACCTTCTTAAACGTCAGAAAACGGTTTTTACGACTTTTACAGTCGACTTTTAAGTCAAGTTGTGACTTAATTACGACGTTACGAAAATGAAGCAGAAAACTTCGGAAAAATAGTACAGACGCCAGAAAACGTGTGCAAATGACACCGAAACATGTAATTACATGGATCTGCACACGGAAAAGCATGAATCGCGAAAGAAATGTCATGAAAAAAGCAGTTTTTGTTACATCTTTGAGTTATTTTCGATCGATTATTTGTCGATGACAACAATGGCTGCGTTCAGTCGATTGTTAATAAAATAATATTAATATTGATAATGCATGAGTTTAAATCTCCGCCGTGAAATTCGACAATTAGATTCTAATCCTTTATTTATTTAAATGTGTTCAATGTCAATTTATATTGAAACATGAATCGTAATGTTTACATACAACAATAAAATTACTTATAACTAACACACTGTCAACTAGTCGATGGCGTTCCAGTGATATAATGAATTTAAATGACCGCAGTCGCTAATGCCCGATATAAACTACGACCTGGTTACCATTCAGTCCACTGAATGTCCATATGGTTTTCGTTCTATTATTTCTATTAATACTATTCCCTCCCCGTTATCCTTGAAACCCCATCGATCAGTCAAAACAAAAAAACCTTAATATAATCTACAATTTCCTTATCTTTAATCTTATTCTAACATTCAGTATAATTCGAATGTTTCCTTAACTAGTTTCCAAATTAAAAGCACATTTATATAATGGCTGATGTCTAAATCAATGGAGTTAGCAAAGGCTAACTCTCTTCCAAATTAAAGAATAGTCTGACTAGAGGTTTACCTCGTAGAACTGTCAACGACTATTCATATCAATCGATGTTAAATGCCTCATTTTTAGTTAACGTGCAAATATGTAGAAATCACGCATTTACGTTACAACTACTTAACATTCTAATAATTTCAACAAACCCACAAAACTCGAATATTTATAACCCCAAAAAATATACAACAATGATAATATTGGTTGCTAGCTTCGGCCTAAATAATTAAATAACGCCAGCTTCGGCAAAAATAAACTTACATATTTTTAGTACATCTTTGCCGACAATGACTCTCGGCTATACTTCCCCGTATTTACAGCTGCATTCACATTATGCACTTATAACTAATGTCAATTTCTTCGATGCGTGTCGCCTTTCTAGAAATCTGCCATCACCAAGAAGAATGTCTCTTTAGAAACCCCAGCCGCTTACTATCGTACTGCAATTTTCAAGCCGTTACTGCGTTCTCGTCAATATTTTAATTGTATTTCACCGCTATGTTATGCACCTCCGAAGAACGCTCGCAATGTTGTGACATATTGGTCTGACTTTGCCTCGTCGCCATCTTTGATATAATTTCCGTATTGCAACCCGACGAAATCTCGTACTTCTATTTTAATTGAAATGTTGGATTTTTTACATGCCAACTCGCGTAGCTCTCTCGATTCACATTTTTAGCACTGGATTTTCAATTATTTGTTCGTTTTTAGTGTCTTTGTAAAAAGCGCCTCAATGACGAGTGCGATAAAGCGTTTCTGTGATATACGATCTGCACACTTTATACGAATTTAAATGAACTGGGCACTAAGATGCTTCACAGCATCTCAGTGCCCTTATTTTAAACTGTTTATTCTCACATCTGAGCCCCAAGATATACTTTTCTTTCCCAACTTTCGCAGCTTTTGTGCGTGCAACTAAAATTTCTTAATGGATGCCGGAAGCAACACGTCCATCCCTTTTATAACACCCTTATCGATATGACCTTTTTTTAATAATTTAACCCACAACTATTGACTAATCAATCACAAAACGATCTGATTTATCTATTTTTTTGTTAAATAACGCTCTGCCACATTGGTAACAAGAGAATTTCTTAACGATAATTCGTGCTTCTAATTCTACATATGACTTTAAGTATTTATTTTTACGTATTATGAGAAATTGATGTTTCATATTCGGCGGGAAATCATCATACTTTGACTTCACCTTGCCGCCTTTCTTGTGCATCGTTTCCGCTTTCGCATTTGAAAGCGAAATAATATAACTATTTTATTTCAATTTTATTTATTGATAGTATTTTTATCTAGTAATTCCTCTATTTTAATTAAGTGTTTCTAAATTTCCTCATTTTAACTATTAAATTTTATTTTGACTGGCAATTATTTGGTGAAAATTCTTTTAATTTCATTAATTCGGCTTTCTTCCATCGATGTCGATTATGTTTTCCAATTTCTCTTAATAATAAATTAAATGTTCTTCAAATGACTTTATCAATATTGCTATTAATTCTCCCATAATTCCTACTATTTAATGAACCCCTTTTTATATTTCTTTGAAAAACCAATCGGTCGATTTTTTTAAGACCATAAACATGCTTCTATTGTCTATTTGTCAATTATTGATATTTACGTCGATTTTTCGTAAAAATCTCAAAATATGCTAATTTCTTGCCAAATATTCCTGATTGTCTATATTTAAACCCCTAATAATGTCCTTAACTCTCAAAAACTACTCAAACCCTTTTATTTATGTGACTCTGGCACTGCGCTCTATAGTTTAGCAACGGCCCTTCTTTCATCTGTCAGTTTTTAGTTCCTAATTAAATCGCTAGATGTCACTATGATCTTTTTCAAGTACAATTTAATTTTAAAATTTGATTAATCTATTTTCGGTTAGCTTAGAGCTGCTAAGCGATCATGTGATGATTTTCAGATCATTACAATACCCCCTCCCAAAATCTCTGCTTGCCCTCAAGCAATCATATCACATATCTTTCGTGTTATCTGTTTAATCTCCAATCGCTTACTCATGATATTTTGCAATGTAATTTTAATGTTAGTAATTTATATAATAAACTATGTAACTCCTACAATATGTTTGTACTATAATGTCAATGATAATAGTTTACGTTTAATTCACGTACTTTTACGATATGTTTTGTACTATAATGTTATGATAATATTTTACTTTTAATTCACGTACCCTTATGATATGTTTTGTACTATAATGTTATGATAATATTTTACTTTTAATTCACGTACCCTTATGATATGTTTGTGGCTTGTCTTCCCTCTTCAAGTCTACAATTTCTATCTTGTTTCTATATACTATCAATCTCCTAACCCAGATCTTTTAATGATAATATTTTTAATATAATTTCTAACTTTCTTCTCTATATCTCACCTCAATAATATCATACCTATAATAATAATAATGACGAAGATTCCAAACACTCCTGTTGCAAATTTTTAATATTTATTTAATATATTCCAACTTCTCCTCCTCTCTTTCGCTTCAACATGCGTCCGCTCAATTAGGAAATAAACCCGAGTCCTCGACCATGTCTCCACCTACTTATTCTGTTCTATCGACCAATCTATAAATAATCTCAATACATTAATATAATAATTATAATATTTCTCTCCGTTGCAAAATTCAATATTTATTTAATATATTCCAACTTCTTCTCCTCTCTTTCGCTTCAACATGCGTCCGCTCAATTAGGAAATAAACCCGAGTCCTCGACCATGTCTCCACCTACTTATTCTGTTCTATCGACCAATCTATAAATAATCTCAATACATTAATATAATAATTATAATATTTCTCTCCGTTGCAAAATTCAATATTTATTTAATATATTCCAACTTCTTCTCCTCTCTTTCGCTTCAACATGCGTCCGCTCAATTAGGAAATAAACCCGAGTCCTCGACCATGTCTCCACCTACTTATTCTGTTCCATCGACCATCTATAAATAATCTCAATACGTCAATATAATAATTATAATATTTCTCTCCGTTGCAAAATTTAAATTGATTCCGTCTATTTATTCTCCGTTCACCCACTCCGCTCAATTAGGATTTAACCCGAGTCCTCGATGGTGAACATTTTAACTGTCTACTCTTCAAAAAAATATAGTTTGAATATGCCTAAGTCAGAACAATGCACTTGAACAGGCTCTGGTCGTCCCTTAATGTTCTAGATTTTTAAAAAAATCGTGACATTGTCCCAACCAGTCGCATAGTAAGTTTTTATTTAATATAGTATGCTATTTCACGCTGGGCTTGTCCTTCTGCTATTTACTTAGACACAATCTCAAGTTAGATAACCTGACGATTGTTAATAGGTTCTTCACTAGTCTATTGTTTGTGATTTTAACGTACACTGTAAATGGTTTCTAACTCTCATTCGTTATTTCAGAATTTGGAAACTGAATTTATCCTTTCACCGTTCTGCATACCTCACGTTCAAAACGCCTTTCATTCTATCTTCATACCAAAGTCAATCCCCTCCTTCATCACAACTTATGTTGGTTTACTAATTAACAAATGTATTTATCGTCCTTCTTCTCTCACCCTCCTGGATCGCTACTATTTATCTCCTTCATAACATAAACTAAATCAATATCCGGCCTATTCCAATTTCGCAACCCCATAATAACCCCCCTGGTGCATGTAACCATAATGCCACCGTAATAATAATAATCCCATTGGGTATCTGAGCTCCTCCCTGCCGAATCTAGACCATATCCGACTCTGGGTGTCAACTCGTCCAAAAGCGTAGACCTGATCAGGGTCACGCGTTGAGGTGCGACCTCAACCTTGCCGAGACCTCCATATATACTCCCTCGCAAGTTACCAAATACAAAACAAACATGGACCCGAGCAGTGGCTCCAACTCCGAAGACCGCCCACTTCAGATAAAAATTCCCATAAATATTATAGTCGCTCTAAAAATTAGCGCTATTTTTCGATTCTAATTTCTTCATCCCGCTCTAAAATAGCGAGACGTCGACAATACCACCAAACATTCTATACTAAATACCAATATTAATATGACTCTCCATTCATCTTATAGTCGCTTTCTATATAGCACTATAACTCAATTCCAAAAATATATTTTATAATAATTATAATAATGATTTTAATCTGGCCCTATACAGCCTCAATAATATAACGATCAACCAACTTTATCAATAACAATAATCCATCGACTTTACTAATAATACTTTGGAATCTTCTCTCTAATATAATAATCGTATCCCGATACTGCTTTGCCATTTAGTTCTTACAAACAAAAAACTTATTACACTAATGAGATTCCTAATCGTGTTCGCTTGTATTTCTTCGCTTTAGGTAGGAATGATTGGACAACAAGTTGTAGGTGATTAGGATAGGATTTAGGATAAGATAGGATAGGATAGGAAAGGAATACTTGTTGCTTAAAACGAAGAGATTCAAACAACACAACGCTCTCTTCGACATAACTCTTCCCCAATTTTGCAAAACAATACCACTCCACTAGATACCCAAATGAAAAAACTGTCAGCTTATTAACAATATTTTACAACCCAACGATTTCACGAGGTGCATTCTTCCATACATATACGTATCAAATGGATAATATGTTTAGTAAAATGTAACTGTATGCTATATATATACGCAAATAATGTGTGATTCTAATGTGAAAAAATTAAACTATACTGCTCAACTAAATGTGTAAGCTAATATGTATTGTAATTAAAATATTTCTGATTTATTGTATACTGCTTTTGGTGTATGGCATTAATGATTTGTTGCTATTAAGACTTTGGTAATGGAATAGAAATAAGGAATGTGATAGGATAGGTAGTGTATGATAGAATGGTAGGATAGGAATGGTGATAGGATGATGGATAGGATGGTAGGATAGGAATGGTGATAGGATGATGGATAGGATAATATCTATTACTAGAAAGGAACAGGAAAATGATATTATCTGTAATGTAATTTATAACTTGAAAAATGATGAAATCTAATGTTTGATATATCGTGTTAAAATAATTTATTATCTTAGTATAATAATACAATACATACACAAGAACACACACCCCGCTACAATCAATAACTCTGATATTCAAAATAATCTGCCGGTCATTCTCTCAATAAAATAATAATAACCGCCATGACAGCCAATATAATAATATTATAATGCTATGACAACCACAAAACATACCATCAACAAAACCGTGAGTTTTTTTTTTTTAATACTCCCAATAATTTATTGAGCTTCTATATCTAATCACTCAACCGATAAAACCGTAAGGTTCTTTAATCACCCCTTACTAATTTTTACCATATCTTTTATGTGGCATCGCCCTATGGCTTACCTTCCGATTTTATATATAAGTAAGTATTTTAAGTATGTATTTACTAAGTATGTATTTTAAACGTCGGCAAATGTTCTCATATCTGGTATCTATATCCAATTCTCCTATAATATTCTGTATCGTACCATCCGCCGACATCAGTTGTATATTATTGCATTTGTTATTAAACGCAAAGTCCTGAAATAATGTTATATATTTTCTCCCTATTATATTAACAGAAGATCCTGTATCTACTAATGCTTTTAATTTAAAATTATTTAGCCTTACATAAATATAAGGTCTCTGATCCATATCATTACTATTTAGGGTATTATTAAAAATGCGAACCGACGACCCCCTCCCAGCCATCGAGTTCTCTATTCGTATTTTATTCGAGATATATCTCTCTCCAGCCTTCGTTTTTTCGATGACGAAGCTGTTTGAGACATTATGATATCTACGTCTATTCTTAATTTATTTGTCGAATTTAATTTATTTTATTTTAATTTAAATAATTTAATTTATTTATTTTATTTTTTGTTATTTTGATTCAAAATAAATTTAATTTATTTTATTTTTATCTAAACGAATTTATTTTATTTTATTTTATTATTGATTAAACGAATTTAATTAATTTATTTTATTTTGATTCAAAACTAATTCAATTTATTTTATTTTTTAATTAAACGAATTTAATTTATTTTATTTTTCCGAAGCAAAAGGTTGACGATTGCTATCGTGCCAAAGGTTATTATCCGCGGCGTCCTAATTACAATTATTTTAATTTATTTTAATTTCAGCCTAATTTTAATAAAATTAATTACCAATCAAATTTGTTTATTTTTATTTTAAACTATTTTTATTCCCGAGGTACTATTTTAATCGTTGATTTAATTACGACGAATGCAGTCAACATGTGTACATAATGTACAATAAACGTTAAATTATGTATATAGGCAGATTTCCAGAACACAACACACACATACAATATATCAACAATTCGCAATGCTAAATATACAGTTATATCACACGATTCATGTTTCTATATTTCTTATTTATTAAATGCCCAAATTACAATCGATCGAAAATAATATATTATTTTTTTTTTTATTTAGAATCTATCAAGGCCCCACACGTTGGGACGTCATTTGTCACGTAGGACTTTTCCTTAATATATGATTGTAAGCTTTATATTTATTTTTATGAATCAATCTTCAATCAGCCCCACTAGTTGGGACGCCATATGTAGAGTTGATTTTTTCTTTTTTTTTACTACTTCTCACTTCTATTTCTATCTGCGAGTTATGATTTTATAATCTATTTCTCGATATGTTATGTTACGATGCTTTCAATGTCTATTGGCCCACCACATTGGGACGGCATATGTCAGAGAAGATTTTACTATATCTATTTCAATATGTTACCACCATACAGCGACAGTGATAATATTACCTTCCAGTGGGATAGGCTTCCAATACCTTGCCTAATAATTTCCCTCTTTTTATATACTTCCTCAATGAAACAAATCTTCTCCAATTAATAATCCATATATTAAACCAAAATGCATATTTAAACAATTAAAATTATAACTTTTTCTATTTTAGTTTAAGTACTATTATTGTGAATTATATTTATAATAATGAGCGCCTAATTCACCACAAAATATTTACAATTTATTCTTTGAGTTATTTTCGATCGATTATTTGTCGATGACAACAATGGCTGCGTTCAGTCGATTGTTAATAAAATAATATTAATATTGATAATGCATGAGTTTAAATCTCCGCCGTGAAATTCGACAATTAGATTCTAATCCTTTATTTATTTAAATGTGTTCAATGTCAATTTATATTGAAACATGAATCGTAATGTTTACATACAACAATAAAATTACTTATAACTAACACACTGTCAACTAGTCGATGGCGTTCCAGTGATATAATGAATTTAAATGACCGCAGTCGCTAATGCCCGATATAAACTACGACCTGGTTACCATTCAGTCCACTGAATGTCCATATGGTTTTCGTTCTATTATTTCTATTAATACTATTCCCTCCCCGTTATCCTTGAAACCCCATCGATCAGTCAAAACAAAAAAACCTTAATATAATCTACAATTTCCTTATCTTTAATCTTATTCTAACATTCAGTATAATTCGAATGTTTCCTTAACTAGTTTCCAAATTAAAAGCACATTTATATAATGGCTGATGTCTAAATCAATGGAGTTAGCAAAGGCTAACTCTCTTCCAAATTAAAGAATAGTCTGACTAGAGGTTTACCTCGTAGAACTGTCAACGACTATTCATATCAATCGATGTTAAATGCCTCATTTTTAGTTAACGTGCAAATATGTAGAAATCACGCATTTACGTTACAACTACTTAACATTCTAATAATTTCAACAAACCCACAAAACTCGAATATTTATAACCCCAAAAAATATACAACAATGATAATATTGGTTGCTAGCTTCGGCCTAAATAATTAAATAACGCCAGCTTCGGCAAAAATAAACTTACATATTTTTAGTACATCTTTGCCGACAATGACTCTCGGCTATACTTCCCCGTATTTACAGCTGCATTCACATTATGCACTTATAACTAATGTCAATTTCTTCGATGCGTGTCGCCTTTCTAGAAATCTGCCATCACCAAGAAGAATGTCTCTTTAGAAACCCCAGCCGCTTACTATCGTACTGCAATTTTCAAGCCGTTACTGCGTTCTCGTCAATATTTTAATTGTATTTCACCGCTATGTTATGCACCTCCGAAGAACGCTCGCAATGTTGTGACATATTGGTCTGACTTTGCCTCGTCGCCATCTTTGATATAATTTCCGTATTGCAACCCGACGAAATCTCGTACTTCTATTTTAATTGAAATGTTGGATTTTTTACATGCCAACTCGCGTAGCTCTCTCGATTCACATTTTTAGCACTGGATTTTCAATTATTTGTTCGTTTTTAGTGTCTTTGTAAAAAGCGCCTCAATGACGAGTGCGATAAAGCGTTTCTGTGATATACGATCTGCACACTTTATACGAATTTAAATGAACTGGGCACTAAGATGCTTCACAGCATCTCAGTGCCCTTATTTTAAACTGTTTATTCTCACATCTGAGCCCCAAGATATACTTTTCTTTCCCAACTTTCGCAGCTTTTGTGCGTGCAACTAAAATTTCTTAATGGATGCCGGAAGCAACACGTCCATCCCTTTTATAACACCCTTATCGATATGACCTTTTTTTAATAATTTAACCCACAACTATTGACTAATCAATCACAAAACGATCTGATTTATCTATTTTTTTGTTAAATAACGCTCTGCCACATTGGTAACAAGAGAATTTCTTAACGATAATTCGTGCTTCTAATTCTACATATGACTTTAAGTATTTATTTTTACGTATTATGAGAAATTGATGTTTCATATTCGGCGGGAAATCATCATACTTTGACTTCACCTTGCCGCCTTTCTTGTGCATCGTTTCCGCTTTCGCATTTGAAAGCGAAATAATATAACTATTTTATTTCAATTTTATTTATTGATAGTATTTTTATCTAGTAATTCCTCTATTTTAATTAAGTGTTTCTAAATTTCCTCATTTTAACTATTAAATTTTATTTTGACTGGCAATTATTTGGTGAAAATTCTTTTAATTTCATTAATTCGGCTTTCTTCCATCGATGTCGATTATGTTTTCCAATTTCTCTTAATAATAAATTAAATGTTCTTCAAATGACTTTATCAATATTGCTATTAATTCTCCCATAATTCCTACTATTTAATGAACCCCTTTTTATATTTCTTTGAAAAACCAATCGGTCGATTTTTTTAAGACCATAAACATGCTTCTATTGTCTATTTGTCAATTATTGATATTTACGTCGATTTTTCGTAAAAATCTCAAAATATGCTAATTTCTTGCCAAATATTCCTGATTGTCTATATTTAAACCCCTAATAATGTCCTTAACTCTCAAAAACTACTCAAACCCTTTTATTTATGTGACTCTGGCACTGCGCTCTATAGTTTAGCAACGGCCCTTCTTTCATCTGTCAGTTTTTAGTTCCTAATTAAATCGCTAGATGTCACTATGATCTTTTTCAAGTACAATTTAATTTTAAAATTTGATTAATCTATTTTCGGTTAGCTTAGAGCTGCTAAGCGATCATGTGATGATTTTCAGATCATTACAATACATAGATTGATGTATATTTTCGGAATGTACTCAATCAGACCTTTCATTTCACACAAAACACGATATATATATATATATATATATATATATATATATATATATATATATATATATATATATATATATATATATATATATATATATATATATATAAATATATATATATATATATATATATATATATATATATATATATATATATATATATATATATATATATATATATATATATATATATATATATATATATATATATATATATATATATATATATATATATATATATATATATATATATATATATATATATATATATATATATATATATATAATATTTGATTGGTTTTTTGTAAAATCTTCTTTTAAAGAATTCGTTTAAAGGATGACACTTTGATGAAAAAATAAAAATAATAAAAGCCACTTACATAGCTGGAAGGTTTTCCCGGACTGGACTGGGAAATGCTTATTGTTTAAACGAGATGTATTCTTGGATGAGTACCACTTTCGACGGTACACTGTAGGTTTAATGGGATCCCTTTATCGCTAGCGAACGATCACCCTTCATCCACATCTCAAAAACAAAGCGTATCCTTTTGCAAACCAAAATAAAATGTCTTTATTAAAGACAAATTTAAGCAAAAACAATGAAAAAAATCACAATCAATCGTCTCTTAAATGCCGAATGACATTTCGAAAATTCGATTTGAAATTCGAATATATCCACTCTTTAAAGGGACGATATACGATTGCTGGGCTCGCTATCTGCCAGCTATTAAATGAAAATAAAAATAAAATACTTCATTTGCTCGTTCCCATGAAATAAGATATAAATCGTAATTTCTGGTCGAGAAGTTTATACTTAAGGCTATATGATATTTACAAGAGTTCAAAACATAAGATAAAATTGTATAATATTGTTAATATTTGATTGGTTTTTTGTAAAATCTTTTTTTAAAGAATTCGTTTAAAGGATGACACTTTGATGAAAAAATAAAAATAATAAAAGCCACTTACATAGCTGGAAGGTTTTCCCGGACTGGACTGGGAAATGCTTATTGTTTAAACGAGATGTATTCTTGGATGAGTACCACTTTCGACGGTACACTGTAGGTTTAATGGGATCCCTTTATCGCTAGCGAACGATCACCCTTCATCCATATATATATATATATATATATATATATATATATATATATATATATATATATATATATATATATATATATATATATATATATATATATATATATATATATATATATATCTCATATATAAAAAGAGAAGTTCCGATTCACTCATTCATTCATTCACTCATTCATTCACTGACTGACTCATCAACGCCCAGCCCTAACCCTTAGACCTAGGAAGCTGAAATTTTTAACATAGGTTCCTTTTAGGACGCAAACGCTCACTAAGGGCGGATTTTTCGAAATTCAACCCCTAAAGGGGTGAAAAGGGGTTTCACAGTTTGTATGAAAAACCTATATAGATGTACTTTTTAATTCGATACTTTGAAAGACTACTCTAATAAACAAATAAGGAAATAGGTGTTTCATGTTTTTTCAAAATTCTACCCTTAAAGGGGAAAAACGGGGGTATAAAATTTGTATGGACAAACGATTTTAGATGGACTTTTTATTTCGAAAGTTTGTAAGATTACTCTAATAAATAAATAGGGAAACACGTGTTTCATATTTTTTCAAAATTCAACCCCTAAAGGGGTGAAAAGGGGTTTCGAAATGTTTATAGAGAGACGATATAGATGTACTTTTTAATTCGAAACTTTGTAAGATTACTCTAATAAACAAATAAGAAAACAGGTGTTTCATGTTTTTTCAAAATTCAACCCCTAAAGGGGTGAAACGGGGTTTCAAAATTTGTATGAATGAACAATATTAGATGTGCTTTTTATTTCGAAACTTTGTAAGATTACTCTAATAAATAAATAAGGTAACACGTGTATCATATTTTTTCAAAATTCAACCCCTAAAGGGGTGAAGAGGGGTTCCAAAGTTTATATGGAAAATCGATATAGATGTACTTTTTAATTCGAAACTTTTTCAGATTACTCTTATGAACAAATAATCAAATAGGTGTTTTATGGTTTTTCAAAATTCCGCCCCTAAAGGGGTAATACGGGGGTTTAAAGTTTGTATGGATAAACGATTTTAGATGGACTTTTTATTTCGAAAGTTTGTAAGATTACTCTAATAAATAAACAAGGAAACACGTGTTTCATATTTTTTGAAAATTCAACCCCTAAAGGGGTGAAAAAGGGTTTCCATTTTTTTATGAAGAAACGATGTAGATGTACTTTTTAATTCGAAAGTTTGTAAGATTACTCTAATAAGCAAATAAGAAAACAGGTGTTTCATGTTTTTTCAAAATTCGACCCCTAAAGGGGTGAAAAGGGGTTCCAAAGTTTGAATGGAAAATCGATATAGATGTACTTTTTAATTCGAAACTTTTTAAGATTACTCTTAAAAACAAATAATCAAATAGGTGTTTTATGGTTTTTCAAAATTCCGCCCCTAAATGGGTAATACGGGGGTTTAAAGTTTGTATGGATAAACGATTTTAGATGGACTTTTTATTTCTAAAGTTTGTAAGATTACTCTAATAAATAAATAAGGAAACACGTGTTTCATAATTTTTGAAAATTCAACCCCTAAAGGGGTGAAAAAGGGTTTCCATTTTTATGAAGAAACGATATAGATGTACTTTTTAATTCGAAACTTTGTAAGATTACTCTAATAAACAAATAAGAAAACAGGTGTTTCATGTTTTTTCAAAATCCAACCCCTAAAGGGGTGAAACGGGGTTTCAAAATTTGTATGAATGAACAATATTAGATGTGCTTTTTATTTCGAAACTTTGTAAGATTACTCTAATAAATAAATAAGGAAACACATGTATTATATTTTTTTTTAATTCAACCCCTAAAGTGGTGAAAAGGGGTTCCAAAGTTTGTATAGAAAATCGATATAGATGTACTTTTTAATTCGAAACGTTTTAAGATTACTCTTATAAACAAATAATCAAATAGGTGTTTTATGGTTTTTCAAAATTCCGACCCTAAAGGGGTAATACGGGGGTTTAAAGTTTGTATAGATAAACTATTTTAGATGGACTTTTTATTTCGAAAGTTTGTAAGATTACTCTAATAAATAAATAAGGAAACAAGTGTTTCATATTTTTTTTAAATTCAAGCCCTAAAGGGGTGAAAAAGGGTTTCGATTTTTTTTATGAAGAAACGATGTAGATGTACTTTTTAATTCGAAACTTTGTAAGATTACTCTAATAAATAAATAAGAAAATAGGTGTTTCACGTTTTTTCAAAATTTAACCCCTAAAGGGGTGAAACGGGGTTTCAAAATTTGTATGAATGAACAATATTAGATGTGCTTTTTATTTCGAAACTTTGTAAAATTACTCTAATAAATAAATAAGGAAACACGTGTATCATATTTTTTCAAAATTCAGCCCCTAAAGGGATGAAAAGGGGTTTCGATTTTTTTATGGAGAAACGATATAGATGTACTTTTTAATTCGAAACTTTGTAAGATTACTCTAATAAACAAATAAGACAATAGTTGTTTCATGTTTTTTCAAAGTTCAACCCCTAAGGGGGTGAAACGGGGTTTCAAAATTTGTATGAATGAACAATATTAGACGTGCTTTTAATTTCGAATGTAGGAGGAGGAATGTGCTGTAGGAGTACTCTAATAAAAAAAAAACAAAATGCGATTTTCGTGGTTTTTCCTAAATTCAACCCCTAAAGGGGTGGAAAGGGGTTATAAAATTAATATGAAGAAACGTTATTGATGGTCTTTTTAATTCGAAACTTTGTTAGGTTACTCTATTAAACAAATAAGAAAATAAGTGTTTAATTTTTTTTTTATTCTACCCCTAAAGGGGTGAAACAGGGTTCCACACTTTGTAGGAATAAACAACATTAGATGTGCTTTTTATTTCGAAAATTCGAAGGATTACTCTAATAAAAAAGTAAGTAAATACGTCTTTCGTGGTTTTTCAAAATTCAACCCCTAAACGGGTGAAAAGGGGTTATACAATTTGTATGGAGAAACGATACAGATAGACTTTTTAAATCAAAACTTTGTAATATTACTCTCATAATCAAATAAACAAATGGGTCTTTCATGGTTTTTCAAAATTTCGCACTTAGAGGGGTAAAACGGGGTTTTAAAGTTTGTATGGATAAACGATTTTAGATGGACTTTTTATTTCGAAACTTTGTAAGGTCACTCTAATAAATAAATAAGGAAACACGTGTTTCATATTTTTTCAAAATTCCACAACTAAAGGGGTGAAAGGGGTTTCAAAATTTGTATGGAAAACGATATAGATATACTTTTTAATTCGAAACTTTGTAAGATTACTCGAATAAACAAATAAGCAAATATGTCTTTTGTGTTTTTTCAAAATTCAACCCCTAAAGGGGTGAAACGGGGTTTCAAAATTTGTATGAAAAAACGATATTAGATGAACTTTGTAGGATTACTTTAAAAACCATCTAAGCAAATATGTGTTTCGTATTTTTTTGAAATTTCACCCCTAATGGCGTAAAAAGGGGTGTTTAAGTTTGTATGGAGAAACGATATTAGATGGACTTTTTATTTTGAAACTTTGTAGGATAACTATTATAAACAAATAATTAAATACGTCTTTCGCGTTTTTTCACAATTCATCCCCTAAAGGCGTGAAAAGGGGTTTAAAATTTGTATGGAGAAACGATATTAGATGGAAATTGTATACTCTAATAAACATTTAGGCAAATACGTATTTAGTATTTTTTTAATTCAACCCCTAATGTGGTGAAAAGGGGTTTAAATGATAATAAACAAATAAGCAAATGCATGTTTCATATTTTTTTTAAATCTACCACTTAGGGGGTGAGAAGAGGTAAATAACCCTAAAAATCAAAAAAGAAGTCGCGCGCGACGGTTCCCGGACGTGAGAAGGCGCTAGAACCTCATTATAAATTCATCATTTGTCTCGATAACATGCGTAGCGCAAGCACCGCGATCGTCACATCTTCACGCCTTAATTACTTAGTTGATCATCATGAAGTACATATTGACAGGAGTACCTACAGAGAAGGACGTTAGATACCTTTATATATTACACGCAAAAACTTACCACTTGACTGGGAAAAAGGGATCTATCTTAACCCAAATTTAACGCGTGCGAAGCCGCGGGCAACAGCTAGTATATATATATATATATATATATATATATATATATATATATATATATATATATATATATATATATATATATATATATATATATATATATATATATATATATATATATATATATATATATATATATATATATATATATATATATATATATATATATATATATATATATATATATATATATATATATATATATATATATATATATATATATATATATATATTTTCAAATTGAAATTATGTTTATCACTAAATAAATGATAAAATAATGAAAGGGCACTTATCTGGTCTGTGGTGACCAGGAGCGACTCCACGCCTTTTTCGTTTTCTCTTCTTTCAGTATTTGCGGTTTCCTACTGTGCCTTATTCGAACCTTTCTACTTTATCCTACAGCGGCAACACAACAATGCGAAAGACGAGAATGAATGCTGGAAAATAATAGGCGATTAGTGTTTCTTAAATATTAATGATTTTTATAAAATGTATATCAATATTTCGGCTCAGCCGTCGTCAAGATATATGACATTTCTGAAATCGAACAATTCGTTGAAAATTTAAATTCAAGGAATCGAACAAAAAGAAATGGATTAATAATATTTTACACGATTTAGTTAAGGTACCATAACCAACCGTGCAAAACGTTATTTTAAAATGAATGATTATAAATTAAAAGAAAAAGCATTTGATGATTATGATAATTGGATAAACCTTATTAATTTTGCCTATTGAGACCGGAACCTTTGCAAGCGCCTAAAATATAAATATAATATATATATATATATATATATATATATATATATATATATATATATATATATATATATATATATATATATATATATATATATATATATATATATATATATATATATATATATATATATATATATATATATATATATATATATATATATATATATATATATATATATATATATATATATATATATATATATATATATATATATATATATATATATATATATATATATATATATATATATATATATATATATATAGAGCGATTTCGACATCTTTATGAATCGACTAGGAAAAGTGATGGATCTTCTTTGTTGTGAAAATAACACGATAATTATGGCTGGGGACTTTAATATTGATCTACTGAAGCCATCGTACTTCGCAAAAACTCTATGTGATTTCTTAAGAACATACAACCTCCAAAGTTTAGTTGATTTCCCTACAAGAATACAAAATTTAAGCGCCACGTGTATTGACCTGATATTTTCCAACATATCCTGTGATAAAATTTCAGTACGAAATATATTGATCGATTTCTCAGATCACAACGCACAGCTCTTAGAATCTAAAGTCCATAAAAAACCGACTAATGGAGGGCATGTTTGGAAAAGACCTTTTAACACCAATAATATAGCTAATTTCTGCAACAAAATTGCTAATGAACACCTTTACCTTGACTTGCTCAATCCCGAGGACACTTTTTCAGAATTTTTAAGATTGTTTAACTGTAATCTTGAAGCTTGTTTTCCAAAAAAGTTACATTGCGCAGACCAACGCAAAAAACGCTCTTGGATCACTCCAGGGCTGAAAACATCACTGACTAAGCTTCAACTCTTACAAGATATCTGCAATAGCGACAATAGTAGCGGATTCAAAAATTACTACTTAAAATACAAAAACGTTTATGACCAAGCTGTGGTAACAGCAAAACGGATTAGCATTAAACAAGAAATAGTAAACTCTAGAAATCAGATACAGGCCACATGGAAAATTATTAATAGAGAGTGTAGAAACAAAGGCAATGACCATGACAATATAACTGAAGTAATCCATGATAATATAAAATATACGGAACCAGAAGAACTAGCTAACATTTTTAATGACTTTTTTATCAATGCTTGTAATACTATAAATAAGGCGCTGCCGTCCAGTCAGAAGGCTAATAATATAGTAGCGGTTCCAGAATCCATATATCTCTATCCAATTACTGAAACGGAGCTAATTTCCTGTATAAAAGGCCTGAAGTCTAAACCTGCGACTGATATTTGGGAACATTCTATGAAACTTTTAAAAGATGCGTCCGCCGTAATTACACCCAAATTGCTTCCCATTTTGAATAGCTGCCTAAAACTAGGAGTCTTTCCTTCTAAAATGAAAATAGCGAAAGTACTTCCTATTCATAAGAAAGGTTCAAAAACAGAACTAAATAATTTTCGCCCAATATCTTTGGTGCCTTGTTTTGCAAAGGTTTTCGAGAAAATAATTTTCAATCGTCTTTTAGAATTCTTGGATAAAAAGAACATACTATCCAATAACCAGTTTGGATTTAGAAAACATAAATCAACCACCATGGCAATTGGGGAACTAGTAAAGCTCATATTAAAAGCCTTGGACAACTCTCTAAATCCGCTCGCGGTATTCTGTGATTTGTCCAAGGCTTTCGATTCTGTCAATCATGATATCCTTCTACATAAACTTGAGCTGTACGGATTTAGAGGCAGAACTCTCAATTTAATAAAGTCATATCTTAAAGATAGGTCTCAAATTGTGGAGATAAAGAAAATTAAATCACTCCCAAAACCTATAACATGTGGAGTACCTCAAGGTTCTATTCTGGGTCCGCTATTATTTATTATTTTTATAAATGATGTGGGTGATTCAATGCCCTTAAATTGTAATACATTACTATACGCAGATGACACTAGTTTTGTATTCCAAGGTACAACTAGCGATGAAGTAGGACATAATGCCAACAAATGTCTCTCTGTAGCTAGTAACTGGTTTAAAACGAACCAATTATTATTAAATCCCACCAAAACCGTAGCCATGAATTTTGCCTTAAAAAAAGTTAACAATATCAATATCATCATGGACTCTAATAAAGTTCAGGTCGTTAACGCGGCCAAATTTCTAGGTATTACAATAGACCAGAAATTAAACTGGAGTCCACATATCGAGAGGCTATCGAAGGAACTGTGTTCTGCTATTTATGCCATACGAAAAATCAAATTTCTAGCCGGTGAACAAGCCGCAATGAGCACATACTATGCGTGCTTTCATTCGAAGATGGCTTATGGTATCCTAACATGGGGTAATGCACCAGATAGCCATCGTATTTTTATACTGCAAAAGCAAGCTCTCAGGACGATATTTGGGTTAAAAAGAGACGACCACTGTGCTCCGATCTTTAAAAATAAAAAAATATTAACATTTCAATCTGAATTTATATATCAGTGCATAATTTATGCGAAAGCTAATTTGAAAAACGAGGAAAAGCATTCGAGTCTGCATGAACATAACACTCGCAATAAAAATAATGTAGTAATCCCCAAAGTGCGGCTTTCTTTATACCAGAGATCATATTTATATTTGGGGTTTAAATTGTTCAACTCATTGCCAGCAGAAATTAAAATACTTCAAGAGGTTGCATTTAAGAAATGCATAAAAAGAAACTTAGCCATGCATGCTCTCTATAATTTGGTTGAATTTGACAAGGCCGTCTTAGTTTTTAAAAAATAAATTAGCTTTTATCAAATTTGTTCTGTATTTTGTCACCGTAGTTTTGATTTCATTGTAAAACTTGTTGTTTATTAACTGATTATTTTAAAATTTCTTGATTGACTATTTTTAAAACTTATCGATAGATTATTTAAAAATGTTGTTTACATTTTTTTTTTTTTGTTATTTGAGTCTGTAAGATTGAATTTTTATAATTGATCCGATGGTGTCTTGCTTTTACATATAAAAAGTATATGTACACGTAATGAAGTTGTAATAACCTCTAGAAAATGTAAAATGACGTATTCCACAGTATGTACTTTTTGGAATTAATAAAATATGACTATGACTATGACTATGACTATATATATATATATATATATATATATATATATATATATATATATATATATATATATATATATATATATATATATATATATATATATATATATATATATATATATATATATATATATATATATATATATATATAAATATATATGTATATATATATATATATATATATATATATATATATATATATATATATATATATATATATATATATATATATATATATATATATATATATATATATATATATATATATATATATATATATATATATATATATATATATATATATATATATATATATATATGTATTATATATACATATATATATATATATATATATATATATATATATATATATATATATATATATATATATATATATATATATATATATATATATATATATATATATACATATATATATATATATATATATATATATATATATATATATATATATATATATATATATATATATATATATATATATATATATATATATATATATATATATATATATATATATATATATATATATATATATATATATATATATATATATATATATATATATATATATATATATATATATATATATATATATATATATATATATATATATATATATATATATATATATATATATATATATATATATATATATATATATATATATATATATATATATATATATATATATATATATATATATATATATATATATATATATATATATATATATATATATATATATATATATATATATATATATATATATATATATATATATATATATATATATATATATATATATATATATATATATATATATATATATATATATATATATATATATCTATATATATTGTAACAAAAACTGCTTTTTTTCGTGACATTTCTTTCGCGATTCATGCTTTTCCGTGTGCAGATCCATGTAATTACATGTTTCGGTGTCATTTGCACACGTTTTCTGGCGTCTCTACTATTTTTCCGAAGTTTTCTGCTTCATTTTCGTAACGTCGTAATTAAGTCACAACTTGACTTAAAAGTCGACTGTAAAAGTCGTAAGAACCGTTTTCTGACGTTTAAGAAGGTGTCGAACGCTACGGTTACGGCAATGACGTCTCTATTCTCGTTGGTTCAGGCGGAAACGTCAAAAGGTTTTCAAAAATGGCATTCTTGTGTGATTTTGGAGTTTGGAAGCGTAGGCGTAAGAGGAGCTGAGGATCGGTATAGCGCGGCGCAGTTTTTAAATTCATGTAGTTCTTTTTCTGGTAAGCGATTATTGTCATTTTTTTTTGCGGTTAGCACATGGCGGCGTATCGACTTTCTAACCGGGTTTTTTCCTTGGCTTCAGACGGGCGGGCGACGAGCACCTCTATTTTTGTACGAATTTTTACCTTTAATCCACCTGAAAAGCACCTACTGCCGTAGCGTGGCGGCCTGCTTCTTGGAGCATTTTTGAGATCGGAGTATACAAATTCCGGACCTACCTACTGTCAACTATATTTATATACTGCTGTGCTGTGAACATAGTTATGCATCGGGTGCCTTGCACCTTCTTCGTTTTTTGCTGTGCCCGTGGAGAAACGGAATAAAGAACGCTGAAAAGAAGCAACATGTTCTCATTTCTTTTTTTACAGCTGAAGAAAGAATCGCTACCTCCGGGCAAAACCAGTGACAAACCTGTGAGACTTACCCACCCTGTTAAATCTTGTGATTATTTTTTTTTGTATCGAGTGCTGGTTTTTTTTTAGTTCCAGCTTTAACCTTTAAAAAGCTGTGGCGTCCAATTTTTTCTGAAATTTAGTTTTGATGTTTATTGGCTTCGGCATTAAAGTATACTTCCTGCACTTGATTTCTGTTCGTGGTTATTCCACGACTAGGTATAACCAGGTCCAACCCAGCGGTTACATATTGGAACCTGGCAGTTACATACTGGAGTTACATACTGGCGCTGCAGTTACATACTGTCGCTCAGCGTGGAGCCTTAGAACTGGTTTTAGCCTAAGTAGGAATTCTTTCTTTAGTTTTTGAGACACGTCTGCGTTTACTTAAACGTTTTCTTTAATGTTTAACCTGTAACATTTCTTGTAACTTGAATTTAATATTTTAAGCGGTTACCGCGAAGAAGTTCTATTGTATACAGACTTGCCGTTTCTTTTTCACATAGTTTTTTAAAGATATTGTACATAATATCTAGTATCATTGTACAGTAGCTCGAGGTACAGTATAGCGGTTTTCTTTGTAATTTTTTGTTTTTAATTTGTAATCCGATACGGTTGTCGGGAAATAGCCTCGTCAGCAAGATAGAGGCTTGCCGTGTTCGAAGATTGTTATAGACTGTTTATTAAATTGTTTTTTTGTAAATTTCAGGTCCGAAGATTGAATACTCCGCTCCATTGGTTAAAGGTGTCAGGTGAATAGAGGTGCTCGTCAGCAATCGTTGAGGTCAGTTCGTTCTAGTTATTTATTTTCTAAAATATTTTTTTATTTAAAAAAAAATATTTTGTTTTTTTTTTGTTTTTTTTTTATTGAGAAGAACAATTATTTATATTTGATTTTTTTTACCATAAATAAAAAAAAAATTTTTTTTGGTGCATTATTTTTTTTTGTCAATGTTTTTTTTTGTTTTTTTTTTTTTTTAAATTTTAAAAAACTTACATTTTTTGCTTGTTTATATTTTTAATACGCAAGTAGTTGAGATGGCTTCCCCCGTGCTTGTGTATTATTCTGCCTCACATTTGGTTAAAAAAGAATTGGATTACGAATTCAAAATTCGGGAGGTTACCCCGACGGTTGTGGAGTCGATGCGCCGACAGTTTAGTTCGCTACTTAAACAGTTTCCTGCAGATTCAATCACGTCGACGGATCTGGATCCCGAGCAAGAGTTTAACGAATGTTCAACTCGACTCTTGTGTCTCCAAGAATTTGTCGAGGATTTGGTAGAGAACAATACTCGACCTTTGTTTTTAAACGCGTTTGTACAAAACAACGCATCTTTTTTATAGAGTATCGCGTATAACGTCTGGGGTTGTACCGACAGCTTCGTTTGAACGTCTTCAGGCGGAGATTTTAGAGATCGTGAAGGTGCTGGAGGAGTGTTCAGATATTGTGAGAGCTCCTAGTCCAAATTTACTGCCGTCTACTTCTGTACAGGTAGAGGTGCCTGTGCCGGTACATCCTTTAGGGGTGACATCGGTTTCATCAAATAATCTTTTTGTTCCGTTAGCCGTTCCAAATGTTTCGAGTGTACCTAATGCGGGTAATTCGGTTTCCGAACCCGAGGTTTTTGTTAGGAATCCGGTCGCTGTCAGCAGGCCGTATGATTTTACTAATGAACAGGTGTTAAGGCCTTTGAGTTTAGGGTTTGTGTTTGATGGAAAGTCATGCGTCGTAGAATTCCTGGAACGCCTTGAGGAAAATCGTTTGGCACGAAATATTTCTGATGCACGGTTGCTGAAATCGGCGTGCGAGTTGTTTCAACATCACGCGCTCGCATGGTATAGGACGGTTGCTTCCAGGATTGACAATTGGCCACAGTTGGCCAAAGAACTTCGCCAAAATTTTGGAAGTCAAACCGTCGACCGCGATATGTTGAAACGGGCTCGCGCTCGAATTCAGAGACCGGATGAACCTCTTCATCTTTTTGTTACTGAAGTATTGGGCTATTTTAATAAATTATCCAGGCCCTTGCCGGAGGCGGAGCAGCTGACAACCCTAGTACCCAATTTAAAACCTTACCTGCAACAATGTTTCGCGTACATCCCTGTTCATTCCATACAAGAACTGCTTCATGTGGGGAAACAGCAGGAACTCACGCATGTGGCTATAAATGAGTACAATGCTAACCTGCAGGCACTTTCAAAAGCCAAGCCTTCTGCGTCTAGAGCAGTTCACTCTGTCGATTGTTCTGGTTCCGGTAATAATAGTACGGACGTTCCTCTTGAGGAACATCTTCATCTGTTCACAGTGTCCGCTGTTGATTCTCTATCCAATCGTACTCAAGAATCCCATAGAGGTTCGAGCAATCGGGGTGGTTTTCACCGAGGTGGTTACTCCCGAGGCAAACCGAATAATGCGGGTGGTCCTCGAGGAGCGTATAGTGGTTTTCAGAGGGGTTCACATCACGGGCACTCCAAGTACTGTTACCGTTGCGGTAAATTTAATTTTACCGCGACAACTTGTCCGGATTGTTCAAAAGGAAATAATTCTCCCAATTCTACTTCGGCCGATTCAAAAAACTCGAGAACCGAGACAGAGTGAAAGCGTTTGTTCACTCTGTCTCTGCCTTGTTCGAAGAGGAAAAAGACAACCGTCGTCCATTTTTAGATGTTGCGTTGGGTGATATTGCGGTTTGTGGCTTGCTTGACACTGGTTCGAGCGTCACAATTTTGGGTGCCGACTCACATCGATATTTAATTGAGATCGGGTATACCCTGCACAAGACTTCGTCTTGGACTTTAAGTACCGCAAATTCTAGTACGGTTAGGACGATCGGTTATATGTCTTTGCCTTTCAAATTTAATAATCATTGTCAAGTGATCCGGGCGGTTGTGGCTCCGGATATTGGCACTTCTCTTATATTAGGCATGGACTTTGTCCGACAATTTGATTTGGCTCCGGAAATTGTGAAGTTCGTTAGGTTTGAGGATAGTCATGTTAGTTGGCATTCAGTCAGCGAAGTGAGGGTTTTGCATCCTTTCGCTTCTCTGACTGAGAATCAGCAGTCCTTAGCAAACAAAATGATCGATGGTTTTCAAAAAGTTTCGACAGACGTTAAGGGTCTTGGTCGAACTATCATCCACCGGTAAAACAGCGGTATTATCCCATGTCTCCCGCTCGTTTAGCATTGTTAAATGAGGAAGTTGATCGTATGCTAGAGTTAGGAGTTATTAAACCTAGCAAAGGGGGTTGGAATAACCCAACAATTTTTGTTCCGAAGTCCGATGGGACTTTAAGATTTTGTCTGGATAGTAGGAAGCTCAACTCGATAACGAAGCCGGATGCGTACCCTCTTCCGAGAATTACTACCATCCTGGACAGTTTAAGAGACGCTAACTACTTGTCTTCCATCGATTTGTCGGCCGCCTTTTGGCAAATCCCCTTAGATCCGGCCTCTCAGGAAAAGTGCAGTTTTACGGTTCCTGGACGTTGTTTCTTTGCTATGCAAGTCTGTCCGTTCGGCATGCGCAATTCTCCTGCCTGCATGCAACGGCTCTCTGATCAGTTGTTCGACCCGTCGTTCGATAACAAAGTATTTTGTTACCTAGATGATATCGTTATTGTCTCTTCAACTTTCGAAGAGCATATTTCATTGTTAAACCGAGTGTTAGATCGTCTCGTTTATGCGAACCTAACGATTAATTTTAAAAAGTGTCAATTTTTTCGTCGAGAACTTAAGTACCTAGGGTATGTAGTAGACTCTCATGGTCTACATACCGATCCCGAAAAAGTACAATGTATATTAGACTTTCCGACTCCTAGTTCGCCTAAGTTGGTTAAAACTTTCCTTGGGATGGCCGGTTGGTATCGTCGGTTTATCCGAAATTTCTCCTGTATTGCTGCTCCTCTGTCACGTTTGACCAGTACCCGCAAAGGTGCTCCCGCATTTTCGTGGTCACCAGAAGCGGAAGAGGCATTTCAAAAATTGAAATCAGCTCTAATTTCTAGTCCGATACTAGCTTGTCCGGACTATACAAAGCCATTTGCCTTACACTGCGACGCATCGTTGTACGGTTTAGGCGGCGTACTTACCCAGACAGTGGATGGCGTAGAACATCCCATCGCTTTCACGAGTAGGACTCTCTTACCCGCTGAAACGCGATACTCTGCTACCGAACGGGAGGCCCTAAGCGTGATTCATGCAATCGAGCATTTTCGCGGCTACTTAGAGGGCGGTCCCAAAGTCAAAATCTTCACGGATCATGCCAGTCTTCTTTGGTTTTTGAGTCTGAAAAACCCAACTGGCCGTTTGGCCAGATGGGGTATTCGGCTATCCGCCTTTGACTTTGAGATCGTCCATAAGAAAGGCGTCGAAAATGTGGTTCCTGATGCGTTATCGCGTTTGCTGCCCGTTTCATCTGTTTCTGTGGTCGCCGATCCTTGGTACAACGATTTGTTCCAAGCGGTATCTAATAACCCTGCCGCTTACCCTAATTACCAGATTAAGGATGCAGAGTTGTATCGCTACACGAAGGGAAAGTACCAGCTCACCAGCGCTTATGACTGTAAGTTAGTGGTACCCTTACCTCTCCGAGAGAAGCTTATACACGATAACCATGCGTCCGATCTGTCTATGCATTTTGGGGTTTTTAAAACTCATCGTCGCCTAGCAATGCGCTATTTTTGGCCGAATTTGCACGGAGATGTGGTCAAATTCATTTCCCAATGTGAAACTTGCCAACAGTATAAACACCCAAATATTTCTCCTTTGGGTCAGTTAGGCAATCCAAAGTCTTGTTCTTTCCCTTTCCAGATGGTCTCCATCGATTTGTTGGGTCCCTATCCGATAACGAGAGATCGGAATATTCACATACTAGTAGTTACTTGTTGTTTCAGTAAATACTGTTTGCTTTTCCCTTTAAAGAGGGCTACTAGCAAAATCGTGAGTCCTATCATGGAGCATGAAGTTTTCCTGCGTTTTGGTGTCCCTCAGTATGTTATTTCCGACAACGGAAAACAATTTATTGGAAAGCAGTTTACCGAACTAATGTCCAAGTATCGGATACCTAAGGTTTACCTAAATCCGAAGTATTGCCCTCAGGTCAATCCAATTGAGAGGCAGAATCGAGGAGTTGTCACGGCGTTGGCGTTGTCTGTAAAATACGACGATCGCTCTTGGCACTTCCACCTTTCTGCCATTCAGATGGCGATCAATTCGGCCGTTTCGGAGGCTACGGGTTTCAGTCCTTTCTTCTTGGTTCATGGTCGAGAACCTATCTTAGACGGTTCGTTTTATACTCAATCTCCTGAGCCCCAAGCTGAGGTCCTTTTCGGCAGTCGCTTGTCCTACGCTCAAGATCTGAGCGAACTTTCCGGTGTTTTTCATGCCGTGAGGAAGAAACTTGATAATGCGCATGCTCACAATAAAACGTATTATGACCGTAAACACCGTCCTGCGGAGTTTGAGGTGGGCGATACGGTTTACAAGAAAACGTACTTCTTGAGCAATGCGGGGAATTATTTTATTTCAAAGTTTGCCCCACGTTATGAAAAATGTCGGATAGTCAAGAAACTGTCGGCTCTGGTATACGAGTTGGTTAATGCTCAGGGAAAGAATATTGGCTCTTGGCATATTAAGGATTTCAAATTAAATCCTACAGGGTCTAAGTAATTTGTGTAATTTCTATGTCTCTCGTTAACATTCTTCGGAAAGTTGTCTTTATGAGTTCGACTAGATCGACTTTAAAAATGTGTTCCTTACAAAGGTGTAGTACCGAGTGGTTACTATCACTGAAATCATTTCGTTTGAGATCAGTCTTGCTAGTAAACCTGTCTAGCAACACTGTAGATTGAATTTATGTCATGAGAGGGAAGTATGCAAGGTGATGGTATGAAAGGTAGTATTGGACATTTTTCAAATACCGGAGGAGGTTTTAGTTCTGTCGTGGTCTAACAATATAGTCATCGGTTTCTTTTGTCCACAGCCAGTATTTGGTTTGATTATTGGACGTTGTTGGTGTTCCTTCAGTAGGAGTGGTGGTTTATTACGGTTGTTTAGGACACCAGGTTTTGTTGTTTTTCTTTTACATGGGCTTTGTGCTTCCATGGTAAGCAGTAGTTTTGTTGTTGAAGTAGTTTTGTGTTCTCTACGGGAAAGTGGAGAGTTTACAAATGGCAGTTGACCTCTGCAGAACTTACCTACCAGGTTTTCCACTTTAGTTAACTGGAAGATTTTGTTTATTTATTTGTATGTTTTTGTAGACTTGTTTACCCTTATTGAAGGTAGCTTGGTCATTTGGTTTAGAAGAGTATTTTTTTTCCTGTCTTATACACTGTTATAGACGTTGTGGCGTTTTTGTTAACCCTTGAGAGTGGAGCTAGAATCGGGACGATTCATTTGAAATCGTTCGTTGGCTCTTCCGATTTCTTTTTGGAAGGGGGGCTGTAACAAAAACTGCTTTTTTTCGTGACATTTCTTTCGCGATTCATGCTTTTCCGTGTGCAGATCCATGTAATTACATGTTTCGGTGTCATTTGCACACGTTTTCTGGCGTCTCTACTATTTTTCCGAAGTTTTCTGCTTCATTTTCGTAACGTCGTAATTAAGTCACAACTTGACTTAAAAGTCGACTGTAAAAGTCGTAAAAACCGTTTTCTGACGTTTAAGAAGGTGTGGAACGCTACGGTTACGGCAATGACGTCTCGGCAATGACGTCTCTATTCTAGTTGGTTCAGGCGGAAACGTCAAAAGGTTTTCAAAAATGGCATTCTTGTGTGATTTTGGAGTTTGGAAGCGTAGGCGTAAGAGGAGCTGAGGATCGGCGTCGCTGCCGACGAGTATAGCGCGGCGCAGTTTTTAAATTCATGTAGTTCTTTTTCTGGTAAGCGATTATTGTCATTTTTTTGCGGTTAGCACATGGCGGCGTATCGACTTTCTAACCGGGTTTTTTCCTTGGCTTCAGACGGGCGGGCGACGAGCACCTCTATTTTTGTACGAATTTTTACCTTTAATCCACCTGAAAAGCACCTACTGCCGTAGCGTGGCGGCCTGCTTCTTGGAGCATTTTTGAGATCGGAGTATACAAATTCCGGACCTACCTACTGTCAACTATATTTATATACTGCTGTGCTGTGAACATAGTTATGCATCGGGTGCCTTGCACCTTCTTCGTTTTTTGCTGTGCCCGTGGAGAAACGGAATAAAGAACGCTGAAAAGAAGCAACATGTTCTCATTTCTTTTTTTACAGCTGAAGAAAGAATCGCTACCTCCGGGCAAAACCAGTGACAAACCTGTGAGACTTACCCACCCTGTTAAATCTTGTGCTTAATTTTTTTTGTATCGAGTGCTGGTTTTTTTTAGTTTCAGCTTTAACCTTTAAAAAGCTGTGGCGTCTAATTTTTTCTGAAATTTAGTTTTGATGTTTATTGGCTTCGGCATTAAAGTATACTTCCTGCACTTGATTTCTGTTCGTGGTTATTCCACGACTAGGTATAACCAGGTCCAACCCAGCGGTTACATATTGGAACCTGGCAGTTACATACTGTAGTTACATACTGGCGCTGCAGTTACAATATATTGTTATATTTGATAAGGTTTGTAAAGAAATCCGTTTATAGGATGATGTTTTTATTTAAAATAAAATTAGTAAAAGCTACTTAAAAAGTAGCGAAGGAAATCCCGGCTTGTATTGGGAAATGCTTATGTTTGAATGAGATATACTTACGGAAGTTTCTTCTTTCATTTCATTGAGCATATGGAGGTTTTTTTATTTTTATTTCGATTTAATGGCTCGTTGATAACAAACTCAGCCAATTGTATCATATTTTAAATGTTGGTAGCATTCGAAATTTGAATTATTTCGTAATGTCACTTTCATTTAGAAAACGGCTTTGCCGAAGTGATCAATAGTTTAATATTTTATTTTTTCGCTTAATTCGTCTCAATTGAAGGCATTTTGTGTTGCATAAGGATAAGCCCTATTTATGAGATATATGGATGAATAGTGATCGTTAGTCGACTGCAAAAGGACCTTTAAACTTACATTGCACCGTCGAAAGTGGTGCACATCCGTAAGTATATCTCATTCAAACATAAGCATTTCCCAATACAAGCTGGGATTTCCTTCGCTACTTTTAAAGTAGCTTTTACTAATTATATTTTAAATAAAAACATCATCCTATAAACGGATTCTTTTACAAACCTAATCAAATATAACAATATTATACTGTTTTCTACAATATTTCTTTACATTTTTTTAATATTATACAATTTTATATAGGTTTACCCTATTTTGATAACATTATACAATCTTTATTTTAAACTCCTCTGCCAGAAATTAAAATTGGAGTTTCTTCTTTCATTTCATTGAGCATATGGAGGTTTTTTTATTTTTATTTCGATTTAATGGCTCGTTGATAACAAACTCAGCCAATTGTATCATATTTTAAATGTTGGTAGCGTTTGAAATTTGAATTATTTCGTAATGTCACTTTCATTTGGAAAACGGCTTTGCCGAAGTGATCAATAGTTTATTTTTTTATTTTTTCGCTTAATTCGTCTCAATTGAAGGCATTTTGTGTTGCATAAGGATAAGCCCTATTTATGAGATATATGGATGAATAGTGATCGTTAGTCGACTGCAAAAGGACCTTTAAACTTACATTGCACCGTCGAAAGTCGCGCACATCCGTAAGTATATCTCATTCAAACATAAGCATTTCCCAATACAAGCTGGGATTTCCTTCGCTACTTTTTAAGTAGCTTTTACTAATTTTATTTTAAATAACTACATCATTATATATATATATATATATATATATATATATATATATATATATATATATATATATATATATATATATATATATATATATATATATATATATATATATATATATATATATATATATATATATATATATATATATATATATATATATATATATATATATATATATATTTATATATATATATTTATATATATATATATATATATATATATATATATATATATATATATATATATATATATATATATATATATATATATGTGTTAATTTATTGACATTTAGACATGTGGTCATTTAGACAACTATATACTTGATACTTGGACAGTTGGGGTTTCCTATAACAATCGGGATGACACAATAGTTCTAATAATACCACACACTTCTAAATCTGTCAAAGCGTTTAGATGTTAAGGTGGAATAAAGAAACGGAAAACATACATAGATGAAGCCTGAACGTAATACACTCCTTTTTTGTTGGGCAGTCGTGTAATAAGCGGCGACGGACGTTAGAAATATAAACCTTCACTGCGTTGTGTCGGTCGTTCGAAATTCGAATGTTTAACAGCGAATTTTACGGCGACGCGCGATTGAGATTTGATTTTTAAATTGATTCAGATGACGTTCTTAGCTAATTGCCGGGAAAAGCTTGAGGTGACACAACCGATTTTTTGTGATTTTTTTTTTGAAAAGGGAACACGTCTACGTGTCCTAAATCCTATGACTATACTGCCTATCTGAATATTTCTCTATGTCCCTACGGAGATACTCTCATGGAATCTAAAAGAAATCAAAAGTCAATCCCGCCAAATAATTCCCTAGTCGTCCCTCGGAAATGCCCACGTTAATTCTACTCAGAAAAATGAGTTTTGGGGATAATTTGGACGCTCGCAGTGAATTTCAGTACCAGACGTAACGCCCCCGCGATGACATTTCAAACGAATTTTGCCTTTGATGCTATTGACAGTCTATTCGGGATCTGTGTTTTGCCCCGAATGGCGGGAAAACTTTTGATTCGGTGTGGGAAATTATGCTGGATTTCATTTAATTGCGTAATAATGCGTGTAATCCTTAAAACTGTCAACCGTATCTCATTTTCATCCCGATTGTATGTTCCAAACGTAGTTTAAAAAAATGGGTGGGCACCGCAAGACTTCAGCAAGTAGCCAAGGACTGCTTCACCTGGAGAAATAAAAACCCTCCCCCCCCCCCCCGCTGATGGCTAGGGGGCTGGGGTCAAATGTAATTATTCACGAAAAATAATTACCGAGATCAAAATACTTTAATAATAATAATAAACTCTTTATTTGCACTTAATTCGTATACAAAAAGGCGAGCTTATTGCCACATGACAATGTCTTACAACTAACCTAAACACAGTGGTACATGCGCGTTGTGAAAATAAAGATTATTACATAACATACAGACAAGTGGAAGAATTTAAAACTAATAATGCCCGAGGAGAGGTAATTGGGAGAGGAACAGGAGAGAAAGGGAAGAACTGGTTACTTCTTAGAAAGGTATTAATCCTTAATGTGAGTCCTTAACGATGGTAAAGAAGGCGAGTTTCGTATATTTGCTAGGAGATCGTTCCAGAGTCTTGCACCATGGACACAGAAAGAATAGGAATAGAAATCACTATTATGACTCGGAATTTTTAATAAACTATCAAAGGCTGACCGAAGTACGAGACCGTGGGAACTTAGTGGTTCAAAAAGCTCGTGGAGATAGGATGGTGTTAATTGGGAGAGTACACGATATAGGAGAGCAAGTATATGAACATTTCTTCTTTGGCTTACTGGCAACCACTTTAACTGTGCCCTATAGTCGGACACGTGATCATACTTACGTAGACCGAAGATGAATCGTATGCATACATTTTGCAAATGTTCAAGTTTGTTGAGCAGTTCCTCTGATAAATCGAGATAAGCCACATCTGCATAGTCAAAGAAAGGTAAGAGGAGAGACTGTGCAGGAGATTGTTTTGTGTCCATAGGACGAAATCTTCTGAGTGTTTCCAGAGGGTGAAAACTAGCAAATATTTTACGACTTACCTGTACCGCGATTTTAGCTGTAAGACATCCAAAATCGCAATCATTTGCATTCGTTGCATTTCATGCATATACTTTCATATCGTTATACCAGCCTGGGGTGACGGGTTCGTCCGGTGTAGACGACAACGTCCTACTGTAAGATATTTCTTCAACGCAATAAGATCGCTGATTTGTTGATCAAGTAAAGCGTTTTAATATTTTTATTATTATTATGATTATGATAAATGGAAACATTACTATTTTGTAAAATAATAATTAGTTTTATTTTGGGGAAATGCCGCAAACAGTAAAAGAATCTTCCTATTGCAAAAAAGAGCACTGCGCAGCATGTATCAGGTAACACCCAGGACCTCATGCAGAGCATACTTCAGTAAGGCAAAGATAATGACCATGTAATCGGCGTTCATATACCAGTGCTTAATGTATGCCAGACAGCACCTAACAGAAAACGCAACTAGAGCGGACATTCACTCTCACCATACACGCGGTAATTTCTTTTTATGCATTCCCCGAACAAGACTGGCAAAAGTACAGAAGAGCTACTTATAACTTAGCATTAAATTCTACAATTTACTTCCTACCACTATCAAACAACTGGAGGACAAACAATTTAAAAAAAACATTAAGGAGATGCTGATAGGCCACCCTTTCTATAATCTGACCGAATTTGAGAGCCATGACTTTGCAAATATTGTACCAATTTGAATGATAATTATATATGTACTTTTAGTATTTAAATGTAAGATATAGCTTTAGTTTCATTATTTCACTATTTACTTACTACTTTGGATGTTACTATGTACAATTTTTAGTATGTATATATTCGATTTATTGACTATTTCAATTGTTAGGCTTCTGCTTTGATTATTCAACTTTTAACTGACTATTTTAATTATTGTGTGTTTAGTAGGTAGCTATTAGAATTATTGACTATTTTATTAAATAAGCCTTTAATTTGTTTTGTAATACGATTCTACGACGAACAACTTTTAGTAGGTTCCAAAGTTTCTTAGATACCATATATTTAAAAAAAATAATATATGTATTTTAAGTAAAGATTAAAGTAGTAATGAGACTTACTACTTAAAATACAAATATTCTGACACGTCCAAGAGCGGTTTTTAGCCGCCAATTGGACACGTCGTAAATGTAATGTAATGTAATGTATTTAAATACTATCATTGATTACTGTTAGTATTGATTACCTGCCATCGCTCTGCTGAAAGTCGTTAAACCGAATGCGATCAGTGCCAGCGAACATTTGCATCAGTCTCCAATTTCCTGGATGCATTTTTAATGGGGCAGAGATATCGAGAGGTAGATTGCACCTAGTTACAACTGTCACTGCGACGTAGGGGGAGGTGGGGTGAAAGAAGGGGACGGGTTAATGCGATTCCGGTATTCAGTTAGGGACGTTTCGCTCGGTCTGCTTCGTTTTTACTCCGTTTTCCGGTATATAAATATAGATAAAGATAGGAGAAAATGAAATTGAGTTGCGAAACCATAAATGGAGCTTAACCCTAGACAGGTGAGGCTATATCAGATTATAACATCGAAGACTATCGCGGTTGTTTGACATTATAAATAGGATAGAAAACGAATTACCGCGTGAAGTTTGTAGCACCCGACGTTTCGGTGACGTTGCAGCCGCCGTTGTCCAGGGTAGACTGAAGAGCTGTCAATCGTTGGGTATGCGGCCTACCCGCAAAACAACGGATTGACAGCTGTTCCGTCTACCCTGGATAACGGCGGCTGCAACGTCACCGAAACGTCGGGTGCTACAAGTTTCACGCGGTAAATTCGTTTTCTATCCTATTTATTATATCAGAGTAGTTCAATAAAGGACCAATACTTGTACAAACGCAACACAACTGCTGCTTTTCGCTCTCAGATAACAAATACGCCCTTTGTTCCATGTTTTAGTCAGATACTCCGTGACGTCTTCCGCTGGGTCATTGCCCATTAGCGTGATTCTCGCGAGCCGGTTTATAGCCCGGTTCATAGCTCTGACATAATCGTGGAACTCCATCAAGACTCAGGTAGTGAGCTCGCCTTATCACAGGAGTGCTTAGCAAGGCTGCTCGGTTGCATTTAACTTGCGCTATTAAACATTCGACTCTTTATTGTGAAATTTCACAATAGGTAGGTCTATTATCATAGGACGATCCGACCATACTGTTAAGTTTTTATATGTATGTGTGCGTATAACGTGTGTTAGTGGGTGTCTTCCCTTGGCCTTAGAGCTATATTCCCCCAGGAGTCAACCTTCTGGCGCTCCTGGACGGTCTACGCACCGAGCGGCGTCATCCAATCGGTTGTGCAAATAGACCTGTCAACTACAACGGGCGAACCCGTCACCTCATTAATTTTTAACGATTGGTCCTTCTATCTCTCGTGAAGTGAACGCAGAAGACGGACAAAACAGTCCAGCGTCTAGCTCCGCCACATGCCCGTAAAAGGCCAAGGCATTATCCGCGAGATAACCAGGTATGTTACCCAGCGGGATTACACTCACGCCCTTACTTCTAATTTCGACCAGATTACTCAGGTCTCTCGATTGGTTACGAGTTCGAGGTCGCTTGCGCGGTCCTCTCCCTTACAAAGCGGTGAAACGGTGTATACCGAATCTATCGCGGACCACGACGTCCTTTCCCCGGCTGTATCACCCGGTATCGGGTAGCCGATGGTCGTTTCAAGAGCAGTCGCCGTAAGACCAGCAACCATCCCCGATCTATTGGAAACAGTACAGCTTACAGACTCACCCGACTGTTAGTCAGAATGCACAAGCGACTGGCTTACGCCGCGCGGTGCGCAGTCAGTCCAGGAGCGCCAGAAGTTTGACTCCTGAAGGAAACTAGCCCTAAAGCCCTCCTACCCGGGCTCGCGCTTCACGCATGGAGGCCGCCGGATGGGTGTTGACCCGTGAGTGTGACCAACCCTGAACAATGGGCTAACTCAGCAAGGGCCCATTAGCTCCTCAACTATCAGAGAGTCTGGAAACATTCTGACTAACAGTCGGGGGAGTCTGGAAACAGTACTGTCTCCTATAGAGCGGGGGTAGTCATTGGACCTTACGGCGACTGCTCTTGAAACGACCATCAGCTACCCGATTCCGGGTGAAAAGCCGGACAAAGGATGCCGTGATCCGCGATAGATTCGGTTGACGGGACAGGACCGCGTAAGCGACCTCGAACTGGTAACCAGTCGGTAGACCGGAGTAATCTGGTCGCAGCTGGAAGTAAGGGCGCGAGTGTCAGCCCGCTGGGTAACATACCTGGCTATCTTAACAAAGACACGAACTGCAGCCGCGGTTCATAGGTAGTAGTGCGCAGTGATACAGGTACGCGGCAACAGATGGCACTGTCCGACCGATAAATCAGCTTAAAAACGTAGGCCATGGTGAACTTTTCTTTACGCAATTTAAGGGAATTATAGCCCACTATTCCTAGTAAAAAACTAGTAGTTATAAGTAGGGATAATATCCGTATTGCATGAAATATACAAAACGTAAGTAATGATTTTAATTTTTATGCAACATGTTGATATAAGATTCCATAAACAGCATTCGTTCCCAATTTACATTTCAAAAATGATGTATACAATGGGCCCGATTGCGTTTCTTTGTGAACTAAAACTAAAATTAGTCCAAGTGAACGAGACAGAGCAATACGTTAGAGCGGGATATGAAACGAACGATCGTCGATAAATACTACCTGCCGAACTTATACTCGTCCGAATAAATTCGAGCATATTTCGTGCGGTGTAAGATTTGACCTTGTCGGGCACTTTTAATGCGAAAAAGTGACAATCGGCCATCTCACACTCTGCTCTAGCGTATTGCCCTGTCTCGTTCACACGGACTAATTTCCGATTTTAGTTCACGAAGAAACGCAATCGAGCCCAATTTATGCATAAACACGGATATAGTGAAAATGGCTTTAGGTTACAAAAAAAAAGGGAAACTCTTTCAAATAAAAAAGAGTAACGACTCTTGTGAATATGGCCCCCCAACAGTGTTGCAAGCCCTGGGCTGGGATTCCGAGCCACGACACGATTATACGATTTTCATCACGAAAATACTTGTATGGTAGGTATGCTGACATACTGTAATTTATCGCACTTCGTTTAGGTGGTAGATCGACGTTAATCGATAATTAAAGCAAGACATTCTTCAGCGTCTGCATCACACTTGTTTGGGAGACTTTTGAAGAGTCTGTGTGGTGGGCCACGCTGCACTAGACTGCAATTGCTCGTGAGTGAAGGGTGGTTCTCATCAAGGGGTTTTCTCCGTATTGAAAGTCGATGTTGCTGAAGTTGAAGTGATTTATTCAGAAGGTATGTAATCGGTTGCCAGTTTGTAACGCCTCGATTGATAAGTCGCAGAGTGTGTGTAGTGTGTGCTCGAAGTATATGTCGCAGTTGCCTAGTGGCGGAGTGAGACTTGAGGATCGGTATCGCGGATAATGTAGTGACTGCTTGATGACGATGATAACGAGGTGTAAACGCGCTGTGTGCTCACTGGAGGATGATGATGATGTGTAGTCGCGCTGGTTACCGACTAGAGGATGATGTGTAATCGCGGTACTGGAGCGGGCGACGGCCGCTTAGAGGATGATGAATGATCGATCGAATGTATGGCTTGTCGTGCGTATGATGCAATGTTCAATGCGTGGGGGAAACGTGTGTCAAATTGGATCGATCAGAAGAAATGAAATTAGTCATCGGCTGAGTGTGCGTTAATTGTCGAAATTATATAGAATTCAATGCTAGTTGACGCGTGTTATATTAAGTGTGTTTGCAGTTTTGATTCTAGAGAAATTACTACTTTTGTTTACTGATATGTGGGCGAAGTCCTCACAAGTCACTGCGTAATAATTTTCTCACACATCGTATAAGAACACTGTAATAATATCTGCTTATAAACTCACCCGGTATAACTGCAGTATAGGAACCTCTCCTGGATTGTTGATTTTAAATGTCACCGGACTATATTCGTCACGCAGATTCCGAATCTGCAATAATCTTTGTCGCTTAGGCGCTCTCAATATTTTCATAAATTCAAACACTTACAGCCTATGGACCAACAAGTAAAAACTACTAGAAGTTCTGGGGTGGGGCAGTTTTTGGTACCGCGTGTAAGAACTTCATTCGCACAAAGATACTTTAAATACTTAGCTCCAAGGCTCTATAATAATATAGAAATTACGATACAAAATTTAGCTAACATGGTAGCATTTAAAAAAGCAATAAAAAAGTGCTTGATTGTTAAAGGACCACTCTATGACAAAACGGAATTCAACAGAATTTTTGATTAGGTAAAATTAATAAATAAAAAGCTAAAGCAAATACTTAGATTTTTTTATTTATAAATATAATAGACGTACATGTGAGGTTTAAGACTAGAGGTATTTCAATTTAATTTATTTTTGTACATTTTGTCTATATTAGTATTTTATATTAGTATGTACATTTATTTTAAATATGTATTGATGTATTTATTTATTACTATATATTTGAGTTTAATAATAATTTCTTACTACTATATTTTTTTTGTATGTTGGTATTACTCTTTGTGCTTGTGTATTTGTATTATGCAAGAATGAATTTTTGAACTTTATACCAATAATTATTATATAACCGAACGTCATACAAGTCAGCTCGCAATATGCTAAGTCAAATATCAGCATCCCTAGATACGGGCGTTCTTGCTCAGTTAGGTATGCGATGAGCCAACGGCTATGGGTTCAACTTGTTTTTCCTGCACGTTTTATTATACTGTATACCGAATATCATAGCCATCCTTCTGTAAATCATGTTTTTAAAAATAATTTTTTTTTAAATATTTTAAAAAAAATAAGCGAGATATAGGCATTTTAAGTTTGCATACTAAACTTCAACAAAACGGCCATATTGTTTCAGAAGTAATGTTGAAAAATAGTCGATATATCGGGAGTTCTCGAATATCGATAACAATTCGCTATATTACAAAAATGATGGCATGGTCGTGAAAAAACATGTGCGATATTTAAAAAAATGAGACTATTTTCAAGGTTTTTTTCAATGACTGCGTTTTGATAACAAAGGGTATCCTGAAACAATAGAAAATTCCTAAATATTTGAATATCACCGCAAGCAAAAATTTTTTTTCTAATTTCGCGCGAAATTCGAAAAATATTTTTGCCTGCGGCGCTATTGATGTTAGCATGACAATATGTTAGCGATATTTCGGTTTTTTTCGAGTTTTTTACAAAATGACTTTGGTAATAATGACTAAAGGTAACCTGAAACAAACGAAATTTAACAATTAACACCGCAGGCAAAATGTTTTTTTCGAATTTCGCGCGAAATTAGAAAAAAAAATTTTGGCTGCGGCGCTATTGATGTTAACTAACAATGTGTGCGATAATTCGGATTTTTTTCGAGGATTTTACAAAATGACTTTGGTGATGATGACAAAAGGTAACATGAAACAAACTAAATTTTTTCAATATCAAATTAACACCATGTGTTAGCGATCATCTAAAATAATTGGACAATTTTCGAAGTTTTTACGAAATGACTTGGTGTATTGATGACTATAGGTAACCTGAAACAAACGACATTTCAGGATATCTTCTGTCATCAATATGCAAAGTCATTGAAAAAACATCGAAGAAAGTGCCCTCTTTTAAGTTTCGCGAAAATATGTATTTTTCCAATCGTTTTTTTTTCAAAATATTTCGATTAATCTAAAAACTCTGCAAATTGTCATAATTTCTGTAATATCGGTAATTGTTGTCGATATTACGATATACTCGAACGTGTCCAACACGGTATGTACAAACAAAATGGCCGCAACTTTCTTGACATTAGGATGAAAAATTTGAACGCCTATATCTTGCTTATTTATTGAGATCGAATAAAGATTATGGAAGATTCGGAATCAGCGTGGTGAATATAGCGTGGTGAATTTTATTCTGGCCTATTTTGGCCTATTTGTTTACATATAAAATTTAAACTTTGAATGCTTATATCTCGCTTATTTTTAGCGACCGACACAATTTTCTTCCAGATTTAGCATTAAAATGAAACAATCTATTAGTCTATTAATTTTTTTTGGAGAGAGGCTCCTATACTGCAGTTATTCCACTCACCCCACACCTACGATAAAATAAGATGCTAAGCAGCACTCTAGACTTGCCGTGATCGCGGCGATTTGCCAGACGGCACCTCATAAGCTGTCGTGAATCTAACCGTACTTTTGACGATTCAAGGACTATCAAAAACGCGGCTATTAGAGTGAGCGATGAGTTCCTTATTTTATCGTACCTACGTTCGATGTGACTTTTTAAAATGATTTCATTACAGTGTTTTTACACGATTTGTAGGAAAATGATTACACAGTAACTCTTTAAAAACCTCCCAAAGAATGTTGATGCAGACGCGGATAAATATCTCGCTCTATTTATCGATTAACGTTGATAAGCTATTTAAACTCAGTGCGATAATCCACAGTCTGTCAACATACGATAAAAGTCTTCCGCTCCCGCTTCGAGTGACGACAATCGTATATCGTGTCGTCGCTTCGGAATCCCAGCCCTGGGCACGCCTGGGCACAATACGATTATTTTTTATCGACAAAACTCCGTTTCTAATTCGATTTTCCGCCTCGGCTTCGTTAAAAATGCAGTGGCTTGGTCGCAATCGCAAACTACGTGCCCGTTTACATTATCGATGCGGCGGAGGACGGCGAAAATAACACAAGCACCAATTAACTATTTAAAATCGACGCCGTAACGATCATTATTTATCGTACTCGTATAGACGAGTCGTTTTTGCATGGCTGTATGCAGTCCTTCGTTGATCGTCGTACACAGTCTGATTGTCAGCATGGCTTCCGGACGAAACGATCGACATGCTCCAATTTATTAATATTGACGGATTAAGCCGAGAATGCCTTGGACAGACATTTTCAAGTTGACGTTGCCTATTTCAATATTGACATTGGTTATATATAATATCAGATTGCTCAACTCCATAGTACGAATTGGCAACCCATCTGAAACGGCGAAAAAGCATTGATATTTTTTTTTAGATAGGTGGTTATATGCTCATAGCATTGATAGGTGGATATAGTATTGATAGCATTGATGGGCAAACTATTTGGCCATCTACAGGTTGTTTTTAATTGGTGACATCCTTTAAGCGGGTGAATCAGTACGAGCATATAAGCAACATTTAATTTTTTTTTTTGAAAAAAAAATTTTTTTAATTTGATATTTATAAAGTTTTGAAAAATAGTATAAAAATATTAGAAATATTTATTATCAGTCAAGTTTTTTAAATTTAAAAAAAAAACCTTTTTTTGTCTGTGTTTTTTCCTTTTTTTTTTGTTTAAAGTTGCTTATTTGCTCGTACTGATTTACCCACTTCAAGGTGTCACTATTTAAACACTCATCCTGTATAATAACATTGATAAAAAATACGTGTGGCACTCGGGGACTGCCACGGTAAAGCTATTGCATAGCATTTTTAACAACTTATGCAATTATAATTATTTATTTATTTCATTTTTTCTGATATCAGATAACTGCGCTCTATCGGAAAACGTTGAAATTATTCCGAATCATTTGCGGCTGCGGAAGCAAATGATTCGGAATAATTTAAACGTCTTTCGATAGAGCGCCGCGCACGAATTTTTTATTCAATAAAGCAAAAAAACCGAATTATTCGAAAAAAATCGTAGATGAAAAGATAGATAATTAAATTATCTTTAAAATGGTGCAAGTTTCATAATAATATGCCAGATAGTATTTGCGTAGTAGTCGTTTTTGTGTTCGGTTAGACCTAATTTCACAAATTAATTACACTATGTAATATAAACAAAATCTAAAATATTCAAAGCTAAGAATATTAGGAAAATGTTCTTGTTTAAGATACATTTTTTTTGAATCGTAAACAGTACTCGTTTAGACGTAATTATCAGTTTAAAATCATTAATTTTCGTTAAGGAATTTCTTCATTCGGTCGCCGCGCTGGCCTAGGCCCGCGATAAAAGCTATGCAATAGCTTAAAAATGTTTTTCATAAAGTACTCATTGATTATAAAAACCCAATAAATTAACTAATGATAACACTAAGAACATTTAATTATTAGGGCAATCTGTTGCATTTTTCAAACAGATTGATTACATTGTGGAAATAAAACGGAGATAAACAATGCCATCAATTAGTCTATTTGAACTTAAACTGCATAATTATACTAATTTATGGATGTTGTGCTGTTTAAAGTTTATGTAGTTTCTATGCCTAGATTGACAAATTATGAAATACATATATTTGATTTGAATAGGCTTTATCATTTTCTCTATTTGTAATTATACGTAGATGAATAGTATAGCTAGCTATTTAGTTAGTTAGTTAACGAGTCCGGGTTAGGTTAGAACATGTCTTTTCAAAAATAAGCGGCCTTATTGTTATTCTATTGTAGGTTCTGATATGTGACAAGGGTTGACAGCTGCTAGCAGATAGGAGGTGGTAGTAGGGCGTTGTCGACTACAGCGGGCGAACCCGTCACCCCAGGCTGGTATAACGATATGTGATAGTTCTTTCAGCCGTGGGATGAACGTAGAAGACTTGTCGAAGACAAGGCAATCTACTGTCTAGCTCCGCCAACAATCCCGTTAGAGGCCAAAGCTTTACGGCGAGGCACCGGGAAAGGTACCGAGCAGGCAGTCTCGCCTCCTGACTACCAGTTTGGAAGGATATCTCCGTCTGGAATTAACCTTCAGAATACCTCCTGCCTCCTGACTGAAGGGGGTGGATGTTTCACCTGATGTCATGCCACTCTTGAAATGACCTTGGGCCACTCGATCCTGTGTGGCATTACGGGCAAAGAACGCCCAGGTCCGCGATAAATTGAAACTGAATTACCGCTGTAATACAACAGGTAGAGGTTGCGTAAGCGACTTCGGACTTGTAACCAGTCGGAAGGACGGAGGTATCCTGGAGGTTAATTCCAGACGGAGATATCCTGCCAAAACTGGTAGTTAGGGGGTGAGGCTGCCGCTGGTTACCTTTCACGGTGCCTCGCCGTAAGGCGTTGGACTCTAACAGGTTACTGGTGAACTAAACAGTAGATTGTCTTGTCCTCAAGTCTTCTACCCTCATCCCACGACCGAAAGAATGATCTATATCGTTATACCAGCCTGGGGCGACGGGTTCGCCTGTTGTAGTCAACACCTCCATCCTCCATCTACCGGCCTCCTGACTGATTACAGAATCGAGGTCGCTTGCGCGGTCCTCTCCTTTATGAAGCGGTGATTCGGTGTCGACCGAATCTATCGCGGACCACGGCATCCTTTTCCGGCTTATTCACCCGGGATCGGGTGGCCGAATGGTGGTTACAAGAGTAGTTGCCATAAGGTTATCAACTACCCATGCTCTATATGAAACATTGCTGTTCCTAAACGCCCCTGGCTGTTAGTTGGAGTGCACAGTGCGCAATCCGTCCAGGAGCACCCGAAGGTTGACTCCTAGGGGAGACTGGCCCGCAGGCCAGGGCTCTCTCTTCTGCGTGGAGGCCGCCGGATGGGTGTTGACCCGTGAGTATGACCGACCCTAAACGAATGGGTCTTCGTGGCCAACTCCAACAGGGAGTTGGCCCATTAGCTCCCATAGGAGTTGGTCTTCATCCTGCAGCGTTCCACAGTTGCATATAGGATTCGCTATAATGTAGCCCCAGCAGACGATATTGGCTCGGTGGTAGAAGAATTGGCCGGTGAGTACTCACCATTTCCAGGGATGCCCGATTGTTCATGGTCGCAGACTAGGCAACTTGAGTTGTCAAGTACAACGGGCGAGCCCGTCACCTCAGGACGTTTTAACGATTTGTCGTTCTGTCTCCCTGAAGTGAGCGCAGGAGACTTGGACAAAACAGTCCACCATCAGCTCCGCCACAAGCCCGTAAAAGGCCAACGCCTTAACCGCGAGATAGCCAGGAGTGTTACCCAGCGGGCTTACGCTCACGCCCTTACCTCCAATTGCGACCAGATTACTTCAGTCTCTCGATTGGTTCCGAGTTCGAGGTCTCTTACGCGGTCCTCTCCCTTACGAAGCGGTGAAACGGTGTAAACTGAATCTATCGCGGACCACGGCATCCTTTGTTCGATCCCGGCTGTTCACCCAGGATCGGGTAGCCGATGGTCGTTTCAAGAGCAGTCGCCGTAAGGTCAGCAACCACCCCCGCTCTATAGGAAACAGTACTGCACCCAGACTCCCCCGACTGTTAGTCAGAGTGCACAATCGATTGGCTTACGCCGCACGGTACGCAGACCGTCCAGGAGCGCCAGAATATTGACTCCTAGGGGAAACTAGCCCTAAGACCTGAGTCCTGCCCAGGCTCGCACTTCATGCGTGGAGGCCGTCGGATGGAAATTGACCCGTGAGTGTGACCAACCCTGAACAAATTATGTCTTCGTGGCCAACTCAGCAAGAGCCCATTAGCTCCTTAACCTTACAGCAACTGCTCTTGATACGACCAATCAGCTGCCCGATTCCGGGTGAACAGCCGAGAGCAAAGGATGCCGTGGTCAGCGATAAATTCTGTAGACACCAGTATCAGATCATGTTACTTCAGTAGGTATTTTTCCCATATTCTTTGCAAATGGGTTTGAAGCGAGATAGCATTTCTAAATTCGAAATATCGTTGTCTCTTTCGCACTGCATAACCTCTTCTCTTCTGATTCGAATGACGGCTCTCTCGCCAGTGGTGACTTAGGACACCCCTGGCGAGAGAGCCGGACAGTTTCGGTATTTCTACCGAAATACCGAAACTGTCCTACTGAAATACCGAAAAGGAAGGGTTTTTCTACGATTTCTATCAAAACATGCAAGCAAATAACCCATAGAAATTCCATTGAAAAATAAACCAATAAAAGGTGTAGACGTAATTATCCTTGACCCAACGAATGTTATAAGTGTGAAAATTGCTTCGATTATTCCTGTTATTAGACTCTTTCCCAATATTGTTCAAAACAATGATTTCCAGCAAATTGATACAGAATGGCGTGTTTTGAGAAATTGTGAACAAATAAAAACATTTTCTGATGAAATAGTACTCTTTTGGGATAACATCAGTTTACTGAAGCATGACGATGACACTCAAATATTTCCTTTATGGTCTTTTTTCATCTAACTTTACTATTTTATCACTGCCCTATTCATCGCCAGTGTTGAGCACATATTTATATTCAGAGCACATATTCTGGCATATTAATCTCATGAAAACAAAACAGCGAAATAAGTAGTCTACTGGGTCAATCACTGGTCGGTTACATACGAAAGTCTATTTAATGACGTTAATTGTTACGACTTCGAAATTAGGTCAAAAATCACTGCTGCTATTGCTAAAAAATATTGGTAGGGACTATCCTAAAGATTGTAAAATAAAATATATATTTAGGTTGTTTATTTCATTGGTTGAACTAACTAATACTTAGCATGTTATTGTTAATTCGTTTTCATTATGATTTGTTGATGTAAATAGTGTACTTCATTTTTATGATGTATGCTCAAGGAATTATGTATTAGTTTTAATAATTCCTGATGTCTAATAATGTTTAATAAAGCACACTATTTTCATATTATGTACTATGCACTTTTTTCATATGTATACCGATTTTTGGTCCAAATATACCGATTTTACATGGCAACTCTACCGATTTGTCATTTTGACGTCGAGACCACTGGCTGACCCGGTACTGCCATCCTTTAAATTGATTTTGTCAGTACATCACTATCGCATCAACGCTGACTGTATATTGCCGCCATTTATTTTGAAGTTAGTCGGGTCCTCTCACCACCCCCGCCAGCGGTACTGACCTTGTCTAAACATCAAAGTTAGTAGTTGGCCAGTCGCCGTCACGTGCCGTCACTGCATAGAAAATTTTAACTAATGAAAATAATGTTTCTTTTTAATATCTCTTTTTCTAACATTACCGTCAACTGTTCTGACAGCAAATAGGGAAATTTTCACACATGGGACGGAAAGCGTCACACATACAAATTATACAAGCTATATCTGAATTTATACTCACTTCCGCTATACCCTGACCCCCCGCCCCCTCCTTGCACTATAAATAAACAAACATTTAATTGGCTTACATAATTTACGTTCAATGAACAAAAACGATTAAGAAGTATCAGGAGATCATATTACACAAGTAGGCATTTTTCCCATACACGGGGTTTAAAGCAAGATTGGATTTTAAAATTCGAAACATCGCCGTCTCTTTCGCACTGCAGAATCTCTTCTCGCACGATTTAAATGACGGCTGTCTCGCCATTGATGACCTTCTCTCACAATATGAACTACTAATATCACAGAATTTATTGAGCCAGGCTCGGCTAGTAGGTATAGATCCCATATTTTGTACAAGCAGGTTCAAAGCAAGATTGCATTTTAAAATTCTAAACATTGCCGTCTTAGCGCGCTGCATAAACCTTGTCTCTCATGATTCGAATGGCGATTCTCTCGCCAGTGATGACCTCCTCTCACAATATGAACTCCTAATGTGACAATTTATTAATCCAGCCTAGAAATCTTCTCATAGTGTTATAATTATTATTGTGTGGATTGTTTTCGTCCCAAGTCTTCTACGCTCACCTCACGGGAGACAGAACGATCTAATGGAACGGTTCGCCGTCGTAGTTGACAGCTCTAGTTGGGGTGGCGGGTTCGCACGTAGCAGTTGGCAACTCCACAGGTCCGACCCAGGGTGGTTAACCTCTGGCTATAAAAGACTCCAGTTTAAATTATGTATGTCGTAAGGCGCCTGCATTTATTGCATAGGACCATTCCAAGAAGTAAAAGACTGATTTTTAAATGAGTTTTTATATTGCAAGGAATAATAAGATTTACAACTCACAATACGATGCGGAAGTCTAAACTAATTGCATGAACGTGTCTTTTTACACGGCTGCCCGCGGTAACAATACCACATACTTCTAAATCGGTTCGAGCGTTTAGATGTTATGATGGAATAAAGAAACGGAAAACATACACTGCCGGCCAAAAGTTTGAAACCACCTACATCAAGGAAGAAAAATGAAATAAAACTCAAAATACGGAGCAAGAGGTTTAATTATTATTTAAAATACTTATTAACTTAATACTTATTTACACATACATCAAGAAAAAAACTAAAAACATCAATTAATTACATTAAAAATGCCGTTCATATTTTAAACAGATTTTTCGTCACAAAACCCTCCCTTGCATTTTATTACATTTTTCTTTAGTCTGCATACAAGGAATCAATTTGTCGATTGTATCTTGTGAAATGTTGTTCCAGCTTTCTTGTAAAGTCTTCCACATGTCACATATGAATTCGAATTTGAAATATTTGGATCTAAACGACGAATTTTGTTCGACGTAGCGCCCAGAAAAAGATGATGCCAGACTGTATGGTACCAACAGTATGCTTCTCGGGTATGCTTCTCGGTCCATGGAACCGGAGATTTGGTACGAGTCCATGGAATCATGAAAAAGGAGCGGTATAAACGAATACTACAGCAAAATGCCGTTTTGTCTGGTTTAAGATTAATTGTAAATGGATTTATTTTCCAACAAGATTATGATCCCAAATGTTCACAATTATGCAGGAGTTATTTAAAACGTAAAGAAACAGAAGAAGTGTTAAAAAACATGGTGTGGCCCCCTCAGAGCCCGGATCTCGACGCAATTGAGCATTTGTGGGAAGAGCTTGATAGAAATGTGCGCAGTTGTTGTCCCTCCTCGCAAGAAGACATGTGGAAGACTTTGCAAGAAAGCTGGAACTATATTTCACAAGATACAATCGACAAATTGATTCCTTGTATGCAAACTAGTGAAAAAAGTAATAAAATGCGAGGGAGGGTTTTTGACGAAAAATCTCGGCATTTTTAATGTAATTTATTGATATTTTTGATTTTCTTCTTGATGTATGGGTAAATAAGTATTTCAAATAATAATTTAACCTCTTGCTTCGTATTTTGAGTTTTATTTCATTTTCCTTCCTTGATGTAAGTGGTCTCAAACTTTTGGCCGGCAGTGTACATAGTTGAACCCTGAACACATTGCACGCCTTTTTCTAACAATAGAATCCTTAAGTCATCCCGAGTGTGTATAAAGTCGAATGCAGTTGTGGTCACACTTTTAAATCCTGAACACACTTTCAAATCGGTTTAAGCGTTTCGAAGTTATGGGGAAATAAAGGAACGGGAAATATACATAGATGAACCCTGAACACATTACATACACTCCTTTTTTGTTGGGCAGTCTTGTAAAAGGTGTATTGACGCTCACGGAGAATATTTTGAGGAGCAATAAATTGATTCTTTGGTATTAATTGTATGTTTTTCTTATTTATTCGCGAAACTTCCAGTGTGTCCTCGTATAACTAGTTGTAGCATGACGTCTTTCTTGGTCGTTGCCAACTTTAATTTCTACTTCGAAACGATTTCAAACTAAACCGATAGCAACATACGTTATCTTATGCATTTATGCATCGCTTGGCAAAGTGAAATATTCTTCTTGCTTTATAAAATCATATTGGTACGTGGGTCACACTGAATTCAGTATTCAGTGTTCAATTTATTCATTCAGAATATACAATAAAAGCATGAATAATCAATTAAAGCTAGTTATCGTGTATATTTATAAGCGAACTTGATATTTATAAGCAACCAAGCAATCAAGCAAACTTGATTGTAATATTGGAGTCCTGTCCACCCTAGAACGGGCTAGTCCCAGTTTGGTGACAGAAACAAATAAGCAAAAGGTTAAGGTTTTGTCATTCGGTTCCTGTTATTTTTTATAAGCTAATCAATGTTTCATAGTAATTAATTCTTAAATAAATAAATAAATAAATAAATAAATAAATTAGAATTCGTCAGTTGCTAGTAATATATTCATATTGATCTAAAACTAATCAAGCAGAAATATTCATTCGACAGTGTCTTTGACTAAAGTCGGCTTTACACGGCAGACAAATAAAGGAAAATAAAACAAAACAGAACTGATTCCATAACTGTGACTGAAACTGAACAGAACTGATTTCATCTGAATATTAATTTCATAATGAATATTAATTGCATTTTATTTATTATATATTTAAATAATTTATTTTTTATATATCTTTAATATTTTTTATTATTATTATAATTATTTTTGAAGACCATATTTTAGAGCAATTTAAGGTTATAAGCTTTTTACTAAAAGTTGTACATAATTGACTGCATTATAAGAGTCTTTTCCACCCTACAATTAGCTAGTCCTAGTTGGGAGACAGAATCAAATAAGCAAAAGGTTAAGGTTTTGGTTTCTGTTATTTTTGTAATCGAATATTAAGTATTTAATTTAATATTAATTACTAAAATCAATGTTTTAGTAATTAATACTTAAATAAATATATAAAAAAACGACGAGCGCCTTCTCTCGGTCGGAGGACGATCCCAGTTATCTTCCATTGCGACGGCTCAGGCGGCGCGGTTCGTTTCTCGGTTAGGGGCAGGTTTGGGCCAACCGCCAACAGATGGATTTAATATTTAATTACAATGTTTGGCGGAATTTAAATATTATTAGTGTAGATTGTATTATTACTGTAGATTCGGCCCACTAAGGCCGTTTTCCTCCAAGGTTAGTCCTGTAAGAGACGTCCTCTAAACAATGAGACGGATGAGCTTGCATCAGATTGGCAATTCTTGGTTTAATTGAAGAAATTGCACAGCGAAAATCTCCGGCAATATCGAGTATAACTAAGTGCTTTTATTAAAAAGGTAAATACATCCGCAGCGTTTGCGGGTAGCTCTCTCGGTTCTTTCGGCAGAAAAAAGTTTGGTGGAATAAGTATTTTGCACGAAAAACGCATATACAGACGTTTTGTCGAGGAAAGGTTTTCTTGTGCTTCATTTTTACTTCTCGGTTAACATTTCGCGACGAGCAGTTTGATGAGCAAGGTGTGTGGCAACCTGGGAAGTGAAGCAAAGGTACGACCTAATTTACGTCATAGAGCAGTCCAGACCAAGGAACATTCCAGAAATAAGGTGAAACAACTAGGTGAGCAAAACAGTTATACCTTGTATTTGTTGGCGTGCATCTAAAGTCTGGAGAGAGCCCCTGGCTAAAACATTTGGTATAGGATATACTTTTAAATACTATAGGACTGGTCTTCTATAAGATATACTTTGAAATACTAAACGCAAAACAATGTTTTATCCATCTTTTCAAAATCGTATTAAGCAGCAGAATCATTTGTAATTTCTAATGCTTGGTCTTGAAATCGTCCGCGGAGGGCCCTATTCTATTGATAGAGAAATGTAGAAATATGAGGTACAGTTGGGGACTGAGCTAAATGTAAGCGGTGGCTGAGGTGCGGGGACCGGCGTTCGGTCTCCCCACCACAGTCATTAATAGAGTTGTCAACTACAACGTGCGAACCCGTCACCTAGGGAAGTTTTAGCGATTAGTCGTTCTATCTCCCGTGAAGTGAACGCAGAAGATTTGGACAAAAGAGTCCACCGTCAAGCTCCGCCACATGCCCGTAAGAAGCCAACGCCTTATCTGCGAGATAACCGGGTGAGTTACCCAGCGGGCTTACACTCACGCACTTACTTCCAATTGCGACCAGATTGCTCCGGTCTCTCGACTGGTTAGGAGTTCGAGGTAGCTTACGCGGTCCTATACCTTACGAAGCGGTGAAACCGACGGTGTAAACCGAATCTATCGCGGACCACGGCGTCCTTTACCCGGTTGTTCACCCTGGATCGGGTACCCGATGGTCGTTTCAAGAGTAGTCGCCGCAAGGTCAGTAACCACCCCCGCTCTATAGGAAACAGTACTGTTTCCAGACTCCCCCGACTGTTAGTCAGAATGCACATTTGATTGGCTTAAGCTGCACGGTGCGCAGACCCGTCTCCTCAGAAAGTTTTAACGAAATTTGATCGTTGTGTCTCCCGTGAGGTGAGCGCAGAAGACGGACAAAACAGTTCACCGACAAGCTCCGCCACATGCCCGTAAGAGGCCAACGCCTTACCGCGAGATAGCCAGCTAAGTCACCCAGCGGGCCGACACTCGCGCCCTTACTGGTTACAACCAGATTACACCAGCTACAACCAGATTACTCAGTCTCCCGACTGGTTACGGGTTCGAGGTCGCTTGCGCGGTCCTTACGTAGCAGTGAAACGGTGTCTACCGAATCTATCGCAGACCACGGCATCCTTTGCCCGGCTGTTCACCCGGAATTGGGTAGCCGATGGTCGTTTCAAGAGCAGCCACCGTAAGTTTCCCAGCCACCCCCGATATAGAGGAAACAGTACTGCGAGTCCAGACTCCCCCGACTGTCAGTCAGAATGCACAATCGATTGGTTGACGCCGCACGATGCTTAAATCGTTCAGGAGCGCCAGAAGATTGACTCCTGGGGTAAACTGGCCCTCAGGCCAAAGTCCTACCCGGGCTCGCACTTCATACGTGGGGGCCGCCGGATGGGTGTTGACGCGTGAGTGTGACCGACCCTGAATAAATGGGTCTTCGTGGCCAACTCCAACAGGGCCAATTAGCTCTCAGCTCAGTCCCCAACAGTATTACGTAATACCTGTGTTTCGATAAATGGGTCGTGTCCGTTGTACTGTATCACTGAGGAGCCTGCACACCTCTGGGAATGTATTCACGCCCCCTTTGGGGGACGCGCCCCCTCTTTGAAAATCACTGATCTACCCGAAGCCTGGGGGGCTTCGGGCAGATTCAAAACAGCTCCCGCCACACGCTAGCCAAACTTTTGAGCACTTTTCATATTTTCTTTGACATAAAACTCCTTCACTATAATGTATTCCTCATAAATATTTTGACGCCGAGACTTCAAAGGAAATCATTTTGCTTTCAGACTTAAAACATCTCGCGAATTATATTGTTCCAAGCCATGAATATTTACCACGATTCCATCCATAAATTTAAATCCTAGAACAAGACCAAAGACTGGATACTGCATAAAAGTTGATGAATCTGTGAAGGAAAAGTTATGCTGCTCTACTAACGTAATTTCAAATAAGTGCCGTAACAATAATTATCGAAGAGTAAATAAAATTTTACGTGTTTATGTTTATTTACTTGTTTATTTATTCTATGATCCACAAATTCAATCTATCTTTTATTTATTTACTATACTAATATTATAAAGAGGTAAAGTTTGTGACGTTGTAGGAAGTAATCTCTGGATCTACTGAACCGATTTTAAAAATTCTTTTACCAATAGAAAGCCACGTTATTTATGAGTGTCGTAGGTTATATATTAATGTAAAAAATAAAAAACTTTTTCGTGGTAGTTGGATTTGCAAAGTAAGTCGGAGAATAAGCGGTCGAACGAAAACGTTTCTAACTAACGCTGCCTTAACAATGAGAGATATATGATTATATTCTAGGGAAAACTTGTAGAGCTTGATAATGCCTACAAAAAAGTCAGCGACAGCATATGTCTAACTTTTATATTTAAGTCACAAAAAGTAGTATTTTATATTAAAAACATAATTTAAATCGTTAGGTCATGTTTATTGGTAATATTATCAACAATTCTGAATTCATATCAAAATAAGTAAATTTATCGTCTCAAGTGTTTAAAACAAAAGACTTTTCCCTTTTACTGCATAAAATGTCACTTTTACTGCATAAATGGTTAAAGAGATATGACAATCACAAATAAGACACTCACAAAAAGACACTCACAAATAATGATAATATAGTCAAATTGGCATGCAAATACATACATACATAATATGCAGTAAAAATATAACCCTTCTTTTGGCAGTCAGGAAATAAATCATAGCACTTAGTACTAACCAAAGCACACTCATAATTTCATAACAAGAAAAAAGTTTTACCGCCCAACGAAGTGGGCACGGGTCAGCTAGTTTCTTGTAAAATATTGGGTCATTACATATTTACCTCTATTATCTATGCAGATTTGTCATTTTAATGGGAGTTGCTTAATTCCTCTACTGTAAAATTCTCGTGGACAGAAAATAATGAATGTTTTGAATGCTCTTATTACCGACTCTTCAAAATTGATTTTTCCGATGTAAAAAGTTATATAAATTCTGAAAAAATTAAACTCTATTGGAGCAAGGTCTGGCAAGTATTTCAGTATTTAGTATTTCAGTATTTAATTTATTCATTCAGAATAGACAATAAAAGCATGAACTAAAGCTAATTATCGCATATTAGAATTCGTCAGTTGCTAGTAATATATTAATATATGTAGATATAAAACTATTAAAGCATAAATATTAATTCGACAATAGCGTTGACTAAAGTAGGCTTTACACGGCAGACAAGTAAAATTAAAAAAATAGAGCTGAATCCATGTACATGAGTATACATATAAAATAGATAATTATTATAAGAATATTAATAGTCATCTTAGGCACTTTATACAAGAAACAATCACACAATAGAAAGCATCAAAACAAATTTGGAAAAAACGTATTATATATGATCAGGTATGTAACGTTACACATTGTAATCTATATATTAAATATTAAATTCATAATATTATTATTAAACAATAAGAACTAAAATGAGGGACCTGAAAGTTATATATTAATGTTATTCCCATTTGAAAGAATTGGCATGCTAAAAAAAATCACCCAGCTTATAGAAAGCATGTGTGGATTGCAGCTTTTGTGTATAAATCTTCTAAACGCCTTTGTTTCCATCTTTCTTGTGGAGAGTGGTAGCTGGTTAAAGAGCTTATAGCTCAAATATCCAAAGTACTTTTGTGTCTGCGTAAGGCGTACTTTAGGCAGGATAACGTCATCACGTCTGCGTGTATGTGGGAGTGCATATTCCCGTTTACCCCTTGTTCGTTAATATTAGATTTAGCATATAGTAGACATTTTAAAATATATTCAGACGTGAAAGTCAGTATTTTGTACTTAAGAAAGTATGGTTCGCAGTGCGTGTCAATAGGTGGGTGACCAAGAGTCACCAGCCCCAACTCCTGCAACTTCGCGACTGTTTGCAGTGACATCTGTGTATATACAAGACGAAGCGTAAAAATAACTGAGCCAGGTCAAAAATAGTTTGGAAAACGATGTACTAGGTCGCTTATTTTTGCTTAAATATTTTCGTTTGTGCAACCATGGTAAGGTTAAAAATTGTAATATTTTTAAATATGAGATCCTGCGCAGGTGTTTTCTATTACAGATCTTTGTAGTCTGGCTATACAGTTACCGTAAATGTATACTTCAAATCTATCTATCAGGCAAGTATCCAGACTTTAGTTGGGGGGGGGGGGGGCAACATTCATTGAAACGAAAATATGGTGGTTAAATCCCAACTAACCCACCCCTTCTGGATACGTGCCTGAAAATAGTACGGTACATATAGTCGGGAGCTAAGGGGCCCTTGCTGAGTTGACCACGAAGACCCATTCTGTTCAGGGTTGGTCACACTCACGGGTCAACACCCATCCGACGGCCTCCACGCATGAAGTTCGAGCCTGGGTAGGACTCTAGCCTTATGGTTAGTTTCCCCTAGGAATCAATCTTCTGGTACTCCGTGCGGCTTTGCCAATCGATTGCCCACTCTGACTAACAGTCGGGGGAGTCTGGAAGCTGTACTGTTTCCTATAGAGCGGGGGTGGTTGCAGACCTTACGGCGACTGCTCTTGAAATGACCATCGGCCATCCGATCCTGGGTGAAGAGCCGGGCAAAGGATGCCGTGGTCCGAGATAGATTCGGTATACACCGTTTCACCGCTTCGTAAGGGAGATGACCGCGCAATCGACCTCGAACTCGTAACCAATCGAGAGACTGGAGTAATCTGGTCGCAATTGGAAGTAAGGGCGTGAGTGTAAGCCCGCTGGGTAGCACTCCTGGCAATCTCGCGGTAAGGCGTTGGCCTCTTACAGGTTTGTGGCGGAGCTTGATGGTGGACTGTTTTTGTCAAAGTCTTCTGCGCTCACTTCAGGTAGACAGAACGACTAATCGTTAAAACTTCCTGAGGTGACGGGCTCACCCGCTATAGTTGACAACTCTAGTTGGTACATAAGTCGCGGATTCTCCCTGATTCTCAACTTTTTCTCGACTTTATTTTTTACTCAAAAAAATTCGGGGGGCGTCCAAGTGCCCCCTCCCCCTGGATACGTCCTTGACATCTATCGTATTTATATAACGTGTGATTACATCTTTGACCTAACACGGAGAGTTTAATAATGCCATCTATTAGTCTATTTGAACTTTAAATCGTTTAACTGTGTCTAACAAGTTAACATTGACATTTTTATGTAAATGATATCGAAATAATATAAACTGTGATTTAAAAATTCGTTTGCTACAATTTTTTTTATTTTTAGGTTAAGGTAAGGGATACGGCATATATGTAATATGCTTGTTTAGATCACCATCTATTGGACAACTTAATATAAGAGAAGGCTAATCAATGTTTGGATCTAGGAAAGTCATTTACACGTAGCGTTATAATCATAATACAATCCTAGCTGCCAAAACATAGTATGGCATTGAATCTAATCTATACTAATATTAAAAAGAGATAAAGTTTGTGACGTTGTAGGAAGTAATCTCTGGATCTACTGAACCGATTTTGAAATTCTTTTACCAATAGAAAGCCACGTTATTTGTGAATGTCATAGACTATACATTAATCCGAAAACTGAAAAGACTTTTTCGTGGTAGTCGAATTTGCAAAGTAAGTCGGAGAATAAGCCGTTCAACGAAAACGTTTCTAACTAACGCTGCCACCCCTCACATGTAAGGCGTCCAATAATGGATGCCTATGGCAAAATGTATACAAAATGTATATAAATTTATATAAATGTAAATGTGCGCCGCTCTATAGTAATCCGCTCTATAGTAATGCTATAGCTCTATAGTAAACCCCGCTCTATGTAAATGTAAACGTAAATATAAATTTATATACATTTTGCCGTAGGCAAACCCGAGCTAATCGCCATTCATTTGTGGGGTTAACAATTAGAGATATATGATTAAGTTCTAAAGAAAACTTGTAGAGATTGATAATGCCTACAAAAAAGTCAGCGACAGCATATGTCTACCTTTTATATTTAAGTCACAAAAAGTAGTATTTTATATTAAAAAAATAATTTAAATCGTTAGGTCATGTTTATTGGTCATATTATCAACAATTATGAATTCTTATCAAAATAAGTAAATTTATCGTCTCAAGTGTTTAAAACAAAAGACTTTTCCCTTTTACTGCATGTAATTTCCCTTTTACTGCATACGATAATACGCTCACAAATAAGACACTCACAAAAAGACACTCACAAGAAGACACTCTCAAATAACGGTATTATAGTCAAATTGGCATGCAAATACATACATACATTGCAGTTAAAATATAACCCTTCTTTTGGCAGTCAGGAAATACATCATAGCACTCAGTACTAACCGAACCACACTCATAATTTCATTACAGTTTTACCGCCCAACGAAGTGGGCACGGGTCAGCTAGTACCCTATGTATCTATATAATCAATAGTACTACTTAAATAAAACACCCTATTTAGTGGTCGCCGACCGATCGCACAAATGTTCCTCTACATACTTTAACATGCCCCCTCAAGAAAAATGCGAGAAAAAGGGAAGAAATACGAGTTTTCCACGAGCGGAAGGAAAGAAAGAGAGATTAAAATAATTGCCGAATGTGGTGTGGTAAGCCTGACGCTCATTGCGCCTCCAATTATCATCCATCATAACAAGGGGTTTTTGCTCGCCTCGCCGCGCGGCAGACGGATATTTATTGTGAGGGTGGAAAAGGCAAGCTACAATGCGATGGCATCCGAGAACAGGACGAAGAAATGCTGGGAGGCTAAAGTATTATATGGTATACGATGCGAAGGAACTATACTAATATTATCGTTATCTTTTCGCTAGTTATTTTAAGTTGTAGTTTGTCTATTTCTGCTGGCGTGCCCGCCATTTCTGAATATATATTTTTTTGCATAGCGCTTTTTTCATATTTGATTTGTTTATTTATAGAAGATATTCAAATAAATTACAGTTTACGTTTTAAATCTATATATATATAAAACAAAGTCGGGTTTGTTCGAACACGTATAACTCGAGAACGGCTGAACCGATTTTCATGTTTTTTGATTTGTTGTATTTGTCTCCATCCGAATAGCAGAATAACTATTAAAAACAAAAATTGGAAAATTATCGAGAAATTAAAATAAAAGAAAAAACATTTTCCCATACAAAATGTAAATTTGTGTTTTTCTCATGGTCAGTTGTACGTGGCATGTTCACGTGTCGGCAAATCTCATCCGCTTTATTTGTTCTTGCTCCTGATAAAAAAACAAAAATTGTCGTCACAAGGTGCTTCAATAAAGAGAATTAAACCGAGTGCATCCCATGCTGCACAATATGTAAATAGTTTAATTCAATCATGTCTTGCTGACACTCGATTGGTATACTTAATTTTTTTACTTTTATATTTCTTTTTGTTTACTGGTATGGGTGCGTCAAATGCATCTGACTTGATTTTTGTCTTACCCATTCATTTTCCCGTTCATTTTTAAACCCACCTGTTGTGAGACGGTATTGAGATATCTGAGTGTTGTGCCAAGGTCGTTCATCGATTCAGCCATTATAACTATATCACCAACGAATCGGAGGTGAGTGATGTATTCGCCATTGATGTTGATGCCGTATACGTCCTCATTCTAAAGCTTGAAAACATCCTCCACTGAAGAAGTGAACAGTTTCCGAGAAATAACATCTCTCTGTCTCACCCTCTTTTGCAATTGGAATTGTGCTCTAAACCTGAAGTCGGTTACACATGCTGGCCTTGTTATACAAACACTTCAACAATTCGATGTACCTGTAGTCGATTCAACACTTCCGTCATAACCGTAGCACTGCCCAGGTCTCAACTGAATCAACTGGCTTTATCGTAGTCCACAAACGCTAGACATGGTGAACAAATATACTTTTCAGTCTTCTCTATGATCTGCTGTAGTGTGTAGATGTGGTCTACGGTACTATAGTCTTTAAGTAACCCGCCTTGTTCTCGAGGTTGGTTCTTAATGGTTCCGAGAAGCTTGGGTGGTGTTGGCAAAACTCTCTGTCATCTGGCCTGCCCAACTCACGGCTCAACTCCTATCTGGTAGCCTTCTCAAAGAGGGGCTTCCTTCGTCAGGTCCACTGTAGCCTTCTGTCGAGGCTGTAATCCTGCAGTTGGAGGCTCTTGGGATAAGAAGATACATTCGGGGAAGTACCTCGGGCACTATCGGCGGTTGGAGCACTATCTTCAGTTGCGGAAAAAACGAAGAAAGCCCCAGCCGGCTAGTAACCAGGTAGTCTGGAGACGTATGTTTGCTATGAGAGCGGAGGATTGCCGTCGATCTGACGTCTTCAACCGTTGAATAGAGCCGTCGGCGACCCGATCCCGAGTGACCATGTCGGGCAAAGGGCTATGTGTAAACTGTGCGTGCTGTGTAAACTGAATAGCCGTTTACGTCAAATAGAAGCCGCGCAAGAGACCTCAAATCCGTGAGCCGACCTGGAGACGGATAAACCCGGCCAAACATGTTAGTAAAGACGTGAGGTTGGCCCGCTGAGTTGACATACCAATGCCTCGCGGTAAGTCGGTGCAAATGGCGGAGCTTGTTAGTGGGCTGTATCGTCCTTAAGTCTATGTGTAATCATCTCACGGCTGAAAGAACTATCCATATCGTTATAACAGCCTGCGCTGTCGGTTTCGCACATTAAATTATTCTTAACAGTATCACCACGCTCCTGCTCCACGCCTCTAGAGTTGTTCTCTCGCGGATGACGAAACTGAATAACTTCTGAAAGACTTTAAGTCCCGATGTCCACTCGCTTTCAGGAGTTATGTAGTAATTCCGTCCTCCCCGAAAGCTTTCTAGTTCTTGAGATGTTTGATAGCTCTTGCCCCCCACCCCCTCTCCCTACACCCTCCTAACTCAATCCCTCACTCTTCTCCTAACTACCCCCTCCTCCCGCGCACCCTTCACCCCTCCCCCCCCCCCCCAAGTGCGGAAATCCAGCATGCCTTTATTCTCTTTTTCTCTTTTGATGACACTTCCTCAGACCGAGAGCTTTTTTTAGACATCTTAACCAAATTGTCACACCTAGCCGTTCTCTCAATATGGCCGTTACCTACAGGAAAAAACACGTTTCAACCGCATATGTCGGCCTTCGAAGCCGAAATGAACCACGTTTGTAAGAGCCAATAACATTTCACTATAAAAGGTTGGCTGTTAAGCGATTTAAATCAGTAACTGATCCCCACGTGAGAACCATATTTACCCAATGTCGCTTGCGGCATTTTGAATGTCAGGGCGTCGTCGCGGGACGAGTACGCTTATCTCATTGTATGACAAAAATAATATAAACGGGCTCTGTAAAATATTATTTTTAAAATATACTGATATTTTATTTGAAAAAAATAATCGTCAGTACTAAAAAGTTTATTGCACATAGTTTATGTAAAAAAAAACAAACTTGAAAAAAAAACACACAGTAATAAGTAATATTTAACAGTGAATATGGATGAAACTTGCTCTTTTTACATATTTTTTTTTAACAAGAAAAACTTATTTTTTTAAATTTGGGCGATAGCATTTCACTTTACAACTCATGTTAAAATGCCGTAGTATTGTTTTTGAGTTTGTTGATCGTGCATTTTAGTGTGAGGCACGGTTCAAAAAATGCTCTAAAATGAAAGTTTCGTATATAGCTCCCAGGTTTATTTATTTTTCTCAATTTTCCAATTATATTTTTAAAATCTGAAATAGCTATGTACTTAAGACAGGTACCGTGAATTATGATATTTTTTTTCAGTTGGCTAACATCATCAGTTATTTCAGTATGACGGTTCAAAAATTTCCAAAAAATGTAATTATCGAAAGTTACATACATCGTCGCCTTAATTAGATATATAGATTTTAAACCTGCAAGAAACGGAATGCGAGTCTCTGTATCTTCCCTCATAGTTAGAGGTTTGTTATCGCCTTGTCGATTGTAACTGCACTGGCGCGTTGTAACATGTTTGATATGAATCTGGCATGGGGCCAGAGGAAATACGGCCAAAACCGGGCCATAATCCGAAAGCAGCGGCTTGCCACCCTTTGTAATTAAAAATGTTATTTGCAATCAACTCAGTTAGTGTTCCGGAACTTTAGCCAACGCACTCGACCCATTATATACCCATAGAGGCCGTCCACACATTACGTAATCACGTTTTTGGGATTTTCGACCACCCTCTCCCCCATGTCAACAGACGTAATCACCGTCCTAGCTGGCCTATCCGGGACTGATCTGTTTGCACAGTTTATCTTCAGATTTGTTAATACATCTATAACATTGCCTTCAGTAATATTTTTTTTTCTCACTTAAATAAATGTACATTTTTAAGTTAGTAAATTTAAAAAATGGAATCACCAATAATTTAAAAAAGTTGATATTGGTAATTTTTCCGCGTGTCGCTTTTCTTACAGATAAACGGTCCTAGAACTGGTTCTTTTTTAGAAGAGTAAAAATCTCTAATCTATACTAATATTATAAAGAGGTAAAGTTTGTGACGTTGTAGGAAGTAATCTCTGGATTTACTGAACCTATTTTGAAAATTCTTTTACCAATAGAAAGCCACGTTATTTATTGTGAGTGTATAAGCGGTCGAACGAAAACATTTCTAACTAACGCTGCCCTAACGATGAGAGAAGAGTTGTAGAGCTTGATAATGCCTACAAAAAGTCTGCGACAGCATATGTCTACCTTTTATATTTAAGTCACAAAAAGTAGTATTTTATATTAAAAAAATAATTTGAATCGTTAGGTCATGTTTATTGGTCATATTATCAACAATTATGAATTCTTATCAAAATAAGTAAATTTATCGTCTCAAGTGTTTAAAACAAAAGACTTTTCCCGTTTACTGCATATAATTTCCCTTTTACTGCATAAATAGTTAAAGAGATAATACGCTCACAAATGAGACACTCACAAGAAGACACTCACAAATAACGGTAATATAGTCAAATTGGCATGCAATAACATACATACATATGCAGTAAAAATATAACCCTTCTTTAGGCAGTCAGGAAATAAATCGTAGCACTTAGTACTAACCGAAGCACACTCATAATTTCATCACAGGTAAAAAGTTTTACCGCCCAATGAAGTGGGCACCGGTCAGCTAGTATTATATATAGCAGACCCGGCCACGCGTTGCTGTGGCTAAGGTTTTTGTTATATTACATTGTAGTAAACTATTTAAGAGGAACGGTAGGAGAACCATGGGGACCACCATGTTTTTACATAGATGCCATTTGTAAAAAAATATGGTGACCTCCATAACAGATTTTCTACTACCGTAACCCCTTAATACAATGAAATTATTATTTACGAACGAAGACGGAAACGTTAATGCTATTTACGAACGAAGACGGTAACTTTAAATTTACACTTTCATTTTCATCAACAACAGTATCGATTGATTTAAAAGACAATCAGATCGCCTGGTAACAACTGTTGTATCTGGAAGTTACATAATTTCGTCAACATCAACATTTTTGGCTGCCAAAATCGTCTGATGACTGAGCCAGTTATGATTCAAGTAATTATTCTGTATATCCGGAAAAATACTCTGAATGAATTAATTTTTTTTCCTGAAGAACTGTGCAGAAATTGTCTGGCAGTTTAATGCATTGCGTATTTGGTTGCAGTTCTATTTAACCGTTCCCAATATCTAGTAATTGTTCGGAAAATATTTGTGCTGATGGATCATTTTGCAATCGTACGCGCATGTTTATGGTCAATCGAAGTGTTTCAACACTTCGCCATAAGAATGATTGTTTCAAACATGCATTAATCTCATCCGCGAAAGTAGAGCGAGGTATAACCGGTAAGGTCTGTCGGAAATCACCAGACAAAAGTAAGATAGCACTACCGAAAAGTTTATTATTGCCGTTTAAATCTTGCATAGTTCTATGCAATGCTTCGAGTGAATTTTTGTGAGCCATTGTGCACTCATCTCAAATTATTATTGAACTCTTCTTCAACACTGCAGTTATTCCACTTTTTTTTATGTTACATATTGCATTTGGTTTATTATGAATGTCCAATGGCAGCTTGAATGTTGAATGTGCCGTTCGCCCACCATCTAGCAAAGTTGCGGCAATGCCTGACGATGCAACTACCAATGCGATTTTCTATTGCGACCGTATTTTGGCAAGAATCAACAATATTAAAAATGTCTTACCGGTTCCACCTGGTGCGTCCAAGAAAAAAAAACCGCCCTTGTTCAGCAGCAACAGCCAGCATAATCCGATCATAAATATTTTTTTTGTTCTGCTATCAGTAATGGCTCACTGTTCATGATAATTGTTGCTAAATTACCATGGTCATATTGTTTTTCTCGTTATAAATCGGTGTTGACTAACTCGGTGGCTGGGCGATCAGGTGTTGGCATACCATAATGATTAAGTGGTAAATTGAAATTAAAACACATAAATCCTCGATCAACACTAACGCTTCATTATACATCTCTGGGGTATAATCTATATTTTGGCATTGATCTGTTTGTCTAATTCGGTGCAATATGTCTTCTGTCATACAATTTTTATATTTTTCCCACAAAGTGTGTGCTTGCGATGGATAACATGTCGTCAAAATAATTGCAAACAGCTGACGAATGTTATTGGGCGTTGATGTCAACGCAGCATCAGCAAGCGTTAAGTCCCAATGGTTATCGTCTAGCAATTGCAGTTCACGACATGCATCTTGGTATGTACATATTGAATACTCGACCATTAACTGTTCGCAGAAATTCAAAAGACGTTGGTCCGGGAACATTCACCATTAACAAACGTAAATAGAAGCACTCACGTTGCTTTGGATGTACCGTGTAAAGTCGCCCCAATGTCTTAGCTTTGAATATGCCTGTAATGGAAGGATGTGGTTGTCCTTGTTTTCGTAGCTCCCATTTTTACTGAATTTGTTCCATGTGAAATAACGTGGAACATCAGCATATATCAATGTCTCTGCGAATCGGCCAAAAATATCAGATTTTTGACACAATGTAAAAAATTCAGTTAGTGTCGTTTTCGGAGCCTCAAGCGCTCTTTGGAGAACATTTTATTCAGTGAAGTATACACGTTGACCGTTTTCAAGGTGTATTGCTAGATGCTGGACAGAAGGATCTCTTTCGTGTATGGGAAAGCTAAGAATATGCCAAATAGCTTCATTACTGCTAATGTATCTGCCCATTTGGTATCGTGCTATTTCGTCATTGTTATTTATATTTTTTACTTCAAATATGGCCAAATCACTGCCTTTGTTTACATATTTACAAATTTACAAATTTACTTAATTGATTTTACAGAACTGCAAAGCTCAACATTAATATGAGCTTCATAAGTTTTTGTAAGTAATGGTGAGCCATTCTCAGTATTTCTGCGGCGATACATTGGATAACCGTCAATATCCGTGATAATGTCATTCGTATACGGCTTTGGGAATTATTTCTTACATTTTCCATTTTCCATGCATGGTGACGTCATGTTGAAATCACCACACGGCCCATGGATCATGTGTTTGGTAACACTATCAATTATGCTATTGAATTGTAGCTTATATGACACGTTTGTAGGTTTAACATAGCAGCGCTATCTATTGATTACTTACTCAATCCAGTCAACAGATATCGCCATCTGTTAAAATCGTTTGGATAATTGTAAATGTCAAATAAAATAATAAGTTAACGATAATTGTAATAAGTTAATAATAATAAGTTAATAATAAGTTAATAATAAGTTAACGATAATTGTAAATGTCAAATAAAATAATTTGCAATAAAATAATATTGCGACTATTAATTAAGATGTAAGCTATCCTATCTTTCAAGTTGGATCAAACTGCACACGGTGTGCAAATTTGGTTCAAATCGGTTAAGTAGTTTAGGAGTCCATCGCGGACAAACAACGTGACACGTAATTTATATATATTAAGACGAGTGGTATTACCCGGCGTTGCCCGTGTTATATCTTTTCTCAAATACCAATGTATACCAATTTTCATGGCGATCGGTTGAGCAGTATAGAAGTTGGTGTGCTGCAGCGCCGTCTAGTTGAAAGTTGCAACAAACCGGATATATATAAAAACCTTAACCATGAAAAAATACATATATATGCCAACTTTCATGGTGATCGGTCAAAGGGTTTCGGAGTCTATTAAACTCGGACACACGGGCATACAGATATACCAACATCCATTTTTATATTATATTATTTTGGCCTGTTTTTAAAATTTAAACTTTGAATGCCTATATCTCGCTTATTTATAGCGACCGACACAATTTTCTTCCAGATTTAGCATTAAAATGAAAAAAATTGGAGAGAGGTTCCTATACTGCAGTTATTCCACTTTAATAACTATGTGATAATACTTACATGTATATATTTTAATTAAAGAGTTTTGAACAATGAAGCACAAATAATTAAAAAGCAGGAATAATTTCACTGTATTACCTTCACAATATTTTGAATTTAGAATAACGCTTGGCCGACTATGACGTTTGTAGGTTTAACATAGCAGCGCCATCTATGGATTACTCAATAGATAACGCCATCTGTTAAAATCGTTTGGAACTAACAGATAATTGCGAATGTCAAATAATAGACATTGCAATAAAATAATATCGCGACTATAAATTAAGACGTAAGCTATCCTATCTTTCAAGTTGGATCAAACTGCACATTGTGTGCAAATTTGATTCAAATCGGTTAAGTAGTTTAGGAGTCCATCGCGGACAAACAACGTGACACGTAATTTATATATATTAAGATAATGTACGATCCACTGTTCGAGATCGGTCGACTCAATATTGTTGGAAAATGCGAGTGCTACCGACCGATCCATTTATATAATTGTCCCGTAACCATTTCAGGTGCAATTTTGATTCGGACAAAGCTTAATGGAGATTTTAACCCTCTGCAACTGACGTGCCTTAACTCTTACAATTATACTGACGTGGTAGTACACCAGACACAACTTTAACAGCTCATAACTTAATAGTTGTTTTTTAATTACCTAATTTAATGACTATTTTTTAATGTTCTGGTTGTCCTCTATTATATAAAATTATTAATTATGTCCAAATAAAAGCAAATTACTATTTACTAATGTTTATTGAGACACCTTAAATCAGTCTAACAACTTATATATATCTAAATAAAATCTAAAAAAAAATTAAAATGAATAGTTTTTGCAGGAACCTTTAGTATTTATCAATGACAACACTTATACTAATCAGACTGAAAGAAAATATCAATATTCATTGGCTCAATCAAAACTGACATGACCTCAAACTTTTACAATTTTTTTTGGCAATCTTCACAAAGTGGTTTGGAGCATTGGAGACAAATCGGCTTTCCGCAATCACAGCAGCGGTATTTTGTGACCCTTTTTATTTTTGTTGGACAAATGGAACATAGTTTTCTTCCACTTGGTGGAATAGACCTAGTCTTTGGAGGTGGAGGGGGAAGATCTTTACCCAAAACTCGACTTATCGTCATTCGCAGTTCTCTTGGTAATCTTTCATTGTATACGCGGGCTTTCATGTGATCTAGTACTAACTCTCTTGCCATATTCAATATGAAAGTTCCTCTCCTCATTTTACCATCACTGTCTCCACACGCTTGATATAAGACAAAGCTATTTATGCCTGCCATATCTAGTATTCGCTGGAAAATTGCCATAAGCCAACGACGAGTTTTTCGGCTGCAAGAATAAATCGAGCACTTCTTGTCGATTTCATCAACTCCCCCTTTAGTGTGATTGTAGTCTGCAATCATAACAGGTTTTTTCGTGTAAGTTTCTATTTCTCGGTTGTGATGAGAAGAGGAAATCAGCAGGACAGCTTTGTCCTTTTTTGGGACATAAGAGAGAAGCGTGTAGTCTTTTGTGAAACCATAAAGAGAACTTTCTATTTCTCTTTGTTTATTCGGCAAGAAGCATGGGGGTATCTCCGCCTTATTCTTTTTGAGCGTTCCTAAGTAGGTCAGTCCTCTTTTCAGCAATATTTCCATAAGTGGAATGGAACTGAACCAATTGTCAGCCGTTATGTTACGGTTTGAATTTTTGACGACTTTCGCAAGTCTCAAAACAGATTGAGTCGGTACTGCCATTTTTCTCTCTTGTTCAGACAGACCTATGCCATCGGATTTTTTTCCAGCATAGATGTAGGCATTGTAAATATAGTATGTGCGGGCATCACTCAACATCATAATTTTGATACCATATTTTGCTGGCTTTTGAGGCATGTAAATAATAAATTTGCAACGGCCTCTATACGCCAGTAACATTTCATCGATGCAGAGGTATGGTCCAGGGATATATTGAGACTGACAGTTTGAGATAAACTTGTTGAACGTATCTGATATTGGGGCAAGTCGATCTTCTTTGAGACGTTCCTCTCTAGAAGTAGAGTCATCAAATCTCAGACAGTTGATCAAACATGAAAGTCGATATTTGGATAACACGCAGCGGAATATTTCATGGCCAGTACCATCAGTGGCAAAAATCATGTTGAGATCGCAATTATTACACTTAAATACTGAGGAATAGTACATAATACCTATAAATGCTTTCATTTCAGTAGTATCTGTATCCATTAGTTCCGCCTTAGTACTGTGTTTGAACTTGGCCCGATAAGTACTCAGCTTTTGGTTTGTAAATCCAACCAATTTTTTAAGCATTGAATGGTCGAAAAGCTTGGACCAAAGTTCCAAATAGCCTTCAAAGTTAGAAGCATGTGGACGCCTCGGTAATCTTATTATATTGTGGGCTGCAGTTCGTGATGTTCTTGGACACTCTTGACTATTCCAAATAAATCCATTTTTACCTTTGTGATGTTCAGATGGCTCACTCGATGTTGCTTGACGAACTTCTTCAGCAGGTTCTAGATGCTCTTCTTCAGCCTGTTCTTGAAGCACTCTCTGAGATGGTTCTTCTCTGATTGAAATTTCGTCGTCTTCGAAATGTTCAGTTTCTGGTTCAAAAGTTGGGTCATCACCATCATCATCAAGATCGCTGAACTCATGTTCGCTTTCTTCATTCAACCACTGCTGTATTAGCTGTTCTTGGCTTTTAAAAGCTCCAGACGCCGTTCTTTTAGAACTACGAGAGCTACTTTCATGCGCCATCTGAAAAAAATAAACTATAATTGTCTAGAAACTGCCGTAAGTATTACTCGTTTATTAAACATTTAACGCAAAACCAAGAAAACAAGCATAACGTAAGTTCAGCAAGTGTAAAATATCTAAGGAACAACAAATTCAAAGTAACCAAAACAATTATACTGATGTGTTGTCTAGGAAACACTATGAAAATATAACGATTTTACTGAGGTGGTTGTTCAACAGACACATACCTTAACGCTGACGTGGTTGACTCGTAGACACCTTTCCTCGTAGAGCGATGCGTTCGCACTCCGCGGCCGCTCGCGATTGACTGACGAACACCTAACCGCGCCCTAGGAAGGTACTGAGAACGCGGTAGGTACCATTTAATAAATGACGACCCAGTATACGTTTTTCATTTTTCGGTGTCTGTCAGACTACCACGTCAGCCGCAGAGGGTTAATAAAGCTTTTAGTGGCTTGACAATTCCCAGAAACAAGCTACGGCTTTCATAAATACTATCGTTTTATAAATAGCCCATCTGTATCAACGAAAACACTTCGAAACACTAATATCTATGTATAGTCTGGCCAGGATATTGGGTTTGGTCAGTAACGTAACTAGGGTGGATCGCTTTAGTATGGACAAAAAAATGTTATTTATCTAAACCTCCCTATGAGGAAAGGACCCTTGCTGAGTTGGCCACGAAGACCCATTTGTTCAGGGTTGGTCACACTTACGGGTCAACACCCATCCTTGGCTATTTTCCCCTAGGAGTCAATCTTCTGGCGCTCCTGGACGGTCTGCGCACCGTGCGGCGTGAGCTAATCGATTGTGCACTCTGACTAACAGTCGGGGGAGTCTGGAAGCAGTACGTACTGTTTCCTATAGAGCGGGGATGGTTGCAGACCTTACGGCGACTGCTCAACCATCGGCTATCCGATCCCGGGTTAAACATGCCGGGCAAAGGACGCCGTGCACCGCGATAGATTCGGTTTACACCGTTTCACTATCTTTTATCTTAATCGTTAGTCGATTGTTGATATCTTTATTGATCGTAATATCGTTACAAGTTTAATAGCGACAATTTTAAAATGGTGGGTAGAAAATGAAGAATTTGAAAATGAACTGAAGTGATGTTGGTTGACTGGAAGATATTGTTGTAGTGTAGCAATAAGTCCGCCATTTTACCTTATTTGTATTGTGCAATAAAGAGTTTTTCATTCATTCATTCATTAAAATGATGACTTCGAACTGAAAATCGCTAATATTATAGCCGACCAAAATCAATATTTTTCATCTTTAAAATCTGAATAGGTAACCAGAATACTTCTACATTGTCTATTCTACTATACTTCTACATGTCTACTATACTACTATACTTCTATATCCATCAAATAATTTTTTTTAATTACTTTTTATATTGCTTTTAGTAAACAATGTTAGTGAAAAGTCTGCCTTAGAACTAGGGATGGACATCAAAGGATGATGTTGATGATACACATAACATCCGTTCGATATCAACATCATAACATCAGTTATGATGCTGATATCGATATTACCATCGATATCAACATCATAACGGAAATATTGATGGTTGAAAAATCTATATTTACACTATCTAAACAACTATCTTTCTTCTTAAAAACATCTTTCGCTTGACTCATTTTGCTGACAATCCGTATGAGTTTTCTTCTGATAAAATCGATAATAGAAATGAACACAGTGATATTACCTATTTACTATTCAACATAAGTGTTATATATTATATATAAAACAATTAAAAAAAAGTAATTAAATCTTAACTATAAATAGGAAATGGCAATCTTTAATCATTTCATTTCCGAAATTCGTCGTATAACCGCCGCACCTTTTTTTTGGTCAATTTTGTTAAAAAATAATAACAATATATTTTTTTTATTTATTCTCTCTTATTGCATCATAATGAATATTGTTAGATATGTAGTATATTCGTATAATGTATATGGAGGTTAGCCGAAACGGCTAAGTGCAGATCTGTCATCCACTGTAATAGGCCATTAAGCCTTTTTGCCGCCCCAGCGGTTAAAAAGTTAAGAAATATCAACTTCCATAAAATATTATTATTCATATATGGAGCAAAAGAAAACATAATGTAAATATGAGAAATATCGCCGAAGAAACATCGATGGTGCCAAAACATCGATAAGGCCCCATCGATGTAAAAAAGATCGAACATCGATCTCCAACCGTCGTTTTTTTGATATATCGGATATCGATATCCATTCCTACTCAAAACTATCTAAAAGCTTCGTTAGGGGCTCTCTAGACGATCAAGCATGCTTGACAAGCTTCGCGTCGCGGGCAGGGAGGTGATCGTAAACCACAGGAAATATGCTTTTTTTTTATATTTACCAAAAATGTCTAATTTGTACTTTATAACAGGGAATCACGTTAATTAGACGTAATTGATTAATGAATAATTGACTCCATGGTATAAAACTACACAATTAGGCATTTTTCGAAAACATATTTTTTTCACGCATATTTCCTGCGGTTTACGATCCCCTCCCAGCCAGGGACGCGATGCTTAATCGTCTAGAGCAGCGATTCTTAACCTCGGGTCGCGACCCAAATTCGGGCCGCGAGAGGTATTGGGTTGGGTCGCGGAAATCCCCCAAACGACTTTAAAGAAGTGGTAAAACTTGACGTTTTGCAAATATTTTTACTTTGTATTGATAGGTCGATCGATGTCACTAAACTAGTATAGTGACAATTATTACTAGTCACAGAACGAGGACTAAAGGCTGCGTTACTGCCGTCTATTGTCCGTTCACAATCGCGACATGTTAGTTCTGTTCTGAGCAATGAAGCTGAAAAAGCCCTGCTACCATTCCCAACTACTTATTTACGTGAAGCAGGATTTTCATGACTTGCTGTTATGAAGAATAAGTACAGGGATAGTTTGGATCCTCAGCATGACATGCGGTGTGCACTTTCTATAAACATAACTCCACATATACATGATCTTTGCTCGAAAATACAACACCAGGGTAGTCACTAATTATTTTGCTGTAATTTTTTTAACTGTTTTAATGCTGAATTGTCTGATTTTAATACAAAACATTTACATAAAGTTGTTATTTCTAATTTTACAAATACATTTTATAAAATTACATAATATATCATTTTAGTACCTGTCACCGAAAAATAAAATAAAAAATTAGAATAGGGTCGCGTGCTTCAAATATTATATTCGTACTTTGGGTCGCCAGCCAAAAAGGTTAAGAAGCGCTGGTCTAGAGAGCCCTTTAGGTTAGACCGTAATTTTTGGGTCTTTACTTATGAAGTTGCTGTTCTATAAATGAAATTTAAAACCAAAAATTTTGTATGGAAAACATTTATTTAAATAATAGAAATATTGACCCCCATTCTCTATGCAGATTTGTCATTTTAATCTCTTCTTTACAACTCTCGTGAACAGGAACGTTTTTCACCGACTCTTTAAATTTGATTTATTTCTCTTGTTATCTAAATTCTGAAAAAAATAGACTCTATTGAAGCAAGGCCTGGGAAGTACGTTTGTTAACCAAGAGTCTCCAGCGGCAACTCCTGCAACTTATAACCTGTGGTTATAGGTTGTCATGCAGAAGCAGTAGCGATGAGCGATTGACCATGGCAGACTCGGTTATTTAATCACGAGCATCTCCATCATTGTTTGCAGTTCTTAACAGCACACATTTACGGTAACTGTATAGCCAGACTGCAAGAAACTGTATTAGAAAACACCGGCACAGTATCTCAAATTTGAAAATAATGCAAATTTTAAACTTTACCATGGTTGCACAAACGAAAATATTTGAGCAAAAGCAAACGACCCAAAGACAAATAAACAGCTGATTCCTTAAAAAAATAGCATAGCCTTGAATTTAAATTTATTTGAATTTGAAATTGTAACTCAAACCCAAGTTATCCAAGTTCAAAATGTCCAGTGTGAAAAAACAGCAATTATATAATAAATTTTATTTTTATTTTATTTTATTTTATTCTGGAACCAAACAGAACTACATACAATGCAATAAAAACCTATTTAAAAGTGTCAAAAATCCATTAATGTGATTCCGAATATAAAGTATACAAAATGAAAGCAATATATTTTTATATTGTTTCCGCTTGAGATTGGGGGGAATCAGGGTGGGAAGTGAGGTGAAAGGAAGAAACAAAATAGATTTAAAAAAAAATATGTATGTATATAAATATACTAGCTGTTGCCCGCGGCTTCGCACGCGTTAAATTTGGGTTAAGATAGATCCCTTTTTCCAAGTCAAGTGGTAAGTTTTTGCGTGTAATATATAAAGGTATCTAACGTCCTTCTCTGTAGGTACTCCTGTCAATATGTACTTCATGATGATCAACTAAGTAATTAAGGCGTGAAGAAGTGACGATCGCGGTGCTTGCGCTACGCATGTTATCGAGACAAATGATGAATTTATAATGAGGTTCTAGCGCCTTCTGACGTCCGGGAACCGTCGGGCGCGACTTCTATTTTGATTTTTAGGGTTATTTACCCCTTCTCACCCCCTAAGTGGTAGATTTTAGAAAAATATGACACATGCAGTTGCTTATTTGTTTATTACCATTTAAACCCCTTTTCGCCACATTAGGGGTTGAATGAAAAAAATACTAAATACGTATTTGCCTAAATGTTTATTAGAGTATACAATTTCCATCTAATATCGTTTCTCCATACAAATTTTAAACCCCTTTATACGCCTTTAGGGGTTGAATTGTGAAAAAACGCGAAAGACGTATTTAATTATTTGTTTATTACAGTTATCCTACAATGTTTCAAAATAAAAAGTCCATCTAATATCGTTTCTCCATACAAACTTAAACACCCCTTTTTACGCCTTTAGGGGGGAAATTTAAAAAAAATACGAAACACATATTTGCTTAGATGGTTTTTAAAGTAATCCTACAAAGTTCATCTAATATCGTTTTTTCATACAAATTTTGAAACCCCGTTTCACCCCTTAAGGGGTTGAATTTTGAAAAAACACAAAAGACATATTTGCTTATTTGTTTATTCGAGTAATCTTACAAAGTTTCGAATTAAAAAGTATATCTATATCGTATGCCATACAAATTTCGAAACCCCTTTTCACCCCTTTAGTTGTGGAATTTTGAAAAAATATGAAACACGTGTTTCCTTATTTATTTATTAGAGTGACCTTACAAAGTTTCGAAATAAAAAGTACATCTAAAATCGTTTATCCATACAAACTGTAAAACCCCGTTTTACCCCTCTAAGGGTTAAATTTTGAAAAACCATGAAAGACCCATTTGTTTATATGATTATGAGAGTAATATTACAAAGTTTTGATTTATAAAGTCTATCTGTATCGTTTCTCCATACAAATTGTATAACCCCTTTTCACCCGTTTAGGGGTTGAATTTTGAAAAACCACGAAAGACGTATTTTCTTACTTTTTTATTAGAGTAATCCTTCGAATTTTCGAAATAAAAAGCACATCTAATGTTGTTTATTCATACAAAGTCTGGAACCCTGTTTCACCCCTTTAGGGGTAGAATAAAAAATAAAAAAACACCTATTTTCTTATTTGTTTAATAGAGTAACCTTACAAAGTTTCAAATTAAAAAGACCATCAATAACGTTTCTTCATAATAATTACACCCCTTTAGGGGTTGAATTTTGGAAAAACCACGAAAAACGCATTTTGTTATTTTTTTATTAGAGTACTCCTACAGGAATTCGAAATTAAAAGCACGTCTAATATTCCCAACTAGCAAAATAGTTTCTTATAACTGTCTTCAAGACTACTTTTCGATACTCCTATAACAGTCTTCTAATAGCTTACAAGCCTGGATTTGGGCGCACTTATAGGAGCACAACAACACTTGTAACGCTCTTATAATCAGCTAACAGAATGTTGCTTAATCCTATAACTATCTTTCAGTAGTACGCCTAAGACAGTTACAGGTACTAGTGATCGTATAATTATCTGTGTCTAGTTCTTTTCGAGAGTAATCCTGCTGATAATGAGCTAGTAACGTACTTGGTTTTTAGTTATTAGTATACATTTTAGTAACCGGCCGGTCAGCTAGCTAGAGCCGTCATCGTTTTTTGTTCCCGTTTGGATTGATTATAAATTGATAATTAATTGTTTCAGTTAGTACGTTACGTAAGTCATTTTTCATTATTAATTATAAAATTCTTAGCCAGTATTAAGTGAGTAAACTTGTGGCAAAGTCATTTTTACTGTAAAAGTGTACCGTATTAGCTTAATTTCTTAACGCCCTTACAGAAATTTACAAATTTGATAAGTTATTGTAAAAATAATATCATGGGCTTTTATGGTTTCTTTAACATATTCGCCATGTTCCAAAAATCGCTCTTCATCATTGCCTTTATGAGACTGCTATAGGTAAAATGGCGCTCATAATACGTTTGGTCAAGACTAACTCACCGCCATGTTGAATCAAATTAGAGTTCGCGAGCTCACTATATGTTTCTAAATCTTCCAAGCCAGGACATTCTTTTTATTTGCATGTTTTCAGGATGGTTGTGTTTGTTGATGTGGACTATTTTTTGACCAGAAAAGAATTGCGTTTACTCGTGCTGACTAATATGACTAATATGAAAAATGACCTTGGACTCACACACTTTGTGTTATCTGAAAGCTGCAATGGTTGTGGATTACTATAATATAAGTTACTAACGATAATTAATAGACCCATTCGCTTCATATGTACTCGAGAAAACGTTAAGTTACTATTGAATCTAAACTTATTTTGGTGTTTTGACTGCTTTCTGTACAGCATAATGACCATTATATTGAAGATGAGTGTGTTATTTGTCAGTCAATAAATTGTTCTATATACTTTTACATCTATTTAACACACAAAGGAAAAACATATAATAGGTATATGTTTTTAAAATGCCTGTTATCTATTTATGTTACTTACCAATACCTATGTATCAAGTAATTTTAATAGAGAAAGTAGCTGATAGTCTTGATTAACCATTGACCAGTGGATCTCCAATTTGTTGTTCATTAGTTATAATTATAATTAAGCTATTTTTTATAGTGTTAACTGGTGTTAATTGAAGAGTTTAATTTATATGTTTTTAAAATGCCTCTTATCTAGTTACTTACCAATATGCAATATAGTAATAAAAGAGAATGTAGCTGATAGTCTAGATTAACCAATGACTGCGGTAGATCAATTTTCTTTTGTTCATTATAATAGTTATTATGATATCTTTACTGTCATATATTTCAGTCCAAGTTCAAAATTAATAGAAATGGTGAAAAATCTTAGATAAGCAAAATTTATTGGAAAAAGAACCTGAAAATAAAGAAAAAACCTGTATATTGATTTGGTTTTTCTGTTTTATTTCACAGCGTAACTGATGTAATAAAAGAAAAAAAAATAATTCAGATTTATGTTCAATTTTAACTAATTTACATCTCACTTTCGAAGCTTTTCAAACCACTTTGATTTTTTGAAAGTTGTTACAATTAACTTTATAGATGGATAGATATGAAGACTTCAACGGCTCCTCAAAAACTTCATGTACGTTTTCAATACGATATCCTTGAATCAAAATTTCTTTGTAATCATTTTCATTTTTAGTGTGTATTGATTGTAGTTCAATAACAAAGTCTTCTTCACTCATAAACCATTTGTTATGCTCTTGTGCCGAGAGTGTAAAGGTACTAAAACAAAGTTGTTTAGACCTTCCTTTGCACTGGTTTTTTTTAATAAATGGATAACTTGTTTGGTTCTGACATATACTTTCAAGTTTTACATCAAATGTTTCATTCAGCCGTCGAGCGACTTGTTGAAGCGGCTTAATGCCTTGTCTAATCAGATTTTTAATAACATACAACATATTGTCAAACGGGTAAGCATTGAAACTCTTTAGTTTTCCAAATCTCCTTACTTCATGAACGACGTGTGTCAAATTGTGTATATTGCTTGAGACATAGTCCTTTCTATATATGTTTTTAAATATTTCAACAAAATGCTCTAACATTTTCTCTGCAATTGAAAGGAATTGACATTTTTTTTAGTTCGAACAAATTGTGATGGCACAAAACAAATGCACAAAATGGTAATAAGCTTGGGGTGGTAGGGTATCTTTGAGTATTACAAAACCTAAATAATAAAAAATAGTACGATATTCGGATCCCTTCCAGTGGGCTAGAACATCAATTGTTCGTACAGATCGGTGAATTTCGCTAGGCATACGGCATTTATACAAGAATTCATTGACCCTTTCGATATCTTTGCTGCACCACTTAGTAATGTATTTACCAAGATTCCCATCTCGCCATCCAATCAATAGACGCTTCATAACACCAAGATCAATCAAGTGAAGTGAGTCACTTACAGGAACATCTTCTACCATATCTACATTGAGTTTTAGAAGAGGAGAATCTACCTTATGATGCTCTTCGTCTTTTTTTGACCGAAAATCCTTGTCATTTCGTTTAGGGCAACCAGATCTTAAAAAAGTGACACTTGATTCACCCACAACAGTACATTTCAGGCAGCCATGTTTGCCGTTGAAATAATAACTCCTTTGATTAATGCACGAGCTGGCGAGTCACAAATGAAAACTCTGACTTTTACTGGAATCAGAGAGTTTCCCATTCTTATTGATAAACCACTTTCAGATAGTTCATTCAATTCTGTTATAAAAGGATCCAAAAAGACTTTCAAATTAGATGGTTTGCTGTCTCCTGCATATATGCCTATAAATAAATAAAAATACGATTAGTATTTACTAACAGACTAAACATGAACCATTAATTATAACAATGATAACATTAGTTGATATCCATGACAGCGCACGCTACAATGTAAAAAATAAAATTTCTAACATCTATCACGTTACGACCAGATTCTGTCCGATCGTGGCTCAAAGACGTGGCTCAAGACTTAAACGACCATTTTTTCTTATGAAACCGTATATCAACAAGTAAACAAAAAACATGTTCACTCAAAACATAAAAATATCAATATAATAAAAGAATACACCAATAAAAGACATAATAAAAGAATACACCACTCAAAATTTGTGCAGCCATTGGACGAGCAATAAATGTCCAAACAAGGTCCGAAAATACCTTCGTGGTTTCATTGAACTATAAGCAATCACATAGCTTGTATAATAATAATAAAACTCTTTATTCTTAAGAAAAGGCGAACTTATTGCTTATACTTACCTATCACTAGTGGAGGCAAGAGTGGTAATTCAAATATACTACATAATATTGGCCAAAATTGTTTCCTTGAGCTGTTGTACCTATAGGGGCAAACCATCGATATTAACATTCAGTGTAATATTATCAATTGAAGAAACGACATTGTGTTCAAAAACTTTTGTTACTGCTTCTTTAAGCCATTGTGCCAATAATGACCAGTTCCCAATGGAACAATCTGTATTTTCTCTCTTGTTGTTTGAAGAAGCGTGCGGGCATCCATAGGTAAAATGTTGTTAATTCTCTTATTAAGAATAACAGAAAGTTCGTTATACGCTAAGTGCGATATATTATATTTAATAGCCCATATTTTAACATCTCGAAATTTTACGTTTTTTTCAATGTCCATTTTGTTGTCTTCTGATTCATATTCATTTTCGTCAATACTATCACTAACCAAATCTAAGTCACTGTTGGATTGTACGGAACCCTCCAATGAATTGTTTATTCCCGCTTTTTCGGAGCTTAATTCGGATAGCGTATTTAGAGTTACCCATTCTGCGTGTCTCTTATTTACTCTTCTCCTGTATCCTCCACTCCTTTTGAATCGTTTCCATTCTTGAAAATCGGCCATTTAAAAATAAATTTAACTTTGCAAAATTGTTACGCGCACATGGTCTAACGCACAGTCGTTCGCCGTGTTTCAAAAATCACTCTTTACCATTGCCTTTATAATACTTCTATAGGTAAAGTAGCGCTCATAATACTTTTGGTCAAGACTAGCTCTAGACTAGTTGAATCATAATAGCTTCGCGAGTTCACTTAAAGACTCTTTAGCATTGGCCTAGCACTTTAGAAGCTTTTTTGCTCTCATAACTGTCTGATGAAAGTGTAATTAGTTTTATAAGATACTAGACATGTTACTGTTTTATAAGATGATATTGTAGTAAACTACAACAAAAAGATATACAAACAAATGCTCTTGAGAGAATTTAATTTATCCTTATGTAATGCTGTTATAAGTAAGAAACTCTTCACCAAAACATTTATAGGTGCTTTATTAGTCATGGTTTACTTATAGTCTTTTGTTATAGGATTACTGTGCTAGTTGGCTACGAGATTGCTTTGTAGTCGTAAAGTGATCTCAACTAAGTATGTTATAAAATCAAGGCTCTTGCAAAATGCGTCTATAAGACCACTATAAGACTATTAATCTTTGGAAGACTATTTAGACTTCGTATATGCTCTTATTAGACTATTAGACTTGTTACTGTCTTTTAAGATAACATTGTAGTAAACTACAACAAAAAGATATACAAACAAATGATCTTGAGCGTATTTATCCTTATGTAATGCTATTATAAGTAAGAAACTCTACACCAAGACATTTATAGGTGCTTTATTAGTCATGGTTTACTTGTAGTCTTTTGTTATTGGATTACTGTGCTAGTTGGGTTGTTCATTCATACAAATTTTGAAACCCCGTTTCACCCCTTTAGGGGTTGAACTTTGAAAAAACATGAAACAACTATTTTTTTATTTGTTTATTAGAGTAATCTTATAAAGTTTCGAATTAAAAAGTACATCTACATATATCGTTTCTCCATAAAAAAATCGAAACCCCTTTTCACCCCTTTAGGGGCTGAATTTTGAAAAAATGTGATACACGTGTTTCCTTATTTATTTATTAGAGTAATCTTACAAAGTTTCGAAATAAAAAGCACATCTAATATTGTTCATTCATACAAATTTTGAAACCCCGTTTCACCCCTTTAGGGGTTGAATTTTGAAACAACATGAAACACCTGTTTTCTTATTTGCTTATTAGAGTAATCTTACAAAGTTTCGAATTAAAAAGTACATCTATATCGTTTCTTCATAAAAAAAATCGAAACCCTTTTTCACCCCTTTAGGGGTTGAATTTTAAAAAAATATGAAACACTTGTTTCCTTATTTATTTATTAGAGTAATCTTACAAACTTTCGAAATAAAAAGTCCATCTAAAATAGTTTATCTATACAAACTTTAAACCCCCGTATTACCCCTTTAGGGGCGGAATTTTGAAAAACCATAAAACACCTATTTGATTATTTGTTTATAAGAGTAATCTTAAAAAGTTTCGAATTAAAAAGTACATCTATATCGATTTTATATACAAACTTTGGAACCCCTTTTCACCCCTTTAGGGGTTGAATTTTGAAAAAATATGATACACGTGTTACCTTATTTATTTATTAGAGTAATCTGACAAAGTTTCGAAATAAAAAGCACATCTAATATTGTTCATTCATACAAATTTTGAAACCCCGTTTCACCCCTTTAGGGGTTGAATTTTGAAACAACATGAAACACCTGTTTTCTTATTTGCTTATTAGAGTAATCTTACAAAGTTTCGAATTAAAAAGTACATCTATATCGTTTCTTCATAAAAAAAATCGAAACCCTTTTTCACCCCTTTAGGGGTTGAATTTTTAAAAAATATGAAACACTTGTTTCCTTATTTATTTATTAGAGTAATCTTACAAACTTTCGAAATAAAAAGTCCATCTAAAATAGTTTATCTATACAAACTTTAAACCCCCGTATTACCCCTTTAGGGGCGGAATTTTGAAAAACCATAAAACACCTATTTGATTATTTGTTTATAAGAGTAATCTTAAAAAGTTTCGAATTAAAAAGTACATCTATATCGATTTTATATACAAACTTTGGAACCCCTTTTCACCCCTTTAGGGGTTGAATTTTGAAAAAATATGATACACGTGTTACCTTATTTATTTATTAGAGTAATCTGACAAAGTTTCGAAATAAAAAGCACATCTAATATTGTTCATTCATACAAATTTTGAAACCCCGTTTCACCCCTTTAGGGGTTGAATTTTGAAACAACATGAAACACCTGTTTTCTTATTTGCTTATTAGAGTAATCTTACAAAGTTTCGAATTAAAAAGTACATCTATATCGTTTCTTCATAAAAAAAATCGAAACCCTTTTTCACCCCTTTATGGGTTGAATTTTTACAAAATATGAAAAACGTGTTTCTTTATTTATTTATTAAAGTAATCATACAAACTTTCGAAATAAAAAGTCCAACTAAAATCGTTTATCCATACAAACTTTAAACCCCTGTTTCACCCCTTTAAGGGTAGAATTTTGAAAAAACATGAAACACCTATTTCCTTATTTGTTTATTAGAGTAGTCTTTCAAAGTTTCGAATTAAAAAGTACATCTATATCGTTTCTTCATAAAAAATGGAAACCCTTTTTCACCCCTTTAGGGGTTGAATTTTAAAAAAATATGAAACACGTGTTTCCTTATTTATTTATTAGAGTAATCTTACAAACTTTCGAAATAAAAAGTCCATCTAAAATCGTTTATCCATACAAACTTTAAACCCCCGTATTACCCCTTTAGGGGCGGAATTTTGAAAAACCATAAAACATCTATTTGATTATTTGTTTATAAGAGTAATCTTAATAAGTTTCGAATTAAAAAGTACATCTAGGTATATCGATTTTCCATACAAACTTTGGAACCCCTTTTCACCCCTTTAGGGGTTGAAGTTTGAAAAAATATGATACACGTGTTACCTTATTTATTTATTAGAGTAATCACACAAAGTTTGGAAATAAATAGCACATTTAATATTGTTCATTCATACAAATTTTGAAACCTCGTTTCACCCCTTTATGGGTTGAATTTTGAAAAAAGATGAAACACCCGTTTTCTTATTTGTTTATTGGAGTAATCTTACAAAGTTTCGAATTAAAAAGTACATCTATATCGTCTCTCTATAAAAATTTCGAAACCCCTTTTCACCACTTTAGGGGTTGAATTTTGAAAAAATATGAAACACGTGTTTCCTTATTTATTTATTAGAGTAATCTTACAAACTTTCGAAATAAAAAGTCCATCTAAAATCGTTTGTCCATACAAATTGTAAACCCTCGTTTTTCCCCTTTAAGGGTAGAATTTTGAAAAAACATGAAACACCTATTTCCTTATTTGTTTATTAGAGTAGTCTTTCAAAGTTTCGAATTAAAAAGTACATCTATATAGGTTTTCCATACAAACTGTGAAACCCCTTTTCACCCCTTTAGGGGTTGAATTTCGAAAAATCCGCCCTTAGTGAGCGTTTGCGTCCTAAAAGGAACGTATGTTAAAAATTTCAGCTTTCTAGGTCTAAGAGTTTGGGCTGGGCGTTGATGAGTCAGTCAATGAATGAATCGGAACTTCTCTCTTTATACATATATAAGATTTATATTTAACTAGCTGCGCCCAGCGGTTTCACCCGCGTGGTGATGGAAAATTGTGATAATGATGATAGAAAACCATATATCTTTATAAATTATATAGCCTATGTGTTATTCTGATGTGTAAGCTATATTATTGTAAAGTTTCATCAAAATCCATTCAGTAGTTTTTGCGTGAAAGAGTAACAATCATCCATACATACATACAAACTTTCGCGTTTATAATATTAATAGGATTTTAGGTATGATGTATAGGTATTATAATGAATATACTTGAGATAAAATTATGTCCATGAACTAAATTAAATGAAATATAGGGCCCGATTGCGTTTCTTTGTGAACTAAAACTAAAATTATTTCAAGCGAACGAGACACAGCAATACGTTAGATCGGAATATGAAACGAACGATCGTCGATAAATACTACCTGCCGAACTCATACTCATCCGAATAAATTCGAGCATATTTCGTGCGGTGTAAGATTTGATCTAGTAACAACCGGTCATCTCACACTCCGCTCTAGCGTATTGCCCTGTCTTGTTCACACGGACTAATTTTCGATTTTAGTTCACGAAGAAACGCAATCGAGCCTATACTATGTATAAATGTTTTGTGATCATCTAGATAGACTTTTTTTTTATTGAGTTCTTATAAGAGGTTTTTGATGAGTTTAATATGTCCACACTTAAAAAGTCTGTATTATATCTATGACACGCTCTGTAAAGAAATGCATTTTAAGATGCGTTGGTTTTCACCACAGGGAGATGAAATAGTCGATGCGATCGAACAGGGCGGGGAGGAACATAAAATTCAATGCGCTCCAAAATCGCGTTCGCATCGATGGAATTATTTACCGACCCATGCAAGGACCCAATATTATAATGTACATAGTTATAGTAGGAGGCGGTGCCTTAAGAAGAAGAAAAATAGGCCAAGATTTGGCTCCAATTCGGTGGGTGAGTGACCACCGTTTTTGTTAATGATTTGTGTCGCTCCGTGTGGCTTTTATTAGGGCACGCGCACAATGGCCGCGAGAGGGCAGGCCTGACTTTTGTGCCGCGTCGCCAAGATAGATGACTACCCGCAAACGACATTATTCGCAAGCCTTAATCCCCGCATTTTGACAGACGTCGTGACGGAGAGTGGGCTTGTGTATATTGTAGTGTGCACGTGTACTTATACATCTCCAGCATTTCATAGGTGATGGATATCAGCTGGTGGATATCAAAAGTGTTCAAATCCAAAATTGGCAATTTCAAAAGATACTGACTTAGGGAATATTTATGGACTAGACTAAACTGGCTAGACTTCGCCGATGTCGCATATCTGAACCTCATCGATACCAAACTGGATAAGGTCGAGCGCTTACAGAACGTTTGCATTAGGTACATATTCAAACTTCAGAAGTATGAGCTTATCCTGGAGTACCGAGCAAAATTACAATGGCCACGCATATGGGACCGGAGAAATTTGCACATCCTTTTACTACCATATAATGTCGTACACAATCCTTCATCTCGGGTATTTATCGGGTTAGGAAGTCATGGTCTCCCACTTCATTGTCCGAATAATACTCCACGTATCTCAAATAACCCAACCACATTTTTATCCTACTCCTTTTCCCGTGCTCGATTCACGAGCGACGTTTGCACTGAGGATCATTTAAATATCGCTAAGGATCATTTAAATATCAGTCCGTTGATGCACAGTATACCAGACAGTAGCTTCTCTTAAAACAAAATTGAAATCGAAGCAGGTGACGTCAGGAATCTTAAGGGCTACCACAAATCCTAATATAATTACTCGTCTTCTTCTTGAAGCATCGTCCAGGGCACATTTACGGTGCCCCGGTGACGCCGATGCTATTATTCTACCGATTTGTTCTGAGAATACCATATGGCGTCGACTCGTAAATCTCCACAATAAAAGTAATAGTAAGAGCGGACACAAACTGCGCCCACGCCGCGTCGCAGCCCACAGCGCCTTAACTATGAGCCTAAGGACGCGACATGACTCACCCCTAGCCCCACTTCTGTCGCACCCTCTTCCCGCATTGCCTTATAGCTCTTGAGTGAACTTACTGGATGTTATTATACTGTGGTATGAGTCTATATCAAAGTCGAGGCGAGGTAAAAATACTGTTGTGTGCAAGGCGGAATAGTAACATTAAAATAATAGCACTATGGCACACACTCGTATAACACAAACTGACCAAAACTGACAGCACTTCAGTCTATAAATAATTATAATAAAATTCTTTATTTTTAAGAAACAATAAGTTTGACCCATATTGGAAAGCAATGTAACGCAATAAGTTTAATAGCAAAAACAGATTTTTAAAAACAAGCTTTCGGTAAAATTTTCTATCCAGAGCCAACCCTGGATACAGCAGCCATGTCTTGATGAAACTTATAACATGCGTATACAAAATTTCGTGTCTATGCTGTTGAACGTTGAGGAGTCCCTCGTCGGGAGCCAACCCTGGGCGCAGCAGCCTTGTCACGATGAAACTTATAACGTGCTATCATAATTGACTGCGCTATCATAATTTCGTGACTGCGCTGTTGACCGTTAAGGAGTCCCCTCGTCGGAAGCCAACTCTGGGCTCAGTATCCATGTCATGATGAAACTTATAACGGGCTATCATAATTGAATGCGTTTACAAAATTTCGTGTCTGTGCTGTTGACCGTTGAGGAGTCCCCTCGTCGGGAGCCAATCCCGGGCACAGAATCAGGTTATGCTCTCTATAACAATGTATTTTCGTCGGAACTGAACCAATATGTCAAATTTTCAAATCCATAGGATAAGAAGAAGTGGTTCTAATTCCGCTTGCAAGATTTGACCTAAACAAACATACTGACAATCATTGCAAGGTAAATAAAAGCTTGAAAATAGGTGACCTTATTGCCTTACGGCAATATCTATCAGCTAATCTATAACTTAAGTCAATTTCTAAAGGTTTGCGTTGGATACACAAAATAAAATTTGAAATTATAAAATAAACTAAAAACTAGACGAAAATGATAATAACAAGCTAAAAACAATTAATTGAAAGTATATAAAGATGCAAGCGAAAGGAAGGAGAATTAAGTATTTAAAAAAATAGTAATGTGGTAGTTGATTTAAAAAATAAAACCTACTAACTTATACCTGAGCTTGGCTCTCTAGATTCAAAAGAACACATTATGAACTCACGTGAAGAAAATGTCCTTGTTGAATTCATTTGTTTCATCGCACCAATTGTCCAGCTTCTAAGAATTAAAAATAAATTATTAGTTTTTAAAAAATACACTAAAAACACGCTTTTATAAATGCACGTAAAAACCACATCACCAGACCTTGAAACCTAATCGTGGTCAAAGTTCATTTCAAGACTTTTCTAACAAGTCCAAACACAGCTATGATACGATGTTCCATCCTGAAGTCCCAGTTCATATATTCCGACTCCATCATCAGATCAGTTCGACAGTACCATATTATTGTATTGTAATCAGAACTACATACAGCTGCCAATTTTCATGACGCTACGATCCTTGGAAGATGGTTAAATTAGTTACCTTAGATTCCATTACATAGTTACATACAGGTCGACCTAATAAAAGCGTGTTAAAAAGGAAGAAAAAGGAATCCAAGAAGAATGGAGGGAGGAGGAGGGTTGGTTATGTTTTTGGGTTATGATTTTAGGTTTCATCCTGGCCATGAACGTTGCGATGCTGGGAGCTGTTCTGACGTTATTCGGTAAAGCATTTCAGAGTCGTGCAGCTTCCGAGGAGAAACTAAAAAGTACCGCTTTGACCAGTAGCGAACGGTTTCGTGGAGCTTGGGCCACAAGATCCACTTTGTTCTTGGATCGGCTCAACTTACAATTCAGCTTCTATTCAGAAGCCTCCTCGTGTGGAAGACTACCCTGGGTAAGACTCTCGCGTCTCAGGCCTCAAAGCCGGTGGACCGGTTTCTCCCGGAGGGATTGCATCCCGGCGCTACTGGATGATCTGGGCACCGTTCGGCGACGCCAATCGGTTGTGCCTTCTGAATTGCTGAAGGAGTGTGTGGACTATGGAAATATATTGTTTCCTAAGCAGTGAGAGTGGATGTTGACCTGTTGTCATGCCACTCTTGAAATGACTTTGGGCCACTCGATCCCCTGTGGCATTACGGACAAAGAAAGCTCAGGTCCGCGATACATTCATATTGAATTACCGCCGTAATACAACAATTAGAGGCCGCGCAAGCGACTTCGTTCCCGTGACCAGTCGGAAGGACGGAGGTATTCTGAAGGTTAATTCCAGACGGAGATAATCCACCAAAACTGGTAGCCAATGGGCGAGGTGGCCTACTGACTTACCTGCCTAGTGCCTCGCCGTAAAGCTCTGACGGCTTCGTGGCTTTGCTGAATGTTAGATCTGTATCGTTCCAAAGTCAGCTCAGCTTATGCTCACCCCACGGGAGACAGAAAGATCATTATTGTTAAAGCTCTCTGGGCTGACGGGTTTGCACGCTGTAGCCAATATCTCCAAATGACATTGTTTGGTAATGCATTTCAAAGTCGTGCAGGTACCACGGAGAAGAAGTAAGATAAAAAATCACTGCTTTAACCAGGTATGGATAACAAGTTATTTCCCTCTGAAAGACAGGAGCAAAGGGAACGTTATACGGCCCTGAACCTTGCTGTGGCGTACCAAAAAGCCTTGCAAACCTAATGCTCAAACAAATATGTTTAGAACAATCCGTCAACCACTGGAACAACACGGCAGGGTTGAATCATTCCAACGCGCTAATTAAGGCTTACCACCGTAAGCGGGCAAACCCGTAAGGCCTTATCGCTAAATAGGAACAATCTACGCATACTGTTGAGGGCGCTCACGGGGCATTGTGGCCTGAACAAACACATGTTCAACCTCAAGCTCAGAGACACAAAAATGTGCAGGTTCTGCCAAGGAGCAGAGAAAACTCCCCAGCACCTCATGTGCTAGTTTGGCCCGCTGATGCGTAAAAGATACACCCACTTGGGTGGTCATTACCTCCAACCTGAGGAGGTAAAACAATCTGGCGCCAAAAGCCTGCTGCGGTTCTTAAATGACACAAGGCTTAGCGCAGAACTATAGTAGGTGGTGAATACAATAGACCAGCAATGGTCGCAGTGTTACAAGGCTAATAAAGACCTTGGAAAAGCCCCACTCAACAAATAAAATTAAAAAAATACTACCCTCTGATCTGAGGGTCCGTTTTAGCCTTATTTACAATAATAAACCACCGCGATAGCTTTTCGGAATTGCCCAAATTTGAAACTGTCCTCTTGTGATACTATGTCGCCCCATATTACAGTGGTTGATTAATTACCCGAACGTCTACGCAACGGTAGACGAGTGAGAAATGAATCATATACTCCATGATACGTCTTTTGCTCGAAGATAAGAGCATATAAAACATCCCAATATGGCTCAAGAAATCTTTTATTGTAGAGGGCACTTCTGGGTGTTCAGAATTTCAGATTTATTTACAGGGGTCGTAATGAATTGCTTTGTGTGTATCTATACTAATATCTATACTAGTATCTATACTAATATTATAAAGAGGTAAAGTTTGTGAGGTTGTAGGAAGTAATCTCTGGATCTACTGAACAGATTTCGAAAAAAATTTTACCAATAGAAAGCCACGCTATTTGTGAGTGTCATAGGCTATATGAAAAATGAATATCCGAAAAATGAAAAGCCTTTTTCGTAGAAGTCGGATTTGCAAAGTAAGTCGGAGAAAAAACGGTCGAATGAAAATGTTTCTTACGAACGCTGCTTTTACGATGAGAGATATATGATTAAGTTTTAGAGAAAAGTTGTAGAGCTTGATAATGCCTACAAAAAAGTCAACGACAGGATATGTCCAACTTTTATATTTAAGTCACAAAAAGTAGTTTTTCATATTAAAAAAATAATTTAAATCGTTAGGTCATGTTTATTGGTCATATTATCAACAATTATGAATTATTATCAAAATAAGTAAATTTACCGTCTCAAGTATTTAAAACAAAAGACTTTTCCCTTTTACTGCATATGATTTTCCTTTTACTGCATAAATGGTTAAAGAGATAATATGACATAGGTATGGAACCGCGACCGTATCTCGGGTTGGAACTCTTGAAAGAATGGTACCAAATAATAACATTGCATCTAATATAGTATACAAAGAAGTTTTGAACAATTAAAATAAACATAATTTAGTCAATCACTAGCTGCCCCGTGTACACTTCGTTGGGCAGTAAAACTTTTTACTTGTATTGAAATTATGAGTGTGGTTTGGTTAGTACTGAGTGCTATGATTTATTTCCTGGCTGCCAAAAGAAGGGTTATATTTTTACTGCATATATATATATATATATGTATGTATTTGCATGCCAATTTGACTAAATTACCGTTTTTTGTGCAGTAAAAGTGAGTAAACTCTTTAACCATTTATGCAGTAAAAGTGAAATTATATGCAGTAAAAGGGAAAAGTATTTTGTTTTAAACACTTGAGACGATAAATTTCCTTATTTTGATAATAATTCATAATTGTTGATAATACGTTGAAAGTATTATTTTTATATAAAATAATACTTTTTGTTACTTAAATAAAAAAGTTAGACATATGCTGTCGCTGACTTTTTTGTAGGCATTATCAAGCTCTACAACTTTTCTCTAGAGTTCGTTAGAAACGTTTTCGTTCGACCGTTTTTTCCGACTTACTTTGGAAATCCGACTACTACGAAAAAGTCTTCTCGTTTTTCGAATTAATATATAGCCTATGACACTCACAAATAACGTGGTTTTCTATTGGTAAAAGAATTTTCAAAATCGGTTCAGTAGATCCAGAGATTACTTCCTACAACGTCACAAACTTTACCTCTTTATAATATTAGTATAGATAATCATTTCATTCACCCATTAGAAACCCGGTGATATAGCCAAATCGGCATGCAAATACATACATACATTTGCAGTCAGGAAATAAATCATTGTACACAGTACTAACCGTACCACACTCAAAATTTCATCACATGTAAAAATGTTTACCCCAATGCCCAACGAAGTGGGCACGGGTCAGCTAGTTAAACATAAAACAAAGATTACCTATTTATCACGGCCCGGTAGCATAGTGGTTTGGTCGCACGATCTTACATTGTAAGATTCCGGGTTCCATTCCCGGCTGGGTCATAAGTATCCGTTGGAATAAAATTAGCGGAATTGCATTTTAATTCTGTCGGTCAACTGCAACAACAAGATACACTTTTGGAGGTGTCAACTACAACGAGCAAACCCGTCACCTCAGGAAGTTTTAACGATATTGATCGTTCTATCTCCCGAGAGGTGAGCGTAGAAGTATTTGGTATGAAACAGTCCACTGTCTGGCTACCCCCACTCGCCCGTAAGCACGCAGCGGGCCGACCTCGCGCCCCTATTATCACTTTCTTATAGGCCAGACTTCTCCAGCCTCCTGACTGGTTACAGGTTCGAGGTCGCTTGCGCGGTCCTCTCCCTCGAGTAGCGGTGATTCGGTGTCTACCGAATCTATCGCGGACCACAGCGTCCTTCGACCGGCTGTTCATCCGATATCGGGTAGCTGATTGGTCGTTTCAAGAGCGGTTGCCGTAAGGTTAACAACCGCCCCCGCTCTACAGGAAACATTAATTAATTTATTTATTTATTAGTTTCAAATAGTATTCAAGGGCATTACAGATGAATCCAATTCGCCCTTGAATATTAAAGCTAGAGTGTAAGTCTAAAAATAAATGACTACATAACTAAATTAATGCTAATATTGAACAAGAAAAAAACATAAAAATATAAAACTAATTAAAAGACAGATTATGATAAACATGAGATAGCAGGGAGTTGCCTTTTTAGCTGCCAAAGGGATATACAAAAGATATCTATTTCTGTGGGTAAGGAATTAAGAAGAGCTATAACCCTTCCCACTGGCCTGTCTACAAAAATATTTGTACGGTGGTACGGCACATTAAACAATAGATGCGATCTCCTCGCTCTGTAATTTACCGGAACGTACAATTCAAACTTACATAGTATCTCTGGCAAATAAATTGTTCCTTGAATTAATTTATATGCAAATATAATTAGTGAAATATGGTATATCGACGCGTTTCAAGACTGTTGTAACCTACCATTCCTAGCACAAAATCGGACGGAAATAAGTATGGATAAATATTGTATTTTCTGTAATAAATATATCTTAATTTTTTTTTATATCCGTTTCCAGACTTCCCCGGTTATCAGTAGTAATGCACAGTCGATTGGCTGACGCCGCACGGTGCGCAAACCGTCCAGGAGCCCCTGAAGGGCGAGTTTAGGGGAACCGGCCCTTGGATTTGATGTATTAAGAATAAAAAATGAAAGTATGAATTTCACAAAAACAAGACAGGAGTAAGACAAAACCAAAATGTAACAAAATCATTATATATATTTATCAATTGAATCGGAGACATATTCATCACAGAGGGGAGGGGTGGGGGGGGGGGAGAGGGAGGAGTTGATAATACAGATATTTTTATACCATTAAATAACATGTTCGCAACAATTTTCCAAATCAGCTGATTTCTTGATTTCCTTGCTTCCTAGATAGTTTTTCGATATTTTCTTTTCTTTATTACGAAAATAAATAAAAACTTAAGTCTCTGTTTATCTTTGGGGTCAATTTTACTCGAAAATGGCATTCCTTTCGTAGACAAAAATATATGGAAACGGTAGCTATTTGTTAAACATTTTTTATGAATTATGATTTAGATGTTTCTAACCAATTTCTGGCAAATAGAAAACATGGTATTAGCGCGAAAACATCTGGTATTCGCGCGGGACGCGTGCGAGTGGGATGGCACAGTTAAACCACGAGACAAAATAAATTCAGTTGCTTTATCTTTGGTGGGTAGTTTTAATGCGAAAAAGTTACAACCGTTCCTTTCACATTCTGCTCTAACGTATTGCAATGTCTCGTTCACACGAACTAATGACCGATTTTAGTTTACGAAGAAACACAATCGAGCTCAGTATCGTTAAACGTACCGGGTCGCAGACATTCTCCAGGCTTACGGCGATCCTGTGTTATTACGTAAATATACTACCCTCTTGGTTGGGATATTAATCAGGTTAAAGCTAGTCTGGTGGTAGATAACTGGCTTCTGCCCCCATCTACCTCACAGGAGCATCAAAGATATAGAGATATTACCTATTACACTTCAGGGGACCTAACTGCTTGGGTCTGATGGCTTGCTTGTGTTTTTAAAGTCGACTTAACTCACGGTTCAGCTCCTATCCGGTAGCCTCATCGAAGAGAAACTAACCTGGAAAGGCCTCTGTGAACTCTGCCTGCGGCTGTAAGGTCAGTTGTGGGAAATAAGAACTCAGATTCGATCTGGGGGAACACCTCGGACAGAACTAGGCGGTTGGCTTACCGTCCGGAGTCAGCCAATCTATTGTGCACTCCGGCGAATAGCCGGGGAGTCTAGAAACGTAGGTTTCCTAATCAGCGGGAGTGCCCGTTGATCTGATGTCAGCCATATCTGAAACGATCCGTTTGCCGATCCGTGGTGCCCATTGACTTGCAAAGAGCACCACGGTCCGCGATACATTTGAACTGCATTACCGCTTACATCAGGTAGAGGTCGCGCGTGCGACTTCGAATCTGTGACCTGACTGAAGAATGAAGAGATCAGTACAAATCTGGTGGTAATGAAGCGAGGTTATCCCGCTGCTCCTCTTCCCATAGCCTCGCGTTTGACTCTTACAGGATGTTGGCTTAGCTTGACCGTGGATTGTATTTATCCCCTGGGGGGAGGGGGGGGAGGGGGTTTGGTGCGCAGGGGGGTTTACTGATTACCGGGAAAGTCTTGGGGTGACACAAACGATATTTTTCTCTTGTAAAAAAGGCTTTCGAAGCGTGCTTTTGTAGGTAGAGATGTATAGGAGACATGCGCATGTGTGATTTTTCACGCCCCTGAAAGAGTTAGTCGCTGGAAATCGACCTATCAGTGACGAGAGCGAGCGTCCGTCGGATTTTCAAAGACAGAAGGACTTATTAGAAATCGTACTTTTTTTACCTTAAGCTTGGCAACACCCAAGCAGAATCCATTCACAAGACCAAACGTGCTTTCGTGGACTACGACATGAACATCTCACGGATAAAGTAGTGGCACAACCGATTAAAGATGGCCGCACATTAGTGGAAAGCAACCCACGGCCCGCAGCAATGGCTGGGCTACAAAAAAGAATGGGTTGCTACAGCCCAAGGCCTTTCTCCAAAGATGATGTCCAGGGAAGTAGCCCCTCAAAGCTGCTGAACTTGATTTTCTGCAGTTGCAAGAAGAGATGCAGGAATGCTTGCAGCTGCAGGAAAGCAGGTTTGAAATGTTCCATTGTCTGCAGGAACTGCAATGGCCAGTCCTGCGGACACTTACCGGATATGAAGACAGACGTGGACGACAACACCCTCGACTTAGACGTCCTCGACGACAACGAGATAGATAGTCTGCTCGACGATACAGTCAGCCAATTTAGCGTATATATTGAAGAATTCGTGGAACAACAAAAGGTATAGTTTCACGCGTATTGCTGTTGGATGTTACCATTATTTATATTATTTAATATATAACTTTTCATTTCATTTCAGGCTATTGGGGACGATGATAAAGACGGTTTGGCAGATGTCCTTGGTCCTCGTGTCTCAAAGAGGAGAAAACAATATTTCTTTTACACTTTTTATAAATATGTGTTAAATATATTTTGAATTTCAATTTTAGCCGTTTGGTTGTGAACAATCACTTCCATCCACCCATCCCACTCTTCCCCTCCTCTGCCATCTCCTTCAAAACTTCACGAACTTTCTGTTATTTTTTTAGTTCATCTACAAAACACAAATGTACAAAATATTTGTTTATTTTATTGTTTCAGGCAAAATTACGATAGATACAACAGATACCGTCATTTCTGCAGCGGTAGAAACATTTGCAATTCAATATTTCAAAAAAAAAAATATACTATTTGAATAAATATTTTTATCTTTCAAAAGTTAATCAAACATATATAATAGACTAGCTGCGCCCAGCGGTTTCACCCGCGTGGTGATGGAAAATTGTCATAATGATGATAGAAAACCATATATCTTTATAAATTATAGCCTATGTCTTATTCTGATGTGTAAGCTATATTATTGTAAAGTTTCATCAAAATCCATGCAGTAGTTTTTACGGGAAAGAGTAACAAACATCCATACATACATACAAACTTTCGCGTTTATAATATTAGTAGGATAGTAGGATAGAATTTAAATTTCGAATGTCAATTTCTTAGATTTTTTTCCTACTTACTTGACAGTTATCGTTATATTTTAGATAATTCACCCTTTATCTTTATAAATTATAGCCTATGTGTTATTCTGATGTGTAAGCTATATTATTGTAAAGTTTCATCAAAATCCATTCAGTAGTTTTTACGGGAAAGAGTAACAAACATCCATATATACATACAAACTTTCGCGTTTATAATATTAGTAGGATTCATAATCAGATTTCAACATTAAGTTTTAAAACAAAAGCCTTATAGACATGTTTTTGTTGTGATCCACAGTTTTATTCGCATCATAGTTTATTCAATAATAGTTTATTCAATAATAGTTTATTCAATAATGAGTTAATGAGTTAATGATGAGTCGCCGAAGAAAATGCAGCCATTTATGAGAATGAGCGAATCGTGTCGTCCGAAATACTCAGCGGCTTCGTCATCAACGATGTTTCGACGTTTACTAGGCCAGCCATTCTCGATGTACGTGGCAATTTTTTGAAGTGATTCGTCGCGGCTGGTTTCATGCTGAATGGCTTCAAAGGTGATGGGGAGCTTCTTGACAGTGTCGATTGCGAAACATCCGGCTGTGCTCTCGGCGATGACTCGAGCAATGAAAATGGAGCTATCAGGTGCGTATGAATGGGATTTCACCGCTTTTATGTTCACCTTCGTACTTCCAATGACGATTTCTTCTTCAGGCTTCTCGTGCTTGCTGATGAGTCTCGAGATGAAGTCTGCGTAAGCGAAACTCTTTGTGTTGATGTAGCGAATGTTGAAGTCGTATGCGAGCAGAATTAAGGCATAGCGTTGGAGACGACTTGCTGTATGCACGGGAATGCCTTTCTTGTTGCCGAAGATTGCGAGCAGAGGCTGATGATCAGTCTGGAGCTCGAACTTGCGTCCGTATACGTAGCGGTGGAACTTTTGAAGTGCAAATGTGAGTGCGAGGGCTTCACGTTGTATCTGCGGGTAGTTCTTCTCGGCAGCTGAGAATGCACGAGCTGCATGCATCACCGGCTTCATCTTTTTATCTGGCATCTCGTGGAGAAGGACGGCTCCCATTCCGTAGCTGGAAGCGTCGGCTGCGACAATGAGCTTCTTGGTAGGATCGTAGTGAGTGAGTGCCAAGTCGGATGCAAGAATTTTCTTGAGCTGCTCGAATGCCTGCTGGTGCTTTTCTTGCCAATTGAAGTCGATGTCATCTTGCAACAGTTCGTCCAATGGGCCTCGGAGACCTTTGATATGCGGGATGAACTTGCTGTACCAAGTTACGGCGCCAAGAAAAGATTGAAGTTGCGCGACGTTTGTTGGAGCCGGGATGTTCTGAAGTGTTGCAAGTTTGTCAGGACTCGGTTTGATGCCGTCAGCGCTGATGATGTGTCCAAGGAACTCGAGCTGATGCTGGCCAAAAGAGCACTTCTCGAGTCTGAGGTGGAAACCGTGTTGTTGAATGCGAGTCAATGCCTCGAAGAGATTTTTGCGGTGGTCATCTTCATCAGTTCCTCCCACAATGAAGTCGTCGATGAACGGGAAGATGCCCTTAGCTCCGCTCATCATGTTGCTGACAAGTTTTTGGAAAATTGCCGGTGCTGGCTTGACTCCTGGTTGTAGGCGATTTACCTGATAGAGTCCGCAATGAGTGTTGATCGTCATTAGCTTCTTTGATTCGTCATCCAGCTCGACCTGAAGGAATGCGTCTGAGAGGTCGATTTTGCTGAATTTCTTGTACGGTGACAGCTGAGCGAAGATTTCATCAGGCGTTGGCAGCGGATATTGCTCAGGTTCGAGGGAATCGTTGAGTCCGGTGGAGTAATCAGCGCAAACACGGACACGTCCATCCTTCTTCTTGACGGCGACGATTGGAGCGGCGTAAGCAGAGTTCTTGACTGGACTGATGACACCCAGGAGTTGTAAGCGCTTCAACTCTGCTTCAATGACCTCGGCTGCTGCGAACGGAACTGGTCGGCTCTTGCGGTAGATTGGCTTTGCATCTGGGATGAGAGTAAGTGATGCTTTGATAGTGCAGAGTCCTAGCGTGTTATTGAAAAGGCTTGGGAAATTTCGTTGAACTTCCTGCTCGAGCTGCGATGGTGTCTCCGTTGTGATGTTATTGCAGATGCTGGCAATAGGAATGTTCCAGAGATCAAGTGCATCCATCCAGTCGCTGCCGAGGACGTTGAGTTCTCTTGCGACGTAGCAGGGACCTTTGTCTTCACGATCGTGAAGTCTTAAGCGAGCTGAGAACTTGCCGAGCATCTCAATCTGGTCTCCCGAAGCGCTGTAAGCTTGTTCTTCGCAGTCGGATAACTTTGGTGAGCCAATTTTCTTCCAGTTTGCTTCGGAGATGATGGTCCAGTCGGAACCTGAATCGAGTTGAAGTCGTAGCTTAATGTTGCCGATGGCCGGTTCGACGAACTTTCGTGCACCGATGGATGCTGATGTGATCGCGAGACTCTGACGACGCTCGTCCCGGCGGTTAAAGCGGTTTGGTCTCAGACGGAATCTCCTGAGGAACTCAAATGCTGATGCACAAAAGCCTGCCTTGTGTCCTTTCACCTTGCATGTAGCGCATTCCGTTTGTCTGTAGGGGCAGTCTCGGTGCCAGTGAAGATCTCCGCAGAAGTAACAAGGATTTGATGGGACTGCCAAGTCGTCACGAGCCTGCGAAACTTGTTTCTTTGGTTGTCGAGAGTTTTGAGCGCTGGTTGTCTGTTGCAGACGCTGTTGCGGGCGCTGCTGTGGGCGCTGCTGTGTGAGGAGGATCTCGCTCTTGATGGCTGCCTCCGGTTGCTGAATCATGGCTTTCTCTATTTTCAAGCTTGATAAGCGCTTCGCCACATTGCAGACGTCATTGAGATCGAGCTTAGGAATGGTATTCGGGTCTGCAGCTGCCGCGCGGCTTAATTCGATGTCGTCAAGCTTCGTCAACAGATTCTCAAGCACACGAGAATCTTCTACATTGTTGAGACCGGTCGTGAAGATAAGCACTTTGAAGTCCTCAGCGGTGCAGTTGGCAAAGTCGAACTTCTCGCATCTGGTGTTGACTCGATTCGTGTACAGGTCGTAGCCTTCACCTGACTCTTTCTCGACGCGCAAGCACTTATAACGGAGTGCGAATTGAGACTCTCTGCGGCCGAAAAGCTGTTTGAGTACCTCCACCGCACGTTCGAATGTAATTGTTTGTTGTGTGGCGGGTAGGATTCTGTCAGCGAAGGTCTGGTAGTCCGAATTGGTGAGCCTTTCTGTGAGTAAGCTGATCTTCTGTGTAGCGGTCATCATTGCAGCGTCTTCGACAAATATTGATTTGTATCTTGCATACCAGCGGTCGAAAGTGAGGTTATTATCTGGTGAGAATTCAAATGTTGTCATGCGGCCAGCCAAGGTCTTGTAGAGTGATGTTGCTTGGAAAACGGGAGCTGCAATTGGATCTGCGGTATGTGCTTGACCTGCGGCGGAGGCTGCTTGTACATGAAGTTGTTCTAGGATTTTCTGATTTTGTTGCATAAGTCGTGAAACCAGTTCTCGGTCAGCAGCAGCTCGTTCGTCAGCTTGTTCAGCTTGTTGCTTCATCAGCTTCACCAATTCCTGCACTGATTTGTCCATGTTGCAAGGTTATGTTATTTTTGACACACGGAAAAAACTTTCGATTTTTTGCTTAGATCGCGTGAATTCGTTCAATCCTCGTCGCCACTGTTGTGATCCACAGTTTTATTCGCATCATAGTTTATTCAATAATAGTTTATTCAATAATGAGTTAATACAGAACACAATCTCATGTAGGTAATGTTCACTCCAAATCCCCTACCCGCCTGTCCTGTCCCATCACACCGTGTTGCCAGTATGTAACATATTACACAGTGTTGCCAGTATGTAACAGTTTTCTTTAGCGCTCTAATTCAGGCCCTTAATCTTTGAAGTCAGTCAATCTGTGTTGAAGTGTTATTATAGAACACTTAATTACCTTTCGTTTGACATCTTGCATATGTACATAGGACTAAAAGTTTCGAAATAATTCGGGGTTTTCAAAATGCGGCGGCCGCCATTTTGATGACGTCATATCTGCGGATCCAGGTACTATACAGCTTGGGTCCTGACGATTTTGTAGATGAAATAACATATTTAATAACATACTAAAAGTTGGTGCTGGTATCATAAATTTAATTATTTTTATGCTAAGAGAAGGGACCAGCGCGAACGGCCGCGACTACGACGGCAACAACGCGAGACAACGAGCGGAGAGAGAGCGACTTGCTAAAAGCGGCTTAACTAAGGCATTTTTCATCTGATTAATTTACTGTTTTTTTAATGGAAAGCTGATAAACCTTTTGCTATTTTTCTCGTACATAGTTTTTGTCTAAAATCAGTAATTTACAGACTATAATCAAAATATGGATTATTTAAAAATTTCATATTCACATTTTTTAAATAATTTCCTTAACTGGGCTAGTCATATGAGCGGTATTGTAATGCGGCGGCCGCCATTTTGATGACATCATATCTGCGGTTCCAAGCATTATAGAGCTGTTTAATACCATATTGAAAGTTGGTGCTGGTATCACAAAGTGAACTATTTTTATGCTAAGAGAAGGGACTATAATATATAACGGTGGCTTATTCAATGGCAGGTTTTTACCGCAGTGGAGAGAGAAATAGAGCTGATAATTGAATAAACACGTATATAATAGGGATATTACGAAAAACGCCGATCGACGTGCGTGGCCACCCAGGGGTTAAACATATATAAATATTACATATTTAAATTTGGGAGAGGGGGAAGGTTTCCAATTGCACTTCAGGGTGGTTTCAGACACGAACTGCCCGACATTGTAATCCTTATCCATTTGTATATACCCACATGAACACACCAAATGAGATACGGATAAAATCGCTTTTCCGACTATAGAAGCCATTGTGCTTCGCGTCCCATCGCATCTCATTTGCAAGGTTAACTATATAGCGGCGACCAACCGGCGATGTTGGAGCAAGTTGTAAAATTATGCGGCCAGCGCTGTTGGGCGGGCGCAAAATATGCACGAAAGCTGTCCGCGGCGAAACCGCATTAAAAGTTGACCACCCCATCCTGGTAGTTAGAAATTGGTGACGTTATCTGCGGGAAACTGGGGATACTTGTATCAGTGTAACGAGATATGTCTACAAGGGGCTTAACTTTAACAAGAACAACTTGGGTTGTCGACTACAGCGGGCGAGCCCGACACCTCAGGAAGTTTTAACGATTAGTCGTTCTGTCTCCCTGGAAGTGAACGTAGATGACTTGGGGACGAAACAGTCCACCGTCTAGCTACGCCACAAGCCCGTAAGAGGCCAACGCCTTAACCGCGAGATAGCCAGGAATGTTACCTGGCGGGCCGACACTCACGCCCTTACTTCCAATTGTGACCAGGTTACTCCGGTCTCTCGATTGGTTACGAGTTCGAGGTCGCTTGCGCGGTCCTCTCCCTTACGAATCGGTGAAACGGTGTTACCGAATCTATCGCGGACCACAGCGTCTTTTGCCCGGCTCTTCACCCAGGATCGGATTGCCGATGGTCATTTCAAGAGTAGTCGCCGTAAGGTCCGCAACCACCCCCGCTCTATAGGAAACATACATACAGCTTCCAGACTCCCCCGACTGCACAGAATGCACAGTCGATTGGCTTACGCCGCACGTTGCGTAGACCGTCCAGGAGCGCTAGAAGTTTGATTCCTAGAGGAAACTGACCATAAGGCCAGAGTCCTGCCCAGGCTCGCACTTCACGCGTGGAGGTCGTCTGATAGGTGTTGACCCGTGAGTAGGTATGACCAACCCTGAACAGAATGGGTCTTCGTGGCCAACTCAGCAAGGGCCCATTAACTCCCTAGTGGGAGTTAATGGGCCCATTTTGAGATGTCAACCACAACGGCTGAACCCGTCACTGCAGGACGTTTTAACGATTCATCGTTCTATCGACCGTGGACATAACAAATCCGACGTCTAGCTACGCCACAACCCGCAAGAAGCCAACGCCTTTACCGCGAGATAGCCAGTATGTTACCTGGCGGGCCGACACTCGCGCCCTTGCTTCCAATTGTGACCAGATTTCTCCGGTCTCTCGATTGGTTCCGAGTTCGAGGTCGCTTGCGCGGTCCTCTCCCTTACGAAGCGGTGAAACGGTGTGCACCGAATCTATCGCGGACCAAGGCGTCCTTTGCCCGACTCTGAACGGGGATCGGATGGCCAATGGTCATTGCAAGAGCAGTCGCCGTAAGGTAGGCAACCACCCCCGTTCTATAGGAAACAATACAGTTCCCAGACTCCCCCGACTGTTAGTCGGAGAGCACAATCGATTGGCTTGCGGCGCTCGGTGCGCAGACCGTCCAGGAGCGCCAGAGGTTTGATTCCCAGGGGAGACTGGTTGACCCAGTGTCCTACCCAGGTTCTCACCCCATGCGTGGAGGCCATCGGATGGGTGTTGACCCGTGAGTGTGACCGACCCTGAACACATGGGTCATCGTGGCCACCTCATCATGGGCCCGTTAGCTCCCAGTTAATGGGCCCACTAGGGAGTTACTCCACATTGGGAGTTAATGGGCCCTTGCTGAGTTAATGGGACTCCCTGCGGCAGGTATCTTGAAATAATCGTGCGCGGCTGCACCGCCGCCAAACTTTAGTCGGTAGCCCTCGATTCTGAAGTAATAAATAGGTAATCAGTCTACCCTAGACAACGGCGGCTGCAACGTCACCGAAACGTCGGGTCCTACAAATTTCACGCCGTAAATTCGTTTTCTATCCTATTTATAATGTCAAACAACCGCGATAGTCTTCGATTTTAAAATAAAAAGGTTTTTTTATGAAATATTTATAGTTTGTGTATTTACCCCTATATACAGATACATATATAATTCTATCAGACTTTTGAGTTGATACTAAACAAGACATATTTCCCCTAATTTATCGCCTTTCGACATTAAAATATTTATTTATTTGATATTTGAGCAGTGTAGGTACTATAGACATGTACATTCAAAGACCTACAAGGAATAGAAACCTCATAAACTGTCCCTCAGTGAGGACAGAAATGTGTAAAAAGGGACCTGAGTTCTGTTGTGTTAACCCCTCAAATGAATGGCGATTAGCTCGGGTTGCCTACGGCAAAATGTATATACATTTATATTTACATTTACATTTACATTTACATAGAGCGGGGTTTACTATAGAGCTATAGCATTACTATAGAGCGGATTACTATAAAGCGGCGCACATTTACATTTATATTTACATTTATATAAATTTATATACATTTTGTATACATTTTGCCAAGGCATCCCTTAAGGGACGCCTCACATTTGAGGGGTTAAATATTTTTACGCTATTCCACAAAACATCTAATCAATGCAACAACCAGGATTCAAACAGACATTAAAGTGAGAAACTGGCTCAAAAATAAATGCTATTACAGCGGGAATGACTTTTTAAACGATAATGATAAATAAATAATATAACATATTCTTATTGTAATTCTCCAACATTTTAAACTTTAAACATTTATATTTAATTTTAGCTCTAAATCTGACAAACCGTAGATAGCCTAATAATTCCAGTTTGACATTTTAATTTAAAACCAAACTGACATTTGATTTACATATAGTAATGGGAATTTATCATGCCCGGGCCACCGCCGGAAAATGCCTATAAATATCGCGATGATGGGCGTTTAACGTTGGTGTGGCCACCACTTATCGCGATAATTTTACAACGGCATTAACATTGCCGTTTGATATTAGGCGATAGCTCGGGTGGCGGTACATCAAAGAGTTTAAAGCGAGGATTAATGCGTTGGAGCGGCTACACGACGTTTGCCATTGTGCACCGCGAGCGCGACGGGGTCGCACGCGTTTGTCTTCGCATTATGGACTAACTAGAAAGTCATTGTGTCTTTTGAAATTCTGCAATCAGAGCCAAGTTTGTGGGATCCGAGACACAAGTTACAAGTATCGTGCACTCCTCAACAGACACCAATTTTGAATACGCATTCAATTATTATGTCCCGTTATAAGTTTTAGCATGACATGGCTGCTGCGCCCAGGGTTGGCCCCCGATGAGGGAACTCCTCAACGGTCAACAGCACAGAAACGAAAATTTGTAGACGCGTTCAATTATTATAGCCCGTTCTAAGTTTCACCATGACATGGCTGCTGCAGCCAGATTGGCTCCCGACGAGGGGACTCCTCAACGGTCAACAGCACAATCACGAAATTTTGTACACGCATTCAATTATGATAGCCCGTTCGAAGTTTCACCTTGACATGGCTGCTGCACCCAGGGTTGGCTCCTTACGAAGGGACTCCTCAACAGTCAACAGCACAGAAACGAAATTTCGTATACGCATTCAATTATGATAACCCGTTATAAGCCCTAGGCTTGGCTTCGAACCAGGGGACTCCTCAACAGTCAACAGCAAAAACACGAAATGTTGTGTAGCATTCAATTATGACAGCCAGTTCTGAGTTCCACTATGATATGGCTGCTGCACCCAGGGTTGGCTCAGGACAAAACATTTTAATAAAAGGTTGTTTTTAAAAATGTCTTTTTACTATTTACTTATTTTTTCATTCATAATGATAAAATATGTTCATGTAATAACATGTACACTCATGAAATACAGTGTAGCAGCGTCAACGTCTATCTTGTCTTAAATTCAAGGAACATTAACCGCAAGAAAAACCGCCTTCGCGCGCAACAATCTGCAGCGCAACTTTTTGGTCGATTTTGTAAATAAATACTGATATGAATTCCTGTTATATATGAATTCTTGTTATATAGTAATCAATCTAGTTAGTCGTGTATATATTTATATGATATATATGAAAGCCGGCCGAAACGGTTACGCGCAGATCTGTCAAACGACGCAAAATGCCTCCGACGTCCGACGAATTAACGCCAATTTTATTATCAAGAATGCAGACATTCACTCGCATCACACCCGCGGTAGCTCCCTTTTATGCGTACCTCGAATACGACTGGCAAAAGTACAGAAAAGCTACTTGTACCTTAGCATTAAATTTTATAATCTACTTCCTACAAAATGCACCAGCTGGAGGACATAAAATTAAAAAAAAACATCAATGAGATGCTGATAGGCCACCCTTTCTATAATCTGGTCGAATTTGAGGGCCATGATTTTTCAAATATTGTGCCCATTTAAATTACTTAAAAAAGTAGAGCTTATTGTCTGATTATTTTATATGGTCTTATATCTGTACTTTTAGTTTAAAATGCATAACGTAGCTTTAATTTGATTATTTAACATTTTACTGACAATTTGAATATTACGATGAATAATTTTACTACGTATCTTTTCAAATTACTAACTACTTAAAATATTAGGCTTCTATTTTGATTATTTATATTTATAGTTTGACAATCTAGTAGTTAATTCTTGACTACCTATGAATGTTCAGTAAAGAGTAGTAACGACTTACTACCTAACCCAATTATTTTGACACGTCCAAGAGCGGTCTTTAGCCGTCAATTGAACACGACGAAAATGTAATGTAATGTAATGTAATGAGCGTTGACGTTGAACGTTGAAGTGTGGCCACTCAATTAATGCGTTAATATTTAACTCAGCATTTATCGCCATTATGGGCATTGACTTTCCCGCTAGGTATGTCCGCAGCATCAGCAGAGCAGCGAAGGCTACGAATAAGCGGTGTTCTAAGATACGCTTTTCTCATTTCTGGCTTTATCCACACTTGTATAGCTCTCAACAGCCCTTCCTAAAATTTAGTCTCCTGCCTGACCACATACATCCTGAAGGCATATTAGGAATTATAGTTGTTATATATAAAAGAAACTTCCACATATAACATAATATACACGGATCGATCCATTTCAAATAATGCAATATAAATAAAATTTGTTGCTCAACATTTTTCATTTCCCTGGATTTTATGCATGTATGGCATAAAACCGTTTATAGGTTTTTGTATAGTTTATAGTTTTTATATAAGATATAGTTTTTTTTGCAGCTATTTTAAAATGGCGGTTGAGCAAATTTTAATGAAAAACTTGGTTTGTGGAAAGCTTAGTTGCTAATCTATTTATAAATATATTGAAATAATTCGAAAACCATTATATTAAGCATGAAATGGACTTTAGAAATATATATTTTTTATTATTGTGTCATGCATGAAATCAATCAAACTCTTTCTGTAAAAACTCGGAAAAAACAATCGTTACTTTTTAAGATCGTATTTTTTAATGACGAAAACGACACTCACTGATAATATGTTATTCATGTGTTGAATACTTAGGGGAGAGCAGGTAGGCTTCGTCCACGGGGAGCATTCGTACAGTGGAGAAATCTACAGTATCCAATACATTGAGGTGTTCGCGTTTGTGTGCGTGACTTGCGCTCATACGAGTGCGAAAAAACCTGTTATAAAAGTTTTAGTCCTGAGAATGCACTCTAGAGCTTTTTAAAAATGGCCGAAAGCCTTAATACGTCAATTTTCTCAGATCAATATCTAAAAAGGGACCGCATGAAAACGAGTGAAAATTTTACAGCATGTTCTTAATACAGATAGGAATATCTTACAAAAAATATAACAGACCCGACTGCACTTCGAGTAATAGAGCAGCGGTAGGGCAAATTTTAATGAAAAACTTGGTTCGTGGAAAGTTTAATTGCTAATCTTTTATAGAGATTGTGACGGAAGGCCGACTCTCACTGACTCCAAGATGTTCAGGATGAGAGCCGGGTGTCAACAAGTCCTTTTACTCCATAATAAGATGCAATTTATGTTATCAGAAGGTTTTATTTATTATCGGATTATCGATTTAATAATTTATTTATCTTGATTTGAATATTATGCCGTATCGTACTATATTGTCAGTATAACGTCCCCGAATAATTATCGCGGCGCGCGGCGACGAAGGTAAGGAATTGATTTCTGTACCTCAGAGTATCTCGACTCTCGGGTACTTTACTACTGTCTGTTGGAGGATCAGACGGATAGTTGGTTTAGCTTGGTTATGCAGGAAGAAAGTATAGGTTACCCCAAGGTCTGGCTATACGCATTAACCAATTAAGGAACCGGAGTTGCGTACCTGTGCACTGTCTAGGGGGAGGAAGGAAAGGTTACCTTTTGTATCAGAGATTCTGTGTCGCCTCGATACTTGCTCGGGTCTGCAGGAGTGACAGACCTCAGCTTACTCAACTCGATAACGAAAGAAGGAAGAGGTGGTAGCACTGGCTAATGCATTGACCGGCTCGTGAAGAGTCGTAGCTACAGAAGCGCTCACTAGGAGATGACCACTCGAGGAATGATACTGATTGGTCAAATGTACTGGGTTATATACCCTGATAAATGACGCAATCCTGAAAGGGGTGATGAAATAAGTATGTCAATCCGCTCGATTTGGAGAAATTGGTATGGCTAACTGCCTGTGACTGCATTAATTACCAAAATTCGATAGAATTTAATAGCAGTGCACGTGTAGAATCGATTGTATTTGCGTCAATGAATTTCTACAGAATTCATTGGTTAGTCATGCTTTTGTTGACTGTATGTAGGTACTAAAGGACCCTACAAGATATTGAAATAATTTAAAAACCATTATATTTAGCATGTAATGGACTTTAGAAATAGGTTTTTTAAATTATTGTATCATGAACGAAATCAGTCAAACACTTTGTAAATGGTAATAATTCCAAGGCCTTGTTTGCTAACATGGCACTAGAAAGGTAGCTTTTTTACTGAAATTCACTGCTCTATTACTCTATATCAGGGGTGATCAAACGGTCGATCGCGATCGACCGGTCGATCGCGAATGCTTTTTTGTGTCGATCTCGAGAAAGACGTTTTTATGATTTCAGTAAATTGGCAAACACTGCATCTTTTATAAGTTATCCTTTTTTGTGTAAAAATATTGAGGAAACAACTACTGAAATAGCAAGTCAGTTTAACATGAACTCATCTTCTGTTGGAAATGAGGCAGTGCAGATTATATCACATATACATATCAAAGCCACAGCATCTGATACAAAATTCTGGTCTTTTATATCTGAAGATAAATATCCGAATCTAAGGCAAAACGCCCTTCAGTTGACGGCAATGTTTGGGTCAACTTACTTATGCGAGTCTGCTTTTCTGAAAAGAAGATAATTAAGTCAAAATATCGCAATCGACTAACTATGTCATCATGCTTGCGATTAGCACTCTTTATTTACGCACCATCTTATGAAAAGTATGCTGAGGACATGCAGTACCACGCTTTAACATCCAAAGGCATTCTTTAGTTAAGTTTAGAAACTAGAACTCGTTTGTTTCGTAAGAACCAATAAACTCGCAATTTTGATAAGTATGACTTTTTTATTGACTATATCAAAGTTCAAAGTTCAAAGTTTATTCTATTCCAAAAAAAAAACTTATAGAACTTACAATTAATAAATACATTTTTTAATTATATTCATATTTTAAACATATCATTTTCTGGCAAAAATAAAATTAAATCACGTTAGAAATCTGAAAGTCAATAAACTATACAAAATCATACATTACATTTTCTAAATATTAAAAAGAGCATTCAGAAATATCAAAAATAGAAATACCAAATCCCAAAAAATAAAAAAAAAATTAAAAATAATAAAAAGTCAAATCCATTGAATGATCTCGCAAATAAATAAATCAATAATAATAATAACAATCGAGGAGTCCAATTTGGAAAGAATCAAATAATAATCAGAGTAAAAATATAAAAATACAAGCAATAATTCCTAAATCATGTTACATAATCAGTACGTAAATTGTCTATAAAATGAAGTGTTCAGAATAGGATTAAAATGGAAGTTAAAAAAAAAAAAAAAAAAAAAAAATAAACAAGTAGTCAATTGTGAATATAAAATTTTAAAAGTCCGTGCCATATAGACATTTTTGCAATAAAAAATCCTAGGTACGTTTTTTAAATAGTGCATATGTTTATATATTTTTGAATTCCTCTGGTAACCTGTTATAAAATGTTATGCTTCTGTATTGAGTTGTCTTTTGAAATTGTGATGTTGCAGGTATAGAATTATGAGTATACATCGATTTGTGCCTTGTATTGTGGGAATGTATTTGGGCAAGAGTTTGGTGCTTTTCTTTATTTTTATGGAATTCGCACAGGCTTTCGTGAATAAGTATGGCATACACAGTGGGGATCTTTAGTTCACGAAATAGTGGTTTGCAAGATTATCTCTTATTTAATCCGCGTATTGCTCTCACGGCTCTTTTTTGTAAAATAAATACCTCTTTAATATCAGTGGCATTTGCCCACAATAATATCCCATATCTCAAGTGGGATTCAACCAGAGAATAGTATGCACTCACAATTTCCTTTTCGTCCAATATCTTTCTTAATCTGAATACCCCATAGCAAGCTGAACATAATTTTGATTTAATCTGGTCTATATGGTTTTTCCATGACATATTTAGAGCAGATCTACTTCTACATTGACAAAAAAAAATGCGTATTGCGGAAAACTAATTTCTGTCATTCCTACTAATTCTTTGTGGATTCATGACCATGAAATTCTGAAACGTTCCTATATACTTATACCTGCGCCACGATACACCCTACTACCTAGACGACAATCATGCATCATATATATTTGCAGCCTCTCAGAGCCGATTGATCGGAGTTGTAACGGCCCTTAAGTACCGTTACATGCGATCAATAAATGCATCGATTTCCAGTGAAATACACTGACACAATTCAGCTATAATTTTGACTCGTGCAGCGATGAATCAGCGCGAAGAAACAATACTTTTACTCGGAATATTTCGGATTGCATCATTTCCCGGCCTATAAAAACCGGCGAAAAAGCAACCAAAGTATCATTCCTCGAGTGATCACCTCCCCCAAGGTTGCAACGGCATACTCGGCACCCCTCTCACGAGGTCGCTCAACAAGTCCGGCTCCTTGGTTTCCTTTCCTTATCTTTCCCAGTCACGAAGCATTTGTCTGCAATCCCACAGACTCGAGCCGCGCCCAGTACAAGATACTAGGAGAACAAATACAATCCTCATCCATATACCCTCGTAACTGCAGTCGCGCATCAATACATTCACGACAACGTAACCTATTCGGGAAGCGTTATAACTGGCAATATCAAACTTTCAATCGATTCAATAAATACCTTCTGCTTAACTCAAACAGCCTTTCAATACGGAGTTAACTCGTAAGTTGATACCACCACCTCACACCGAACAAATTGGAGTCTAGTGAGGGGTAGTCCTTCACAGAGTCTACAATATTGAGGTAGATCGCTAGCAGTTCAAGTTTGAGTACACCTGCTCTACATGCAGTTGAGTCTCAGTTATTTCACATAATTATATTTTAAAAATATGGTCCTAAAAAGATTGATATTTTTAGATTGAGAAAGATTGAGTTTTTACAGAAAGTGATTGATTTCATAAGAAAACAGCTACAAAATCTGCACCACAAAAGGTAATTGCAAACGACCATAAAATGTTATATTAGTCCCAGGTTTCCTCTCAGTGGCGAATATTTTCTGGAATATTTGCTATTAGCTCGTTAGCTGAACCATAGGAGCTTGTGCACAAAATAGTTGTACGATAAATAGTATAATATGTATATTATATAGATTATTCGAAGCTCTAAAAGCGAACTCGGTGCATTGTGAGTTATCACCTACAACGGGCGAACCTATCACCTCAGGCTGGTGGTATATGATCGTTCTTTCAGCCCTGGGATAAACGTACAGACTTGGGACGAAACAGCTACGCCAACTACACTGGGTTTTCGTGGCCAAACAAAATAAATCTTTTATTATTACGCATACGAAACCCACTAGACAACTCCTGAGTGATAATCTGAATGTACCAAGGATGAAGACGACTTTTGGACAGCGACACTACTCTTTCATAGCTACAAGACTTTATAATAAATTAAGCAGTGACATAAAAACCAGCCACAATTGTCATTTGTTTAAAAGCAAATAAATAAATGGCTGTTGCAAGAAGAGCATTTATCTATCCATGCCATGGTCGATGTAGTAGAATAAGTTGAAGTTGACTTAACATATATTGTGTTAATATGTATGTATGTGTGTATATGTGTATTCTAATGTATTTAGTATTTCTATTTCCTATATAATATTGCAATTTTTATTAAATTTTTATTATTATATAAATTTATGATTATTATATATATATATATATATATTTTAATTATCATTATTATTATTATTGTGTTTGGTTGGTTTATCGACCCTCGTTTTAAATGTAAAAATATAAATTGCTTGCCCTGGAACGAGTATATCCCAGTTGGGCAGCACTAGCCAATGAATGAAGGAGGAAAGTTTTTGCCAATTTGTTTTAATATTATATTTATTGGAAATGGTTAATTTGATTTTTCCAATAAAATAAATAAAATAAATAAATAAACTCACCCGTATGAAGCTAACGCCTTACCGCTAGACACAGCGATTGTGTTACGGGTTTGAGGTCGCTTGCGCGGTCCTCTCTCTTATGTTAGCGGTAATTCGATATCTACCGAATCTATCGCGGACCACGACGGCCATTGCCCGACTAGAATTCGGGATCGGGCGGCCGATCGGTCATTTCAAGAGCAGTTACCAAAGTTGCTAAAGCTGGTTAACAACCACCCCCGCTCTCTAGGAAACAAAGCCGTATGCAGACGCCCCCGGCTATCAGTCGGAATGCACAGTCGATTGGCTGACGTCGCACGGTGCGCAAACCGCCCAGGAGCGCCCGAAGGACGTTTACCAGAAAAACCGGCCCGTAGGCACAGAGTCCTACCCGTGCTCGCACTTATTCTGGGAGACTACAGGATGGGTGTTGACCCATGAGTTGGGCCGACCCTAACATAAGGGTCCTAATAACCTAACTGCACCGGGCCCTTTTAGCTTCCAAAGCTATGCTCAGTGTACTCAGAGATGTCGACTACAACGGGCGAATCCGTCACTCCAGGAAGTCTTATCGATAACGCTCGTTATACCCCCCCCCCCCCCCCCTAATAGTGTTTGTTTATAAGAGCAAATCTAATATGTATATTAATAGTATTTTTGTAGTATTACCGTGCTATTAAACTGGCTATTTTCCAATTTGGTTCGTTTCTAGGCTAGCCTCGGGCGGCCCGACGGTAATATTTAAATAAAATCTATGGCGGATTTTTTGTTGTCACTTGTATAAGAGATATTGCAACCAAAATGTAACAATGTGGTTTCGACCTTACGACGCATCTGTGTTCCGAATTTCAAGTCTCTAAAACCAACATTTTGAGATTGAATGATGACTAGCGCGCCCCCTGCTGGACCGATCTTTTCAACTCTTTTCATGATCAAATCATACCTGCTTGCCAAATTTCAGATCAATCGGATGAAGCGTTTGGGCGCTGTCGTCAAAGAATACACACAATGCGTTCAAAATCGGCTGTGTCACCTCAAGACACTCGGCAAGCAGACAACCCCCTAAACCCCCTTTAGACCCCTCCTCTAAGCCCTCTACAGACCTCTCAACCCCCCCCCCCCTTAATTTAAACCCCTCCCCCTAACCTCTTCCCCCGTCCATATACACCCCCCTAAACCACCTTTCAACCCCCTCCCCAACCCCTTCCCCCCAAACCTTTTCCTCCAACCCACCCTCTCTTTCACATTTCTACCCACCCCCCCACCAACCTCCTCCTAAGATTAACCCCCCTTCACAGCCCCCCCGCCCTTACCCACCCTTCCTTCTCCCCCTTCCCTTCCCTCTCCCTCTGTCTTCCCTTACCCCCCTCTACACCTCCTCTTGCATTAACAATACTTTCCTCTGCCGAAATAAAATTAACACAGACTCTTACATTCCGTCTTAAATTAAATATACGTCCGTCGTCCTATCAATAACAGGTCGCTTTCCACCCTCCGAAGAAACCGAAATATCTTACGCAGCGTCTTAAATCAAGCGAAAACAGATCTGAATCGTATGAAACAGTTCCTTGAGTGAGTTCAAAGGGTTTCGCAGATTCGGCTAAGGTAGGCGTAAGGACTAACGAGGCGTTTCATACAACACGGCTCGCTAATTATATAGGGATGCGTGTGCTAAAATTGAAATATCATTAAGCAAACGCGTCAAATTGTGGGTTAGGCGATGTAGGCATATTTGTATCATTTTCATAAAATATTACAGCATAGAAATACTATCTAAACCAGAAGAATAAAAAAAAATAAAAACACGACTGTCGTTACAAAAAGTGTACTATTGTTTTTATAACTACACGACTGCCCAACAAAAAAGAGTGTAATGTGTCCAGGGTTCATCTATGTATGTTTTGCAATTTTATTCCACCATGATGTTTCTCCATTATATGATGTTTCTCTACAACGTAATAAATAATATTTTTGACAGTGCGTATCTGGTCGAAAAGATATCCAATCTGGCTCCTCCTCGCATTGCTCAGAACCCGAATCTGTTTTATATAAAGAGATATAACTCTAATTATACGAAGCATTCCCTAATAAACAGAGCTATGACAACGTACAACGATAGGTTTGGGTACATTGATATTTTTTCATCTTATCAGTCCTTTGTCCCTCGTATTGCATATAATGACTATTAATCGCTTGAACACTTTACATGAATAGTTTTTTGTATTTTTTTGTTTTTTTGAAATATATCTTTGGTACAAAATTATTAATATTGTTTATAATCTCAGTGTAAAATTTCATTTTCATTTGTTTTTGTTCTTTCTATTTTTCTATAATATTAAATCACTGCTACAAAAAAAATATATAAATAAAATATAATAACGGAGATACGTACTGTAGACACTATAGATAGATAGTGTTAACATATAATTAGTCATAGTTTTATTGCTATATTTTGTATTTGTTATGTATAAACGCTGTTTGTTAGCCAAATAAAATAAAATAAAAAAATAACTTCTAAACGTTTGAACTGATTCAGAGAGATGTGTTATTATGCATCGCTTATGTCTATTGTCAATGTTTCCTTTTATGCTTATATTTTTACAAATCTGTATACGAACAATGTTGTGATGTAATATTTCGATAGTTCGATAACGAATTTACAGCGTTCCGGCGTCTATGTTTCGCGCGCCGCGTGGTCCGCAAATTGTCTACTTTGTATTCGTCCGTGTTAACTGGGGGGTGGTCGCGCCGCCCGCAGGGATAGGCCGCGCTTCGCTTCCGATCATAATAGGGCCAAGCCGGGGCGCACCGCCTGCGGCCAATATCGCTGAAAGCTTCCCCGGCAATTAATAAAAATTCAGGATGTCGCTGGGAAACACTTGCGCATTAATTTCGCACCGCACCCATCCGACCGACCGACCGACCCAACGACAGATACGTCGTTTGCATATCGATGAAATTGCATGCTTCGGGCTGCGAAAATTGCCCCAATCACTAATTAGGAATAGAACAGACACGAGGATAGAACAGCTATGTCGACTTTTTGCAGCTATTGGTGATGCATACCAGAGTTGTTACAACATTATATTAGGGACATTTAACTGAAGAAACAAAGTTAACCAAAATATAAAGAAAATATCGGTTTTTCCACCCTAAACAACTAAATTTGTAATAAAGTTATTTCTATAATGCCAAAAAGCGATTTCTGTCAATTGCGTCATTAAAGAGTGTTTAATGTGAAGTAATATACTTTATTTTGTTGCTTACATTCTGTTTTTTCACATAAAAAAATATATTTATATAAAATTTTATATTATATAAAAATACACATTATATATCCGCACCGCACCCATCCGACCGACCGACCGACCCAACGGCAGATACGTCGTTTGTATATGGATGAAATTGCATGCTTCGGGCTGCGAAAATCGCCCCAATCACTAATTAGGAACGATACAGACGGAGATATAAGAGCTACTCAGTATGACGTCATTTTGCAACTGTTTCTGATGCAAAATCGAAGACTATCGCGGTTGTTTGACATTATAAATAGGATAGAAAACGAATTTACCGAGTGAAATTTGTAGGACCCGACGTTTCGGTGACGTTGCAGCCGCCGTTGTCTAGGGTAGACTGAAGAGCTGTCAGTCCGTTGTTTTGCGGGTAGGCCGCAAACCGCTGCCGCCACTGCGTAGGTTATAACGGTGGTGGGGGGCCGGGCTCGGAGCGCGGGAATTTTGAAAATCCGTCTTGCACACAACACTCACTGTATCCTGTTTTACGTCTTTGTGTTCGGCGTTCGGCGGCTGGAACATTTAATTTTAAATGTTCCCGCCGCCGAACGCCGAACGCAAAGACGTAAAACAGGATACAGTGAGTGTTGTGTGCAAGATGGATTTTCAAAATTCCCGCGCTCCGAGCCCGGGCCCCCACCACCGTTATAACCTACGCAGTGGCGGCAGCGGTTTGCGACCTACCCGCAAAACAACGGACTGACAGCTCTTCAGTCTACCCTAGACAACGGCGGCTGCAACGTCACCGAAACGTCGGGTCCTACAAATTTCACGCGGTAAATTCGTTTTCTATCCTATTTATAATGTTTCTGATGCATACCAGAGTTTTCACAACATTATATTAGGGCCAATTGATTAGGCAAATGAAATTAAATAAAATTTAAAATCGAAGACCATCGCGGTTTGACATTATAAATAGGATATAATTTGGGCAGTGTCGACTATAACAGTCGAACCGTCACTTCAGGCTAGTATAACAATATGTGGTCGTTATTTCAGCCGTTGGATGAGCGTAGAAGACTTTAGGACTGTACAAACCTACAGTCCAGCAAAGCTACGAGCCCGCCAGAGTCCAACACCTTACGGCGAGGTTTTAGAAAGGTAGCCCAGTCGGCTACCACACTATCAGTTCTATCGGCTATCAGTTCTGGCAGGATATTTCAGTCCGGAATTAACCTTTAGGATACCTTCATCCTGCCGACTCTACTTCAGACAGATATGGTGGCAAGTTCAGTTTTTCTGAATCCTATTTCAACCTGCCATCTCTTCAAAAGACGAAAGCGGTACGTTTGAAGTCCTCTCCACGACACGACCCGACCACGCGGAAAAACCCGATCAAAGGCTTTCCTTGCCCCACTAAACTACAGAACGAATCCTTAAAATAGTCAGGGAAACATCTGGTGGTTTCTGTAGACCATATGGAGATAGGTTTATAAGAAATCGCCTGGAATCACGAAACCTCATGCCAGTTTTTAACACTAAAAATGATTACCGTTCACTGTAATTTCGACGGGTTTTTTTTGGTTTTTCTTGATTTTATTCTAAAAAAAAGCTAGTATAGGTGTCAGAATGTTTTATTGTAACCGAATGGTTACAAGTATGTGTCCTCTCAAATAAACATTCTTCTTCTTCTTCTCGAAGTGCCTCTCCATTACTGTAGGTTGGCCGTTAGCTCTGAATACTTTTGTCGGTCTTGCGCCATCCGGAAAAGTGTTCCATACTTGTGATCCCGGTCCAGTTTTCTATCCGAGGATTCTTAGCACCCCTGCCCCATTAAAAGGCCGCCGGGCAGTCGGGGCCATGGCTACTTTTGACTTTTCCATTGCTAACTACTAGGGATATATAGTGCAGTGCTGTGGTCTCCTGTTGCCTTCTGCACCAGACATTTTAGACCCATTTAGGACCTTAGGCCAATAAGACCTCTTCAACCGGTTGCCCAGTTGGGAATGGTTATACCGCCATTGACTCGGTCTTTTACTATATACTTTTACTTACCATGATAATTAGACCGATATGCAAACAGCGATCGAGTACATTCGGGACGCATCCTGTGTGGGTGAATCCAGACTGCATAATTGCACTTTATTTACTACATTTAATAATATAAACATTAGAAAGTAGTAAATGCCTGTTTCCCTTTAACAGAAATCACTTTTACTTTTACCATAAAAGGCTCGAACACCTAAACTTCATCCCCCTTCCGGATGAAGGGGGATGAATAACACCATAATACATGAAATCGAAGACTATCGCGGTTGTTTGACATTATAAATAGGATAGAAAACGAATTTACCGCGTGAAATTTGTAGGACCCGACGTTTCGGTGACGTTGCAGCCGCCGTTGTCTAGGGTAAACTGAAGAGCTGTCAGTCCGTTGTTTTGCGGGTAGGCCGCAAACCGCTGCCGCCACTGCGTAGGTTATAACGGTGGTGGGGGGCCGGGCTCGGAGCGCGGGAATTTTTAAAATCCGTCTTGCACACAACACTCACTGTATCCTGTTTTACGTCTTTGCGTTCGGCGTTCGGCGGCGGGAACATTTTAAGAAGAGGGTTCCACGTAGAAGAGAGTTTGTAGCCGTCATCTCTATTGAAGTTCGGAGTTCTTCTTATTTCAATGGCTTCCCGGATCATGCGAGGAAAGTAGAATTGTTCCTTGGATAGAACAATGGGATTTTCTACTTTCCTCGCATGATCCGGGAAGCCATTGAAATAAGAAGAACTCCGAACTTCAATAGAGATGACGGCTACAAACTCTCTTCTTCTACGTGGAACCCTCTTCTTAAAATGTTCCCGCCGCCGAACGCCGAACGCAAAGACGTAAAACAGGATACAGTGAGTGTTGTGTGCAAGACGGATTTTAAAAATTCCCGCGCTCCGAGCCCGGCCCCCCACCACCGTTATAACCTACGCAGTGGCGGCAGCGGTTTGCGGCCTACCCGCAAAACAACGGACTGACAGCTCTTCAGTTTACCCTAGACAACGGCGGCTGCAACGTCACCGAAACGTCGGGTCCTACAAATTTCACGCGGTAAATTCGTTTTCTATCCTATTTATAACCATAATACATCTTTTTCGCATAGGGAGGTTTTAAAATTCTGAAGGGAAAAAAACGATCTACCCTAACTAATTACTCCACCCTTAAACGGTCAACCCTAATTATAAATAAGTTTACTTTTTGTGATGCCAGTCGTGTTTTTTAATCCTTATATTAATTATATTTATTGTCTTTTAATTTAAATGTAAAAGCTCTTTACAGTCAAACCGGGTAACATTGACTATCAAGGCTACATTGGACCGCATCACTTTGGGGGTTCGATCAACTACGAAAATATTAGCTTGTCTGAAAGAATAGAATCGAAATCCTCATGTTTAATTATAAATACTAATAAACATTGCAAGATAAAGATATGCTTGTAAAAAGCGCCACTTTTTGAGGCTCATCGGATCCCCACAGTAATCACATTAAAAAAGTCTTTTCTTAATGCGGTCTAATGTTGCCTTGAAAGTCAATATTACCCGGCTTAACTGTAAAGTAAATTGATATCTAAATTAAAAGACAATATATATATATATATATATATATATATATATATATATATATATATATATATATATATATATATATATATATATATATATATATATATATATATATATATATATATATATATATATATATATATATATATATATATATATATATATTATTTTTTTTAATTGAAATTATGTTTATTACTAAATAAATGAAATGATAAAATAATGAATGGGCACTTATCTGGTCTGTGGCGACCAGGAGTGACTCCACGCCTTTTTCTTCTCCTTTTTCAGTGCCTGCCAAGTGCTTCCCGCTGTGGTACCGGAACCCGATCAAACCGGCTTCCTACCGTCTCCTATATATATATATATATATATATATATATATATATATATATATATATATATATATATATATATATATATATATATATATATATATATATATATATATATATATATATATATATATATATATATATATATATATATATATATATATATATATATATATATATATATATATATATATATATATATATATATATATATATATATATATATATATATATATTAAAATGAATAAAAAACACGACTGCCATTACACAAAGTGAACTACTGTATTTATAATTATTTTACATTACAGTTTTTTTATGAAATATTTGTGTTATGTACTTATATATCCATATAGATACATATATTTTTTTCGGAATGTACTAAATCAGACCTTTCATTTGACGTGAAACATGATATATTTATGTTAATTTATTTACATTTGGAGATTTGGATATTTAGACAACTATTTACTTAATATTTGGACAGTCATATTACCCTATGACCATTGATTTTAAAATCAATGCTATGACACTCGAGATGACATATCGATTCTAACAATACCATATAATTCTAAATCGGCTCGAGCGTTTAGAAGTTATGGTGGAATAAAGAAACGGAAAACATACATAAATGAACCCTGAACACATTACACTCTTTTTTGTTGGGCAGTCGTATAATAAAGTAATTTTCTTTTCCTACATAGATAAGACCACCAAATGAAACTCCGAAATGTTCTAGAATATAATTACTATTATTTTAATAAATCATAACTGTCCCTGGCGTGGTAGGTTCCAGTTATTAAAACTAGGGGGGCAATGTCACGTTAAATACGGCGTTCTACCTCATTAAAGGCTTACGGAAGAGCGACTTCCGTATAACTTCCTTCCTCTATTCTCCAACTAAATTTACTCTTTGGGTTATATTTACTCTAATAATATGCATACCAATGCTCCATTTCTTAGTTATAAATGGAATTATAGTTTGTTTGAACAGTGTTTATTGCGTTTTTAATAAGAAATGATGCAGTGTTCGTCGAATCAAAAAGCTAAAGCAATTTTATGTGAAAGGAAGATATTCGCTTTTATAAAATGGTAAAAGGTATACCTGGAAAACAGTGTTGGGTCAATCGATTGAATATTTCAATCAACTAATCATTCACGATTGATTTAGTCACGATTGATTTAGTCGCGACTAACGTTAATCACGATTGAAGTAATCGCGACTAAATTAATTAGTCGTTAATCATCAATCGTCAATCGCGACTAACTTGCGATCGCGTTCGCGGTCGCGGGCGCGTTCGCGGTCGCGGTCGCGGTCGACCGACGAAAACACGCAAAACTGAAGTTGACCGCCGTCGAGAATATCTATTGCAAACGTTTAATCGTCAATCGGCGACTAACGATTGAAACTTATCAATTGTTAGTCGCGGATTTCAACACTATTTTCAGTAAAGGTTTACCTGAAAACAGTGTTGGGTCAATCGATTGAATATTTCAATCAACTAATCAATCACGATTGATTTAGTCAGCTTTGATTTAGTCGCGACTTAACGTTAATCACGATTGAAGTAATCGCGACTAAATTAATTAGTCGTTAATCGTCAATCGTCAATCACGACTAACTTGCGGGCGCGTTCGCGGTCGCGGGTCGCGGTCGACCAACAAAAAAAACGCAAAACTGAAGTTGACCGCCGTCGAGAATATCTATTGCAAACGTTTAATCGTTAATCGGCGACTAAACTTATCAATTGTTAGTCGCCGATCGACGATTAAACAAATCAATCGCAAGTCGTGAATCGCGATTAACCTATTCAATCATCAATCGTCAATCGTCAATCGTCAATCGTTAGTCGACTAAATTTTGGTCCAACTCTGCCTGGGAACAACCATATCTGAAGAACTTTCGTTTCATGATTTTAAAAAAATACATAACCACTAATTTGAAAAAAAAGGTTTTAAGCGAATCCCTCGACAAGGAACCAATCTATAATTTAGACTCAAAAAAGTTGCTTTTTCCCTTTGAACATTCAGGCTTTAAACTAATTTCGAATAATTTAAATTCGCGATTAGTGCTACAATGTAAGCGGGTGAGTGTGTTTTATTAGAATGTAATTATATTGATTAGTTAATTCCGTAGCGTTGCGGCTTAGCCACATTTTTCATATAGATCCCAAATTAATTACAATTAATTAAAACTGAGAGCGCTTTGAGAGTTACGCTAAATATGCTTTGCCATCAAACACCCTTATACCACCACTGTGAAAAGACAGTTCTACTGTGTGAGCGCTGCGATCGAACGTTTAGTATCCGGCGCCGAAGCACGTGGAATCTGTGCCTGACGCATCATCTACGCTAGATTTTTATTGGTCAAACCCTACAAAAATAACCCCTTCTATTTCTTCGCGGGGTCCGCCCCATTTCAGATATTTTTCTCAAGTCTTAGGTCGCCTGATGTTCGGGAGCTTTCGCACACCAACGCTATAGCCATAGCCATATAATCAATATTAAGAAATCCAGCAGTCTCTCTTACTTATACAAGGCCATTAGTCACGCAAGATTAGCTGTTATAAAATGAAGGAAGTTAAAATGACAATGGCGGTACTGGGAGCGAGAGCTCTCAAGCGTATAGCCCCAATATAAAGGCGCAAAATAACGCGAAAAGGATTTATAGCATATAGCCCCGATGATACATACTCGCATATTAAGCAATATTGATTTAAATAAATGTTTGACACATTTTACAACTATTAGACAACTAGAGCTGTCAACTACAACGGTCGAACCCTCTGCACCTCAGGAAGTTATCCGTGAGGTGAGCGCAGAAGACTTGGGACGAAAACAGTCAGACGTCAACGCCTTACGGCGAGGCACCGGGGAAGGTACCCAGCGGGCAGCCTCACCCCCTGCATACCAGTTTGGAAGGATATCTCCGTCTGGAATTACCTTCAGGATACCTCCTACCCCCTGACTGGTTACAGGATCGAGATCGCTTACACGGTTCTTTTCCTTATGAAGCGGTGATACGATGTCTACCGAATTTATAACTGACCTTTGTCCGGCTTATTCAGCCGGTATCGGGTGGCCGAATAATCTTTTCAAGAGCAATTGCCATAAGCTTAACAACCACCCCCGCTCTGGAGGCCGCCGGATGGGTGTTGACCCGTGAGTATGAACAACCCTGAACGAATGGGTCTTCGTGGCCAACTCCAACAGGGCCCAATAGCTCCCACAACTATTAGACAGCCATGACGCATTGATACACAGAGTGATTTAATTAACCGGCATCCTAAATATTGTCAATATTGGAGTACCGCAAGGCTCAATTCTTGGACCGTTGCTTTTCATTATTTACATAAATGACCTGAGTCCAAATCTATCTAAATGTGAAGTCACCCAATTTGCAGACGATACTAGCGCTGTAGTTGAAGCTGACAACATAAATACGCTCACTGCCAATCTCAATACATCTCTTGGTGAACTTGATGATTGGTTTAATGCGAACAAGATGTCTCTAAATATGTCTAAAACTGTTATTTTAAATTTTAATAGCAAGACATCATCTATAAAAGTTAACTACCCGGTTGAACTTGCGGAATCAGTTAAATTCCTCGGACTACATCTGGATGCAAAGATGTCATGGAATCTACATATAGAGCATGTTAAGTCAAAACTTTCGTCAGCCTGCTATGCTCTATTACGCATCAGAAATTGTTTGGAGAGAACTAAAGTAATATCGGCTAAAGTATTACGCGCGAACTAAAGTATTACGCGCTAGTTGAGTCACACCTGCGCTATGGTATTCTTTTATGGGGTAATGCAGCACACATCAACAGTGTATTCACTCTCCAGAAAAGAGCCATACGTGCGATAGTAGGTATTGGTCCACGGCAGTCATGTCGTGAACACTTCCAAAAACTAGGGATATTGACCGTATATGCAATTTTTGCTCAAGAAGCTCTTTGCGAATTCTATTGCAATAAGAGCTCGGCCATATCCCACGAGGAAGTACATCGGCATGACACCAGGAATAAAACGCTGTATCTCCAACCGTTCGTAGCACGTACTGCCAAGTTCCAGGCGACTAGTCGATACTTAGGCCTCAAACTTTTCAATAAATTGCCCGAAAGATTAAAAGAAATTAAAAACATCGATATTTTCAAGAGATCCATCCGAGTCTATCTGCTTAAAATCAACATGTATGCCCATAACGACTTCTTAAAATATTTTGAAAATACATAGCATCGTATCTACCCATTTAATCTAATACATATTATTTACCGTTAATTGTTTTGTTGTAAACTGTTATCATATAGTCTATGTTTTTGTAAATTGGTAAGTTTAAAACTATATATTGTATATCATCTCTTGTCTAAATTGAGTAACTAATTTAAGATTAATTACTGTCATTCCTACACAATTGTATGGTTGTATTGGAAATAAATACCTTTTACTTTTACTTTTACTTTTAAAGGCTGAGAACACACGGCGTAGCTTTTAACCGCGCCCGGCCGCGGTTGCGGGCCGCGGTCTCCGTAGAATGCTGAAATGTACATAATAATAATAATAATAATAAACTCTTTATTTTAAATAAAAAAGGCAAGCGTATTGCCTTGCAAAAATGTCTATCAGATAACCTATACCTTAAATTTATAACAAATTTAGAACGTTAGCTACGCAAAAGAACAATAAAAATACAAATGATAAAAAGAAACAAATAGAAACTAGAGACAGATAATAAAAAAAGTTAAACAAATGACTAAAATTAAATAAGGACGCAGAGGAAAGGAAGAGAGGAAGGAAGGAAAGGGAAGCGAAAAGGAGGGAGAGAGGTGGATTAGTTAATTTATGGATTTTAGGGTTATATGCTCCTTGAGCTTGGCGTTGAACGAGGAGATGCTGGGGGGCTGTTCTAACATCATCATTGTATATAAAATTGAGTCGCAATTTTCATGGCGCGATTGACGATTATCGGCGTAATGTTTTTCTTTTTTTTCTACAATATGTTTATGCATACGTATGTATATTGTATGCACTGTATGTATCCAGAAATTAAATTTATTTTTTTTTTTAAAAAAACCCAATGCCTGGATGTGTTAGGTGCCCTATGTAATTTCCCATATTTAAAAGGATATAAGTTAGAAACGGCTTATAATTAAGATGAGTCGTTGTAGTAATAAATGTTCTACATAAAGAGATATTTCAATTGGTATATGATTTACAGCTATTAGAAGTAGGCCTATAGGAGAAGGCCTTCTCTTTTACAATAATAAAATAAAATAAATGTTTTTTTCTATTTTAATTATACATTTTTTAAATGAAAATTGCTTATTTGCTAGTACTGTTTCACCAAGTTACAGGATGCTGGTTAATTAAAATTTACCCTGTACAGCAGGACTTTCCAACCGGTGGGGCGTGCCCCCCCCCCCCCCCCCGGGAGGGGGGGGGGCGTAGAGAGATCTTAGGGGGGGCATGAAGTGTTCGGATATTTTATTCTAATTACTTATCATTGTTTATTATTTGAAAAACACACAGATTTAGTCGCGCCACCTAGTTCCAATGGTCAATGTTCTGCAATTACCAGAAGATGTCCAAGAAGAATTTCTGGAAATGAAGGCAGATTCGACAATGAAAGATGACTTTCACCTCTTGACTTTGAAGAAATTTTGGATAAAAGGCTTTCTCCTTAATCCATAAGTTGCCACTCTTGCCTTGCGAATACTTCTGCCATTTTCTGAAACTTACTTATGTGAAACCGGATTTTCAGCATTAGTGTAAATTAAGACTAAGCAGCGAAATCGTCTTGCAGTCGATAATGATTTGATGATAGCTCTGTCAAAAACAGAACCTGATATCGACCAACTGGTTCAAAAAATGCAGGCGCAAACATCCCATTAATAAATAATAAATCGTGTGAAATAAATATCGTAAAAATAATTTGTGTTTTTTATTGAAGCAATGAAGAAAAATATAGGGGGGCATGATTTTTTTTTCAATCCGGGGGGGGGGGGGGGGGCATCATGCAAAAAAGGTTGGAATGCATAAAACGCTTTCTCCTTAATCCATAAGTTGCCACTCTTGCCTTGCGAATACTTCTGCCATTTTCTGAAACTTACTTATGTGAAACCGGATTTTCAGCATTAGTGTAAATTAAGACTAAGCAGCGAAATCGTCTTGCAGTCGATAATGATTTGATGATAGCTCTGTCAAAAAACAGAACCTGATATCGACCAACTGGTTCAAAAAATGCAGGCGCAAACATCCCATTAATAAATAATAAATCGTGTGAAATAAATATCGTAAAATAATTTGTGTTTTTTAATGAAGCAATGATGAAAAATTTAGGGGGGAATGATTTTTTTTCTAATCCGGGGGGGGCGGCATCACGCAAAAAAGGTTGGAAAACCCTGCTGTACAGTATTAATAATACGATGTCGGGATTTTCACATACTTATCCTAATTTTTCGTATACTTCATTAAAAATGCCTTCTTATGTGTATAACGAATAACCTATTCTCCCCGCTTCCTTATCTCATAGCCTTCTATTAGGCTTTCAGGAAAATCTAATAAAACTCAGCATTCAACAGCTTTCATGTCCAAGCATTTTGCAGTGCAGGCGTCTCGAATATAGAACTATGTGCTAGGACAACTTAAAAACCTAATCGTGTTCCCGATCCCCCCCCCCCCCCCCCCTCGATCCATCTCCTGGCTTGTTCTTATAAATTCCTCCGTTAAATATTGTTGATATATATTATTAATTTCTGTCGGAGCTAATGGGTCTTTGCTGAGTTGGCCACGAAGACCCATTCTGGTTCAGGGTTGGTCACACTCACGGGTCAACACCCATCCGACGGCCTCCACCCATAAAGTGCGAGCCCGGGTAGGACTCTGGCCTTGGCTAGTTTCCCTAGGAGTCAATTTCTGGCGCTCCTGGTCGGTCTGCGCACTGTGAGGCGTATTGTGCACTCTGACTAACAGTCGGTGGAGTCTGGAAGCAGTACTGTTTCCTATACAGCGGGGGTGGTTGCGGACCTTACGGCGACTGCTCTTGAAACGACCATCAGCTATCCGATCCTCGGTGAACAACCGGGCAAAGGATACCGTGGTCCACGATAGATTCGCTTACACTGTTTCCCGCTTCATCGAGAGACCGGGGTAATCTGGTCGCAATTGGAAGTAAGGGCGTAAGTGTATGCGCGCTGGGTAACATACCTGGTTATCTCGCGGATAAGGCGTTGGCCTCTTAAGGGCATGTGGCGGAGCTTGACGGTGAACTGTTTTGTCCAAGTCTTCTGCGCTCACTTCACTGGAGATAGAACGAACAACCGTTAAAACTTCCTGAGGTGACGGGTTCGCCCGTTGTAGTTGACAACTCTATTTGTACATTTGCATACATAAATAAAATAAAAAACGTTTCCAAATTATACGCTTTGTCACGCAACTCTAAAAATCATTTGTTATTCTCTCTTTCGCCTCGTGTAAGTATCTCCAATCCGTAACTTATGAGATAATCCCACCTAAGCAAAGTCGGCGGATGAGAGGATAGAGATAATTAGGCTCCGCTTACAATGCGTGTAAACACGGCGGGTTGTGGTAATCCCTAGACAAACAGGTGGCTCCCTCGGCGCCCGCGGCACTGTGAACGCACCCTCATCACGTCCCTCCGAGCGCCGAGCGAGGCTACATCCGTCTCTTCCACTCTTCGAATAATCAGCGTCTAGAAACATGAACATGTGCGGTCGGCGACTATCCTATCAATATATGTATTCTTTTTCTGGACTCTTTATTCTATCTATATTATTCTTATTTTATTTTATTTTATTTTGGAAACAAACAGAACTACATACAATGCAATAGTAACTATTTAAAAGTGTCAAAAATCCAATAATGTGATTCCGAATATAAAGTATACAAAATGAACGCAATATAATTTTATATTGTTTCCGCTTGAGAATGGGGGGAATATGGATGTGAATAAGCTGAAAGGAAGAGACAAAATAGATAAAAATATATTATGTATGTATATAAATATATTTATATTTAATTTTAGGTATGATATATTATAGGTATTATAATTAATATACTTGAGATAAAATTATGTCCATGAACTAAATTAAATTAAATATAATATATATATAAATGTGTTGTGATCATCTAGATAGACTCTAGAGTTTTTTTATTGAGTTCTTATAAGAGGTTTTTGATGAGTGTAATATGTCCACAATTAAAAAGTCTGAATTATATCTATGACACGCTCTGTATAGAAATGCATATTGAGATGCGTCTAGAGAGCCCTTAAAGGGCTCTCTAGACGATCAAGCATGCTTGTCAAGCATTGCGTCACGGGCTGGGAGGGGATCGTGAACCACAGGAAATATGCAATTATATTTTTTTACATTTACCAAATTGCCTAATTTTGTAGTTTTATACCAGGGAGTCAGGTTAATTAGACGTAATTAATCCATGAATGAAATGATTCCCTCGTTTAAACTAAAAAAATAGGCGTTTTTGGTAAATAATTAAAAAAAATTGCATGTCTCCTGTGGTTTACGATCCCCTCCCAGCCCGCGACGCGATGCTTGACAAGCATGGTTGATCGTCTAGTGAGCCCCTTACACGGTCAATCTGGTATCAGTTCAGTCGGCGGCCTTGATCATGAACTGACTGATGGACTGGTAGAAATTATTAATATATAGATCAGTTTCCTGTCAGTCTGACCAACGTCACGGACTGAACTGATGACAAATAGAGTTGTCAACTATAACGGGCGAATCCGTTACCTCAGGAAGTTTTAACGATTGGTTTTTCTATCTCCCGTGAAGTGAGCGCAGAAGACTTGAACAAAACAGTCCACCGTCAAGCTCCGCCTCATGCCCGTAAGAGGCCAACGCCTTAACCGTGAGATAACCAGGTGTGTTACCCAGCGGGCTTACACTCACGCCCTTACTTCCAATTGCGACCAGATTACTCCGGTCACTCGATTGGTTACGAGTTCGAGGTCGCTTGCGCGGTCCTCTCCCTTACAAAGCGGTGAAACGGTGTTTACCGAATCTATCGCGGCCCACAGCGTCCTTTGCCCGGCTGTTCACCCAGGATCGGGTAGCCGATGGTCGTTTCAAGAGCAGTCGCCGTAAGGTCGGCAACTACCCCCGCTCTATATAGGAAACAGTACTGCTTCCAGACTTCCCCGGCTGTTAGTCAGAGTGCGCATTCGATTGGCAATGCCGCACGGTGCGCAGACCGTCCAGGAGCGCCAGAAGGTTGATTCCTAGGGGAAACTAGCCCTAAGGCTAGAGTCTTGCCCGCTTGCTTTATAAAATCAATATTTTGCTTTTAAAAAATCAAGCAAAATATTTAATTACCGCGCGAAATTCCGTTTTTTCCGTTTTCGTCAACATGTTTCTAACAGATGCAAACAAATGACCGTTATTGAAAAATAACAAAAGCATATCACTTTTGTTTTTCAAAACATAATAACAGATGTATTAGCTGTGCCTGACAATATTTATTCTCATATGGATCCAAAGAGTTCGTATTTGCCTATAACTTTTTTCTCTCTCTATCATCAAATTAAATCAAATGTTATTTTTAAAAATTCCTTTTAGTTTGAAGTTCGTGATTTTCATAATAACAATGACTGAAAGAGATGTAGACCCTGAAAGAGTTTTATTTCCTGTAAAATGTTCTTCGTCTTTGTTTTCTTTAAGATTGAGTAACTGACATTTGTAAAAAAATGTTTTGAAAACGTTTTTAATATGATCCCAGCAAAAGCATTTATGTACTTTTATACCAATTAGCATCACGTAATTCTCATAGTATTTAGGAGTTTCATATAATGATAAGAACTCAACCCTTCGAGTAGCAGCATAATTTCATGGCAGACCGCGGCAATTTATTGGAATTTCTTGCAAAATCGCCGCGCTCGACAAAAAGTACTATATCGATGGAAGTAATATAGCAATCATAAAGCAATATCTGTGCAATAATCGCATTCACATTTCGTATATAGAATATTGAAATTTTATTTGGTAAAACGATTACATAATTAGGAATAAATATGAGAAATTCGAAAATGTGAAAAAAAATCGGCATTTCAAACTTGTACTTGTCTTACGGAAAAATACGATACCCTATTTAGAAATTGTAAATGCTATCGTGATCTTTATTAGATTCTCTATCAAATGTAATATTTCGTTTTGCTTATTTACATTTCAAAATATTTAGATATTAGCTCATAAAAACCAATAAAAATTTTTGATGATTTCTCGAAAAAAATGATGACATTTGACAATGGAACTTTACCAGAACAATCCGCAAAATGACGCGCGAAATTATTCTAGCGGCCATCTATGTATCTATGGTAATAATGAGATATATTATATGGATTTTAGAATGCGTTCGAATTACAAAATAATATTACTGTGCGCTCCTGGAGCAAGCCGCCAATATTGGTCGTTACGTAGTCAACGGTCTGATGTGCAACAAAATTTGGTCGTTACGTAGCCCAAGAGTTAACAGCAAATGTATTAGCTTTACTTGTCAGTATTTATTCTCATGTAGTTCGAAACTCATTATCACTTTTTTAAACGCTGCTATCAAATTAAATCAAAATATTTTTTACCAACATTTTTTTAGGGTGTAGTTCGTGGTTTATGTTCATAGTAACAAAGAATGAAAGAGATGTAGACCCTGAAAGAGTTTCATTTTATGTAAAATGTTCTTCGTCTTTGTTGTCTTTGAGATTAAATAAAATTAATAGTAAACAAATATTTTTAAATTAAGCTTTTTTAAAAATGATCTGAAAAAAAGAAAGAACGAGCTAACTGAATGCTGATACAAAATTTAATGCGTATACAAAAATTTGGGTCTGTGCTGTTGACCGTTGAGGAATTTCCTCGTTGGAAGCCAACCCTGGGTGCCGAAGTCCTATATTGGTGAAACTTAGAACGCGCTGTTGTAATTGAATGCATATACAAAATTTCGTGTCCGTGCTGTTGACCGTTGAAGAGTGGAAGTGAAGAGTGGAAGTCAAAGTGGAACTTAGAACGGCCCATCATAGTTGAATGCTATAAAAAAATGTGTGTCTGTGATGTTGACCGTGGAAGAGTAGCCTCGTCGGGAGCCGATCCTGGGAGTAGAATCAGGTCATGCTGACCATAAAAATGCATTGTCGTCGAAACTGAACCAACATGTACAATTTCAACTTCATGGGATAAGAGAAAGTGGTTCTACTTCAGCTTGCGAGATCTGACCTAAACAAACTAACACACTAACATACCATACATACATACGTAACATACCATACATAACATACCATACATAACATACCATACATAACATACCATACATTATTATTTATATTAATTTTTAATTCGATTACATTCAAAATTGTATTATAACTAGTAATATGCACATTTTATGTATAATTGACTATTTCAATTTGATAATCCTGTGACCATTTCAATTTGATTTTTTGACTATTTATTATAATTCCTTTTTCCATCTATAATTATTTCAATTTGATTATTTCACTATTCATTGCAATTCCCATTTATTATTTACCTTTTTCGTGTTATTGAAATAAATTTTATTGTGTTTTATGACAGGTATTTTACAAATATAATTTGCAGACTGACAGACTGACAGACGCATTGACATATTAATGACCTAGTTTTTAGAGAATGATTAATTTCTACATACATTGTTTATTGCCTTAAGTTAAGTCCTAATATTATTAGATACTATTTTTATATATTTTTTCTCTTTTAACATACTTAGTTTAAAGTATGCACAAACCAGTATTTTCTTTGTACGTTTGCCTTAGTACGGGCCTAGGCCTAGTTAGGCAGCGTTGATCTAAAGATGGACTGGGCTGCGGTACTCTCTTTTTTGCTACTATTTACAACGGAGCCTCTAATGATAATATTTAATGTACTGTAGTTTAAAAAAATACGCATTTCTTTAAATAAATAAATAAATAAATAACATAAAATACCATACACTAACATACCATACATACATAACATACATAACATACCATACATACCTAACAAACATTGCAAGGTAAATAAAATCCTATATTACTACCATTTATCAACAATTGTTTTAAATGCGCTTGAATTTGAGCCCAATAAAAACATTTTTGTACTTGTTTACTCATTAGCGTCACCTAATTCTCATAGTATGTATGTATGAGTTTCACCTAATGATACTCTTATTCAGAATATACGTTAGAATTTATTCAACATTTATAGTTTAAAGGTAAATAATGCGTAATATTTCATCAATTTATTGTTATCTTATTAAGTAATGTTTCTTGGGTTTGCACGGTGCCGACCCTTAAATATAATTTTGATCGTTTCCATCGATGTCCGATCTACAGCCTTCATTATACCATGTATCTTTTGTGATACATTGTGCAGTGTGCACTGTTCGAAGCGGTGCGAGAGAGCGATGCCTATATGAAACGTATCGCAAATGAGCTATGATTGCGTTTGAACATGGTACAACACTTACTCCTGCCTGCATCCTTCACGCTGCAACACCGCCTGCCGGAGCACAGTGTATTAAACGTTTTTTTATGTGTAAAGGAGGTATACCTAAATACTATTCAAAGTTAAGAATGCCTTTTCAGGTGTTGATTGTGACAGGAGTTGTTGCAATTATTTGCAGCAACATAGGAGGATTTGTAACCGATTATAGGTATACTGGTTCTGGCTGCTAATGGTTGACAAGCGTAGACGATTTAATGAAGTTTTTGGTCCTTGCCAGTGTCCTATTATCGCTTGCCCGTTTGTACCTCGTTGTATATACAGAGAGTAGAGAAACACAATATGAATATTTGAACAGTTTTAACAAATGTTAAAAGTGAAAGAGAGGTGACTTACCGAAATGGGTGTTCTACAGAATAGATTAAATATAATAGAAGTCTATGCGTTCATATCCTTCAAGCGTGTGAATTACGAGCGATAGAGGGGACAAACTAATTACTGCGATTTTTTACCGTGTGAATATAAATTTGATCTCTAATAGGAATCATAAATTGTCACTTGCGTGTGAACATAACTTTAATTCTTGTACTAAGAATTATACATCGTCTTATACATACAAACTTAAAGATGTTGAGAAAGTACTTACTGAATGAATTAGTAGAATCTCTAATCCTGTAAATAACATATTATGTTCTAAATTCGAAGTGACAGCAGCATTCGTTTAGAATTTTCATGAATTAAATCGCAATATAATACAAAATGAGATGCAGAAGAAGCCTCCCTAAAGATTATGCACATTTCCAACTTCTAGTCTGCGACCATGAACAACTAGAGCTGTGAAATAACCAGGTATGCTACCCAGCGGGTTTACTCTTACGCCCTTACTTCCAGCTGCGACCAGATTACTCCGGTCTCTCGACTGGTTACGAGTTCGAGGTCGCTTGCGCGGTCCTCTCCCTTACGAAGCGGTGAAACGGTCTACACCGAATCTATCGCGGGCCACGGCAACCTTTGCCCGGCTGTTCACCCGGAATTAAATTATGCATGTTGCTAACCGTTACAGATTCTTCAGACCGTGATTCTAGCAGTGATGATAAAGACAACGATACAAATTACCTGCAGGATGAAATAGCTCCAGACGACATCATTATGGACTACATTCGCAATATGCAGGCAGGTGAAACAAGCGATTGCTTTATCCAAAACGAGTCAAAAAACCTAATGTGCTGCTCTAATGCCAAAACCTGTCTTTACTATTGTCTATGTCATTATTTTTATTATTGCATCTACTCGTTTCCATTTATTTTTTTATCTTAATATATATAAATTACGTGTCACGTTGTTTGTCCGCGATGGACTCCTAAACTACTTAACCGATTTGAATCAAATTTGCACACAATGTGCAGTTTGATCCAACTTGAAAGATAGGATAGCTTACGTCTTAATTTATAGTCGCGATATTATTTTATTGCAATGTCTATTATTTGACATTCGCAATTATCTGTTAGTTCCAAACGATTTTAACAGATGGCGTTATCTATTGAGTAATCCATAGATGGCACTGCTATGTTAAACCTACAAACGTCATAGTCGGCCAAGCGTTATTCTAAATTCAAAATATTGTGAAGGTAATACAGTGAAATTATTCCTGCTTTTTAATTATTTGTGCTTGATTGTTCAAAACTCTTTAATTAAAATATATACATGTAAGTATTATCACATAGTTATAAAAGTGGAATAACTGCAGTATAGGAACCTCTCTCCAATTTTTTTCATTTTAATGCTAAATCTGGAAGAAAATTGTGTCGGTCGCTATAAATAAGCGAGATATAGTTCATTCGAGATGTAAGCATTCAAAGTTTAAATTTTAAAAACAGGCCAAAATAATATAATATAAAAATGGATGTTGGTATATCTGTATGCCGGCTGTCCGAGTTTAATAGACTCCGAAACCGTTTGACCGATCACCATGAAAGTTGGCATATATATGTATTTTTTCATGGTTAAGGTTTTTATATATATCCGCTTTGTTGCAACTTTCAACTAGACGGCGCTGCAGCACACCAACTTCTATACTGCTCAACCGATCGCCATGAAAATTGGTATACATTGGTATTTGAGAAAAGATATAACACGGGCAACGCCGGGTAATACCACTCGTAGGTATATTATATATATTTATTTTTATTTCCATTTATTTTTTTATATGCCTTTATGCCTCTTTGTATATTAAAAACCATTAAAACAATAAAATACATTTTCTCCTCTATTTTTGACCTAAACAGGCAAAAGTTCCCTGAGGTCACCTTTACCTTTTTTCACCTGGCACCACAACAGAAAGAGATAATTATGTTTTGATGACTTTCTCGGGTTTCTTGACACATTATTAATAAGAAAAAAAAATCTCAACTAAATTGGATATTTTTTAGGATCTTGCCAGCTGAAATGAGAATTTACAAATATCCAATAAAAATACCAAATCCACGACAAGCTACCAAAAAAATTGCTAATTATGTAGCTATATATACCAAAATAATAGCTAGTTGAAACAACAATCTATCAAATAATCTACCAAAAAAACGAAGACTAAAAAAATAAATTTATCTCTCCTGGTATCCAAATGTTTCGTTCTGATTTTAAAGATATTTCACAACCAAACCGCATGACCTACTGTGCGTCGGGCCTCGTCTGTACAATTTGCAACTGTATTACCGAATTAGTTGCTGTGGTTATACGGCCCCTTGTTTCTAAATGGTTGAATGCACAAATTCCATCTTCCCTTTGAAACATCCTGTGCTATTGCCTATTTTACATTTACATACATACGATGTACTTGAATGTGTGTTCATTGTTTTAGGCGCGATTGATTACAAAACGAAAGACTATGAGGCAGAAGGACGAAGATAAACCGACCGTGTTTTTGTCACACCGTTTGTTGGAAACAAAATATTAAATAATTTATTGTAAAAATATGAATATCGTTATAATTATCTCTTAAAATAAAATAAAACACAAAAGGAGCTGCCATGGAATTCACCGACCGAAGTCGGGCCCATCATAAAACTTTTTTTTTACACTTCTGGGGGGTGAGCGGTGGATTCCGGACTAACCGGCTGTGGTAGGTTTTGGACAGCTGTCTTGCCACATGAAAGCGTTCACCTTAGCACCCATTCACCCCCCCCCCCCCCCCCCCCCGTTTGAAGCCATAGAATTTGAGATGCGGAAATCCCGGTTTTAGATAATTTTTCTAGGAAGGAGTTGATTATATTCCTGGAAAGACCAAGAGGTGAAACAGAGATTTGGCTGACAGGCCACGATCGCCAACTTACACCGCGTGAAGGTGAACAGTGAAGTCGTTCCGGGTGACGCCATTTGCGAGATCATGGTATTTATTTAATTTTTACTCCTGGTCTTTGGGATATTTCATTCCAATGGAACAGTTAATTCTACGATAAGGGCCATCTTCCGAGATAGAGAGTAAAAAGTAATGGACGTTACTGGACGAAAGGCTGTGCATCTGAGATTTTCAGGGAAATTATACTGCTTAGAGGCCGAATCGACCTCCAGAATCCAATCTGTATCAACATATTTTGGAAATTATTTCGTACAAATTGGCGGCGATAAAACAAAAAAGAACACAAAAATTGGCGCGATAAAACAAGAAAAACTCCTTCTTCATCGCAGCATTATTTATATAGGTATTTGATTGCTCAACTACGTCCTATGATTTGGCTGTGAGTATTTACTGCGAATTGCAAAGTGTAGATGGCAGTCATAGTTTCAAATATATATTAATTTTCTTTAATGTTCAGTAGCCAAATAGATAGCGTTCTAAACACACATATACGGAATTTTATCTCAAAATTAAAATAATATTTTAAAACCAAACGATTTTTTTTAAATCATAGCTTTTATTAGTTTTGACCGCATTCAAAAAAGGGAGGATGTCATCAATTCGGTTGTACGTTTTTTTTTAATATTTGTTACCTCAAACTCCGTCATTTATGAACCATTTTTATTTGGAAGGATATACTTCCAGATTGGTTCCATTTTTATCAAAATACTGTTCTAATGATAGGATTTATGAGGAATTAAGGGAACTCCTCAAATATTATCATATGAAATTGAAAATTTACATGTTGGTATAGTTCCGATGACAATGCATTTTTTAATTAAGCATGACCCGATTCTACACCCAGGGTTGGCTCCCGACGAGGGGATTCCTCAACGGCAAACAGCACGGATTAAAAAAAATGTATACGCATTCAGTTATGATGGTTTGTTGTAAGTTTTAATATGATATGGCTGCTGCATTCAGGGTTGGCTACAGACGAGGGGACTCCTCAACGGTCAACAACACAGACACGGAATTTTGTATATGCATTCAATTACGACAGCCCGTTCTAAGTTTCACCAATACAGGACTGCGGAACCCAGGGTTGGCTTCCAACGAGGGAACTCCTCAACGGTCAACAGTACAGGCATGATATTTTGTATGCGCATTAAATTATGATAGCTCGTTTAAAGTTTCACCATGACATGGCTGCTGCACTTATTAAAAAAAATGGAGTCGGTTTTTTTATTAAAATTTTTATTATAATATTATTTAAATGAAAGTGTCAATTTTTATATGCTGTACATAATAATTAGGCGCGTTAATGTTCAAATAGTCTAATCTATACTAATATTATAAAGAGGTAAAGTATGTGACGTTGTAGGAAGTAATCTCTAGATCTACTGAACCGATTTTGAAAACTCTTTTACCAACAGAAATCCACGTTATTTGTGAGTGTCATAGGCTATATATTAATCCGAAAATTAAAAAGACTTTTTCGTAGTAGTCGGATTTGCAAAGTAAGTCGGAGAATAAGCGGTCGAACGAAAAGGTTTCTAACTAACGCTGCCTTAACGATGAGAGATATATGATTATGTTCTAGAGAAAAGTTGTAGATCTTGATAATACCTACAAAACAGTCAGCGACAGCATATGTCTAACTTTTGTATTTAAGTCACAAAAAGTAATATTCAAATTATCAACAATTATGAATTCTTATCAAAATAAGTAAATTTATCGTCTCAAGTATTTAAAACAAAAGACTTTTCCCTTTTACTGCATATAATTTCCCTTTTACTGCATAAATAGTTAAAGAGATAATACGCTCACAAATAAGACACTCACAAGAAGACTCGCAAATGACAGTATTATAGTCAAATTGGCATGCAAATACATATATTCATATGAAGTAAAAATATAACCTTTTTTTGGCAGTCAGGAAATAAATCATAGCACTCAGTACTAACCGAACCACACTCATAATTTCATCGCAGGTAAAAAGTTTTACCGGCCAACGAAGTGGGCACGGGTCAGCTAGTTACTAATACAGGGGTCGATGTTGACAGTCTGTGCAATAAAACAAGCTGTGTGTGTGAGATGTTCACGAAAATCATTTTTTATTTAAAGGCCCATATATGGCATTATGTATGACATCGGTCAAATGTCCGGGCGGCTTCGCACGGTGGCACGGATCCGAGAGGTCCAATTTTCAATGACTTTGTCGCATAGGTCCGGTAGAATTTGAGCGATGGCCTGGGCTATGTTGAATTCAAGGGCATCGGTCGATTGCGGCTCATTGGCATTGACCTGTGACTTCAGAAAACTCCACAAATAAAGTCTAGCTGGATCAAATCGCACGATTTTGGTGACCAATTCACGTCACCTCGGCTTTAACGAACACTCATTTCGATAATAAAGTTTTAACACGCTGCTCAATCGCGTAACTTGCTATGGTGATTTGGCATCAGTGACTGAATAATAAACAACAAATTTGACAGACCTGGCTAAAACAACATGGCCTCCACAGACTGTCAATATCGACCTTCTTAGAAAACCCTATAAATGGCATTCTTTTTTATTTATATATTTATTGAAAAAATATATAGGACTTATTTATACACAATGATTTTGCATCACTCCTATCTAGATAGTACCTGTTCCAAGGAAAACGCCAATTTCAATTATTATTTTTTTTCTTAATAGTTTTTTTGAAAAAAATGGTAAGAAATTGTTGTAGTAAATTTAAAAAGAAATATATAAAAAATAAAACAAAATAAAATACGCAATATAGTATTCCAAAAATCTAAATAATCAATAAACAATAAAAGTAGAGGAAAATAATTATAAAATAAATCCAAATACATAATATTATTTTATAAAAATAAAAACAAATAACAAATTATTCTAATCTCTTCGTAATATTGCTGCAATGCAATCATCTTATATACAAATGCGATAGATGGCACTAATAATTTAATGTTCATATTATTATAATTGATTAAATATTAGGGTTTTTATAATCAATCATTCGTTAATAAAGAACTATTTATTTTCAATGTTATTGTAGATAGCCAAACAAATTTCTATTCATTTTGCCGGACAATGCTAATAGCGCCATCTGCATGTCGCCGGCGCAGAGGGGTTCCCAAAACGTACTAAGCCTTGAGCAATCTAACACTATTTATAATTAATGGTATTCTGAATATTTCTTAGCGATGTACACGTTTAACTTGAAGCGAGAAGCGAGGAGCAAAGCGATAAATGCTATTTCCCTGTCATGGTTGGAAAGAAAACATATAGTTGGGGAGCTAGCGACAAAGAAAGTGCATGAGTTCTGGAAAAGCTGATACTTTCAGATCAGACAGTTTCTTGCCCATGGAATTCTGGGGTACAGTCAGTGTTTCGTACTTAGGCTAAACTTTTCTAGCGTGGCAACTTTATATCGAGCGACGCAGCCGAACGCAACCAACTAGTGAAGAGAGGACTGGCCGAACGCCGCCACTTATACGTCAAACTGTCATACGATCAAGCGGACGGTCGATATCGCCGCTGCCGTAATTCCTAGTTATATTTCGCTCGCGTGCCCTTTTTATTGTACTACACCTACAATAAATCTGTGCCACCACGAACAAGGCGTTTATCTAGAATCCTGCCATCCTTCACCAGCGACAATTAGAGGTTGTCCGAGCAGACCGCACCTCATTACAGTCAGAACGCCAGAATCCAGGACACCTCGCGCTGGCGTACTAGGAAAGTTGCAATTTCAATTAGTGTCCCCAAAATATAAAAAAAAAAGTTGAAATCCATCAGTAGACAGTGGATGCAATAAAGAACTCGAAACATATGGTCATACTGTTTCATAATCGAACGCGTGGCGTCACAATCTCCATACCAGTATATCCGCCATTGCGACCATTAAATTGCGAGGCACAACCGATGCGTCATAGACCGATGAGCTTGTTTGTTTATACTCTTTATTGTAAAATTTTACAAAGGGCGGGTTTATTATCATACGACAATCTCATACAACCAACCTAGTATGAAATGTTTATATGAATGTGTGCCTGTAACATGTGTTTTAGTGTGTGTTTTGTATGGGAGCTAATGGGCCCTTGCTGAGTTGGACACGAAAACCCATTTATTCAGGGTTGGTCACACTCACGGGTCAACACCCATCCGACGGTCTCCACGCATGAAGTGCGAGCCCGAGCCTCTGGCCTTGGCTAGTTTTCCCTAGGAGTCAATCTTCTGGCGCTCATGGACGGTCTGCGCACCGTGCGGCGTGCCAATCGATTGTGCACTCTGACTTAACAGTCGGGGGAGTCTGGAAGCAGTACTGAGCGGGGATGGTTGCGGATCGTACGGCGACTGCTCTTGAAACGACCATCGGTTATCCGATCCCGGGTGGAACATGCCGGGCAAAGGACGCCGAGGTCCGCGATAGGTTCGGTTTACACCATTTCACCGGTCGCAATTGGAAGTAAGGGCGTGAGTGTAAGCCCGCTGGGTAACGTACCTGGTTATCTCGCGGATTAGGCGTTGGCCTCTTACGGGCATGTGGCGGAACTTGATGGTGGACTGTTTTGTCCAAGTCTTCTGCGTTCACTTCACGGGAGATAGAAGGACCAATCGTTAAAACTTCCTGAGGTGACGGGTTCGCCCGTTGTAGTTGACAGCTCAATTTGCATGTTTTGTTATTGCATTCGATCGACAGAATTGAAATGCAATTCCGTTAATTTTATCCCAACGGAAAATGCTCACCCAGCTGGGAATCGAACCCGGCACCTCAATGTAAGATCAGGCGACCTAACCACCGTGTGGTATAGTAGTTAGGCTCAATACATGTCACTCCATACATGAGTGACATGAATGAGATGCTAACGCCACGCGTTTGATTATGAAGCAATCTTACCATATGTTTCGAGTTCTTTATTGCATCCACTGTATACTGATGAATTTTCAGCTTTTCCAAAACACTTTGGGGGTACAAATTAAAATTACACTTTCCTAGTACGCCAGCGCCAGGTGTCCCGGAATCTGGCCTGCTGTCAGTACCATGGCATTCTATGTACAAAATACTATCCAAAAGTATTAGGTTTTCCACAACTCTTGCACTTTTTTGTCGCTGGCTCTTGGACTAACACATGGTGATCTATTTTTGTCAGAAACAATGTAAATTTTCGTCGTCTCTCTCAGCACAGGAATGCCGTATAGTTAAACAGAACGCTGTATGTACAGAGGCGCTAGCAAAACAAAGCCAAATTGAAGAATTATTCAAAATCGATCCCTTTTGTTTGGCGCATTCCGCCGGCTACTCGTTGTGCCAACCAAACTGATTGCGTGTGCACCCCACCCGTTGGCCAGAGAACACCCGGCCCATAACGCTGACCCACCAATATGTGCACTTTTTGCAGTATGTAAGTGTAGAGTGACCTCGCGATTAGGTCCAAATTAGATTGACATAAAATGAGGATTATACAGATCTTTGAATATTTTACAATCACAGGGACAATAAAGGTATCGAATACTATCGCGGTTGTTTCACATTTATTTATCTATTTATATAATTAAATAACGCATTTAACCGCCCTACAAACGTACGTGATACGTCCGCTATATTAGCATGTATAAAAAAATTAAAAAATAAATATTTATATATAAATGTGTTGTAATTTTTAAAATAGCCTGATGATACACTTGCTAAAATTTTATTTATTAGTCAAGTTTTCAACTTTACCAAAAAAATATATATTTTTTGGTTTTCTCTATTTTATTAAATTAAAAGTAGCTTCTTCTTCTTAAGGTGCCATCTCCTATCGGATGTTGGTGGTCATAATCCCTAGATACGGGTCTAGCATCCCTAGATACGGGTCTCTGACCTAGTTAGGAATGCGGATAAACATTTTTACCATAGGATGTGCTCAATCTCTCCCAACTCAACCATATTATGTTAATGGTGTGTATATGACATACATAAAGTTATTGTAAATTAATAAATAAAAAAAATTATAAAAAAATATGTGCACTTGGGCCCGTGATGTTGCTGCGCGGAACAACTCGGTGGTGCTCGAGTTGAACCGTGGTTATATAGCCAGTGGTTTTTCATCGGCCAGGTCTTCGGCGGCCTTTTATCTTGCCTTGCAGGATTAATTGGAGAAGGTGGTATTTGTTACCACGCATTATGTTGCCCATGTATTGTAATTTCCTTCTCTTTATGGTCTTCAGTAATTCCAATCCTTTGTGCATTCTTTGCAGAACCGTCTCATTTGTGACTATCCATCCAAGATATTTTCAGTATTCTCCTGTAAATTCACATTTCGAAAGCTTCATTGAAAATCCACATTTGAAAAGTAGCTTATTTGCTCGTATTGATTATTCCACTTCAAGGATGTCACTAATTAAAAACTCACGGTGTATGTGTAAAAGATATTAATTTTCATCATCACTATAGTATAATTTATTAGAATAGCTATATGGCATGGTCACTGCCACACAGACCTATATATCGCACGTTGAAAACCAAAGTGACTAGAAGAATTTAAGTTTTTTTTATGACTTCGAATTACTTCGACAAGAATTTAAAGTTTTTGACATTTTTATGACTTCAATGACTCGATTATGAATTGGAATATATATGCTGTTGTTGTTTTAAATAGTACGTCAAGTATTATTTTAACAGAATCTGTTGGATTCCTATTATATTATAAGGTAGGTATGGCAAAAAAATCATTTAAAAAAAGATCAGCATAGTGCCACATTAGTTCACACATTGTCAATTTTATTTTTGCTTAGTGCCTTTAAGTTTAAAAAAAGTTCAGCATAGGGCCACTTTTGTTTTTATTTGCTTTGTGTCTTATATTACTGTTATTATGGCAAACACTGTCATTTTCATTCATTTTTTTTTATTATTTCATGAAAGTTACGACATAACTGCCACTAAACAAACTATGACACTTTTCCACTTACCAAATGAACAGTTGTCGCTGACGAACGGACGCGAGCTGGCTTACTGTCGGTTTTTGTTTAACGATCAAGTACAAAACCTCAAAATATGCAGTGACACAATGGGGCATTAACTCTTCGGCTACCTAACGACTAAATTTGGTTGACCATTAGAACACCGTTGACTACGTAACGACCAATATTGGCGGCTCGCTCCCTGAGCGCACAATAATATTATTTTCTAATTCGAACGCATCCTAAAATCCATACCAAATATCTTATTATTACCATAGATACATAGACAGCCGCTAGAATAATTTCGCGCGTTATTTCGCGGATATTACCGGTAAAATTTCATTGTCAAACATCATGATTTTTTTTTTCGAGAAATCATCAAAATTTTTATTGGTTTTTATTGGTTTTTTTCTAAGAAATATTTTTGTAAGTAAATAAGCAAAACGAAATAATATCTTTGATTGAGAATCTAATAAAGATCACGATAGTATTAACAATTTCTAAATAGGATTCCGTATTTTTCCGTAAGACAAGTGCAAGTTAGAAATGCCGAGTTTTTTTTTCACTTTTTCGACTTTCTCATATTTATTCATAATTATCTAATTGTTATACAAAATAAGATTTCAATGTTCTATATACGAAATTTCAATGCGATCATTACACAGTTATTTTTTATGATTGCTATATTATTTCCCTAGTTATTAGTAGTCGAGCGTGGCGATATTGCAAGAAATTCCAATAAATTGCCGCGGTCTGCCATGAAATTATGCCGCTATTCGAAGGGTTAAGCGATATCAAAGTGAACTATTTGGAGATGAAGTAGTATTTCCTGTAGATTTCAGATTTCGCTGTAACTCAATACCGCCAAATTTCGTTTAGTGTCACTTTTGTTTTCAGTGTGCGATATGTTTTGTATGTGTTGATATTTTGTATGTATTGATAATCCCAGTTTAATTATTTGGCGTGTTGTCTCCCTACTAGGGCACTCAGGACGCTTTCATTTTAATGGCTCCGGGCGCAATATTGGCGAATGTGAATGCGTGCTTAAAACCACTATGGGATACGTGCACTTCAAAGGAAGGAGCGATATTATGTATAAGCAATATGGCGTAATTGAATTTTATCACTCCTAGAATATTTGTCCAGTTTCTACTTCATAAGAAATAGGATATTAGGCCGATATAGGACCTGAAAAAAATATCTGAAATGGGCGAACCCTCGAAGAAATAGGCGGGGTCACTTTTGTAAGGTTTGACCAATAAAAATCCAGCGTCGATGAAGCGTCAGGCATGATTCTACGTGCGTACGCCCCGGTTATCGGGCGGATACTAAACGTTAGATCGCAGCACTCACAGATTAAAACTGTATTTTTTCAGTGGTCGTATAAAAGTGTTAATGTTAGTTTCGCCACGTTTTAATTAATTGTAGTTAGCACCATCACGTTTTAATTAATTGTAGTTAATTTAGGACATACCTACATAAAAAAATGTGGCTAAGCGCGACGCTAGACAATTAAACAGTTAATAAAACCGACGAACTTGCTAAGACGGGAGCAAAGGGAACGTTATACGGCCCTGAACCTTGCTGTGGTGTACCAAAAAGCCTTGCAAACCTAATGCTCAATTATGTTTAGAACAATCCGTCAACCACTGGAACAACACGCCAGGGTTGAATCAATCCAAAGCGCTAATTAAGCTTACGACCGTAAGACGGCACGTGAGGCCTTATCGCTAAATAGGAACAATCTACGCATCCTGGTGAGGGTGCTCACGGGGCATTGTGGCCTTAACAAACACATGTACAACCTCAAGCTCCGAGACACAAAAATGTGCAGGCTCTGCCAAGGGGCAGAGGAAAATCCCCTACACCTCATGCGAGTGTGGCTCGTTGATGCGTAAAAGATACACCCACTTGGGTCGTCACTGCCTCCAACCTGAGGAGGTAAAACAATCTGGCGCCAAAAGCCTGTTACGGTTTTTAAATGACACGTGGCTTAGCGCAGAACTATAGTAGGTGGCGAACACAATAGATCAGCAATGGTCGCAGAGTTACAAGGCTCATAAAGACCTTAGAAAAGCCCGACACAACAAATAAAATTATATATTTTTAAGAAACGAGTTAATATAATTTCATTAAAACGCACTTATATTGTATTAATAATAATTGACTACCCATGTAATTTAAGTAAAGAGTAGTAACGAGTCTTACTATCTTACACAAATATTTTAACACGTCTAATTGCAACACGAAAATGTAATGTCAAGTTATTCTGCCTTTAAAAAATTAATTTGAAAAATTGAATGTTTTAAAAAATAGTGTAAAAATAGGTGATCGCGTTGCGCCATCCAGCGGTAGGTGAAATATCGCGAATATTATTTATTCGCCATTATTTATTTCACCTATTGCTAGATGGCGCAGCGCGCTCAACGCTTGTTAAACTTTTATTTACCATTCAAGTTTTTCAAATTTGCTATGATAAAAAGAAACAAAAAAATGTTTCGTTTTTTTTTATCTTTTATTGTATCAAAAGTCGCTCATTTGCTTGTACTGAGTCGCCTACTTCAAGGATGTCACTAATCCAAAACATCCTGTATAATATAATAATAATTTAGGTAGGACATTCACAAGTAAGAAAGAAACCGGCTCGGCTCCTAATGTAATCGCTCCACACATTCGCCAGTGATAACCGCATCGCCTATGTCCCTCTCGCTCTTTCCCATACATTTTTCTGACGTCATAGTGGTGCCGACTTGCTTCCATCTTAGCATGATTGGCCATCATCGGCCATTGTGAAGAAGGGCCATTACTGTATCTTAAAATAATATAGCCTACATATGTATATGTATAGATACAAAATAAAATAAAATACAAGAATAATAATGCTCGTATCGAGCCTATTATTTTTTAACCCAGCCATAAATATGAAAACAGACCCTTACGCATTGCTTGTTTTTCATTTCATGCTTCGCTGCTCGCGAGCGCATACAAAGCTCTGTCTACCGTCAAAGGGGGTTATACATTGACAAGCATCTTTTATTATGATTATACAGCCGTGTAAATTTTTTCGAAACACAATTTCCATACTTTTTTCTTGTGGAAAGTGATTTTACAATTATTAGAAATGTAGTTAGAGTATTTGTAATATGAAAACTAGTTTTTTAGACGCGTACATAAATATAATAAAATGTAAGAAATTATATTTAAATATTTTCTGGTCTATTCATATTCATATTCATAACGATTTTATTAGTATACCTACTAGTCAGATACAGATTAGCAAACATTCATACATATTAGCAAACAAACATTTTTTTATAGTAAAGAAAAGATAAAATAAACAAAACAAAACGAAGAAAAAAACACAAGAATAATGTAAAAAGAAGAAATACAAGACAAAATGCAAAGAGATCATTAAATACTTTATCCACCAAAGCATTTTAGACTTCACTCGAGTAATATTCCTCCAGTGAGTATAACGCCTTATCTGTAAGGTATCTCTTAAGGCGTCCCTTAAACACGTCAAGAGATTGCGCCTGCCTAATGTGCTCGCTTAGTTTGTTGTAAACCGATGGGCCGGCGATATAGGCCAGCCTCTCCGACTTGGATAATGCATGACTTACCGAACGTAGCATGCTACGGGTTCTTGTTGGATAGTGATGATGCACACCATTCACTTCAAAATCGGCTAGATTTCTGTGAACGAACAGCGCTACCTCCATTATATAAATGGACGGCAGCGTCATGATGCATATATCTCTAAACAGTGGCCTAGCTGGCGTATCAAGCGCCACACGCGCTATTGTGCGGACTGCACGCTTCTGCATAACGAAAGCCCTCTGCCTGTCGGCTGCTCGCCCCCATAACTCCGCGCCGTACGTGAGCAGTGAATTAACGTATGCAAAGTAACACATGCGCAGCGCGGATAAATCGAGAAATGAAGCGATGCAATAGAGTGCATAGCACGCTCTTCCCAATTTATCACATAAAACATCAATATGTAGGTGCCATCGTAACTCATTATCGATTACGAATCCCAAGAACTTTGTTGAGGATACCTGAGTTAATTCTTCGTTATTGACGGTCACATGTATTTCGGTTTTAGTAGGTCTAAGGCTGAAATACATAACATTAGTTTTGTTAATGTTGAGTACCAGGCCATTAGCGTCAAACCATGCACCTAGCTCATTCAACACAAGTTGGGTATTGCTGGTTAACGATGGTACACTCTCTTTTTCTATTACTGCGCATGTGTCATCTGCGTTAAGTATCAGCTCAGCTCGCGATGTGGCAGATGTAATGTCATTCATGTATAATAGGAAAAGAGTGTTACCCAAACAAGATCCCTGAGGTATGCCTATCGCTATCTCGCCCGCTATGGAGTGACAGTCCTCAATAGCAGTCACTTGCTGCCTGTTGCGAAGAAAAGAATTCATTAGGCTCGAGGCGTTTCCATCGAAACTCATTTCTAATAGTCGGTATTTTAATTAATGGACCAAAGTCATTTTAGTAATTCAAATGAGGCGGCCCTACTATTGAAAATAGATTCGCTATCTTATAGGCGCAACTTGCATGATGCTCTATGCCTTTATAAAAATCGGTTGTGTCACCCCAAGTCTTTCCTGTCAAGTAGCCAGTATCATAATTGAATGCGTATACAAAATCTTTAGTCTCTGCTGTTGACCCGTTGAGGAGTCCCCTCTTAGGAAGCCAACCCAGGTTACATCAGCCATGTCATGGTGGAACTTGAAAGTTGCTATCATAAATAAACGCGTATACAAAATTTTGGGTCTCTGCTGTTGACCGTTGATGGGAGTTAATGGGCCCTTGCTGGGTTGGCCACGAAGATTCATTCTGTTCAGGGTTGGTCACACTCACGGGTCAACACCTATCCGACGGCCTCCACGCATGAAGTGCGAGCCTGGGTAGGACTCTGGCCTTATGGTCAGTTTCCTCTAGGAATCAACCGTCTGGCGCTCCTGGACGGTTTGCGCACCGTGCGGCGTAAGCCAATCGACTGTGCACTTTGACTAACATCTTCTTGCGGTGTCGACTACAACGGGCGAGCCCGTCACCACAGGAAGTTTTAACGATTAGTCGTTCTGTCGCCCTGCAGTGAACGTAGAAGACTTTGGACAGTACAATTCTACGTCCAGCTACGTCACAACCCGTGAGAGTCCAACGCCTTACCGCGAGTTAGCCAGGAATAAACCCGGCGGGCTCGAGATACTCGCGCCCTCACTTCCAATTGTGACCAGATTTCTCCGGTCTCTCGATTGGTTCCGAGTTCGAGGTCGCTTGCGCGGTCCTCTCCCTTACGAAGCGGTGAAACGGAGTGCACCAAATCTATCGCGGACCAAGGCGTCCTTTGCCCGAGTCTGAACCGGGATCGGATGGCCAATGGTCATTTCAAGAGCAGTCGCCGTAAGGTAGACAACCACCCCCGCTCTGTAGGAAACAATACAGTTCCCAGACTCCCCCGACTGTTAGTCGAAGAGCACAATCGATTGGCTTGCGCCGCACGGTGTGCAGACCGTTCAGGGGCGCCAGAGGTTTGATTCCCAGGGGAGACTGGTTGACCCAGTGTCCTACCCAGGATTCGCACCCCATGCGGGGAGGCCGTCGGATGGGTGTTGACCTGTGAGTGTGACCGACCCTGAACACATGGGTCATCGTGGCAACCTCATCATGGGCCCGTTAGCCCCCACTTTGACTAACAGTTAGAGTTTCAAGGCGATAGGTGAGGGCAGCAAACCCCGCCCACCGCCCGGGCAGTTATAACGACGAGGGTCGTCTTGTCTGCCCGGGATGTCGTGCTACGACAACCCTGCGCGTACCAGAAGGGTAGAACGCGTAGGGGGTGAAATAGGGTAAACCACCCCCCCCCCCCGTACCGCCCCGAGAACCCATTTATTTATAATAATAAAAGAATTTACAAAGAAAAAATTTACTAAATAATACTAAATTTACCATATTCACAAAATAAAATAATAAAACAACAAATAACAAATTTAGGGCCGGTAAGCGGGGTAGAGGACGCTCCAGAAACGATGATGGTGGAGGCGCACGGTCAGTGGGCAGGTCTCGGAGCAGCCACGGGGGGGAGGAATCCCTGGATCCTGCAAAGAACGAAACGCCCTTCGGGGCGGCAAAGAGACGGACACAAAGACGGGCACTTCGGGCTGGAAGTAGCCGCCGAATCACGCCACCAAGGAAGAGGGTACCCCCTGGGGGGTATCCCGAGGCCTCATGCTTTCCCAAGAAGCCACCCAGTACTCCACAAACTCGCCAAACGACTGGAAGCAGCTCCTACAACTGACCAGATCCGGGTACCAAATCGGAGAGCGCCCAACGCACGCGCCCACTGCATCCATCAATTTCTCCCGTGCAGCCGCTAGAATTGGGCAAGACCAAATTACGTGTTCCGCAGTTTGGCGACCATACCCACAGGCGCATCGGGGGTCATCGGCAAGTCCAAAGTCAAATAGTTTGGCTCTGAACTCTCCGTGGCCCCCAACCAGCTGCGTGGTATGGTGGTCGAACCGCAGAAACGAATTTGCCATCCGCACTGCGAAGGACGGGAAAAAGCAATGGGTGAGGCGGCCCGTACCCCCGGCGTCCCATCTAGCCTGCCAGACACGCAAGGACTCCACCCGAATCAGGCGGGCAAACTCACCAGCTCGGTGCGCCACCGGGTCGATCGACAGGCCATGAAGGACTACCGGCTCGCCCCGGCGGTACCGCGACAACGCTGCACGCTCCAGAATCTCCAGGTCAATCGGCAGAACGCCAGCGATGACGGGTAACGCAAGAGTGGACGTCGTTCTGTACGCCCCGGTCAGGGCCACGAGAGGGATGCGCTGTCCGCGCAGCAGCGCGACACGCGTCGCCTCAGGAACAGCAGACTCCGTCCAGGCGCGTGCGGCATAAGTCGCACGCGGGACGAAGACGCCCTTATAGATAGTCATGACCGCCGGGAAACGAATTCCCCAGTCGGCCCGACTCACTCCGCGGAGCGCAAAGAATAGATCCCGGGATTTTTCGGCTGTAATCTTTGCGTGCGAAAGAAAGGAAAGGGAAGCCGTAAGCGTCACCCCCAGGTATCGAACGGTGGCCGGGAAGGATACCGGGCGACCGTTCATCCTGATGACAGGGTTCCGCTTAAGATGTCCCTTCAGGAGAAGCGCCTGAGTTTTCGTCGGAGAGAAGGTGAGTCTGTTTCGCTGACCCCATCCGAGGATCAGGTCCAGCGAGTCAGCCACCCTTCTCTCGACCTCTGCGCGACTCCTGCCGCCCACCAGGAGAAGAGCGTCGTCTGCATAAGCGCTGACGGTGCACCCCTCCGGGTAAGGTAGACCGAGGAAATCATCAAAGAGAATGTTCCAAAGGCTAGGACCCAACACTGACCCCTGTGGACAGCCCATGGTCGGGGTTTTGGTGACGCTGGTCGGGCCGTACCTCAGAGTGACAGATCTGTCTGAAAAGTAGCTCCTCACTACTTTCAACAAATTGTTCGGGCACAGGCGGGCGCGAAGCTTGCATATAAGCATCGGCCACCACGCGTTGTCGAATGCACCGGAGATATCCAAAAATACGCCTACCACGTAGCGGCCGTCGTAGTTGCGGACCCAGTTTTTCGCAAACAGGATGGCGTCCTCCGTGCTTTTCCCTCGGGTAAAGCCAAACTGACGCTCGTTCTGGGGAGACAGAGTCCTCTCCAGCCGTTCGCGCACAAGCACTTCGAGCACCTTACCCATTATGGGAAGGAGCGTGATGGGCCTGTACGCTTTCGGATCCGAGCGCGGCTTGTCGTTACCTTTGGGAATCACCCGCAACAGGCCAGCCTTCCAGCATAATGGGAAATGACCGTCCCTAATGCATTTCTGCATCAGGACAGTCACCTCCCATCTTGCGAATTCCCACACCCGCTTCACTATATCAGACGTAAAGTTGTCTATCCCCGGTGCCTTTCTGCGCGATAGCGACCCGATGATGGTGCCGACCTCGTCCGCTGTTACCTCTGACAGATCAGGTACGCGCGAGTCTACGGCAATAAGCCGCCGCAGCTGCACGTGGTGGGGATCGTCATTGTCATTCCGATCCGATGGACACAAAGAACCGAGGAGAACTGAAAGAGTGCCTTCGGTGTCAAGAGGGGCGGAAGTACCCTCGACAATGCTAGAGAGGTAGTTCCCACCCCGCTTGGCACCTTTGTCGATGACGTTCTTCATGTCCCATGGGTTTGCATTCCCAACTTCGCTAACCCATGTACGCCAGGAATCAGTCTTGGCACGCCTAATAGCGGCGTGGTAGACGCTCCGAGCCGATCTCAGGGACTCCCGAAGTACCTCAACACGCTCAGGGGGAAGAGAACCCCTGCGGACTTCCCCCATGCGGCGGTACGCTTGCCGGAAGCACCTGCGAAGGTCGGATATTTCCGGAGACCACCACGGGGCCGTAAACCCGCCGAAGGGCCTCCTCCGACCGAGGACCGACTCGCAGGCCGAGGCAACTGCCTCATGAAGTGCAACACTAAGTGCCTCGGCCGAATTGGAGTGAGGGGACGGGAACCGGGAGAGCCTCTCACAGAGGGACTCCCCAAAACGGTCCCAGTCCACATCCGAGGTGCGGTACGCCCATTCCGAGGGGGACGGGGGATTCACACGGCGGCCAATGTCGAAGGTCACTAGTCTATGGTCTGAGGAAGACGACGATTCGTGGACGGTCCAGTTCATCAGCTCCCGGGCGAATCCAGGGGAGCACAGCGTCAAATCCACATTGCTGGACCCGCCGGGGCCACAGAAGGTCCGGGGCTGCCCGGGGGAGTTGACAATATGCAACCCATAGGTCGCTATCAGCTCCTCGACAGCCTCGGCTCTTCCCTTCGCGACCCTGTCCAGGCGGTCCAGGTTGCCGTCGTCGTGCCAGGACGGGGAGCGGGCATTAAAATCGCCCGCTACCACTACCGGCCGACCCCGAAGAGCGTCAAGGGCCGCGGCGAGTTCAGCAATGTAGGCGTCCACAGCCTCGCCAAACTGGAAGTAGACGCTGATGAAGTAGCAGTCCACATCGTTGATAACTATGGACGCGCAGGCGAGGCGCTCACTGGAGAGCCGATCCAGGAACAGGGGAGGCGGGAGAGACAAACTCACCGCGATCCCTGCCATGGGTCGGCGCCCCTTCTCGAGCACAACGCACCGCCCGTCTATACCCCGGGTTTTACCGAGGAACGTGTACTGCTCCTGCACAAACGCCACTCCAATACCCATCGTCTCAAGCGTGCGACCGAATTCGGCCGTTACAGCCCGGCTTCTCTGCAGATTCAGTTGCGCGCAACTTATCATTAGTTGGGGACTATGCCCCGCCATAGTTCGTGGTGGCTATCTCCCTGTCCACCGCGCGCTGATAGGCCGGACAGCCCGACGAGCCCGTCACGTGAGCTGCTTCCTTTCGCAGACCCGAGCATGTGGCACACTTGGGGGGTGCCTCCTTAGCAGGGCAAGCCGACCTCTCGTGTCCCTTGCCGGCGCAATGTCCGCAGACTACCTCCTGCGAGCACTTCCCCTGGGTGTGCCCGAAATTGTGGCAGCGGAAACACCTTACCGCCCCGATGTAGTCACGCACTCTGCAAGAGTCCCAGTCCAGGAACACTCTCCCCTCCGCCACAAGCACCGCTCGCACCGCCGGGTGCACGATCCAAACACTTTGGACGACGATCCTTCTGTTATTCTACCACATGAACAACTTGCCACTATACTAATGGAGATAAAAAACTTAAGATGTGATTTTTCATCATTTCAGACGGAATTTCGAGCAATTAAGTCCACCATTGCCGAGTTTGAAGCCATTATCAAACTCAATTCTTTGCAAATGGCGGAATTTAACAATAAATTTACTGCTATTGAGGCAAAAATTAAAATCTGCGATGATATCAACATTAAAGTCATGGAGACCAGGTCTGAATTGGAAGTCTTTAAAGCTTCAGAAAATGAGCGACATGAATTTCTAATAGAAACTGTGGATAGTCTAAGTAATAAAATTGAGGTTATGGAAAAAAAATGTGTCACCGAAACCAGGAAAAAAAGGGAATTCGAAAATCAACTTCAAGTCCTTGAAAATAAGCTGGATTACCAAGAGCAGTTACAAAAATCAGCTAATATGGAAATCAGAGGTATTCCTGAGTCACAAAATGAAAATCTTCTTAACATATTGGAGAAAATTGCCATGGTCACCAAATGCAGTTTTAATAGATCGGATGTATGTACTATTTATCGTATCCGGCACAAGAACTCTGAAAATAAACCGAAGCCGATCATTGCAAAATTCATTACAAACGAGCTAAAAAATTCCTTCATCTCTAATTTTAAAATGTATCTCAAGAAATGTAAAACAAATGGCGAAACCTTAACTCTTTTTGACATTAGTTATACTGGTAAAACAAATGCACCGGTTTTTATTTCTGATGATTTGACTAAACGCTCAAGAGAACTACTATGGAACGCAAAAAGAATTGCCAAAGAAAAATCATTTAAATACTGTTGGGTAAGTGCTGGGAGGATTTATTTAAGAAAAGGGGAAGGCGATAAACCAATCCTCATTAAAAATAATGCCTCTTTTTTAGATCTATAATTTCAGTTATTTTATCTAGATGTCCGCTTTTATCTTTAACTACTTATGGTTTAAACAAATTAACCCTTAATATTATATTAGTCTACACTTATTATGATTATTTGGAATTTAAGTTTAAATTTAATTATATTATAGATTTTATTATTTTTTATTTTTTAATTTTTAAAATTAGTAATGTATATATTATTCTATTTTTTAGCACACAAGTATTGCCGCAGTTTGGCATTGTCAGAGATATTTTGAATATTAGTTTAATCTTAACGACTATTTTAAAAACTACCTACTTATATTCATACCCTACATCGAAAATATTCTTGATCTGCATTGGTTGTGATATGATATCGCTCTACAAACTAACTAAAAGTCTTAACAAAATGTTGCTAAAACTGCTTATCAAAACTATAATGATTACTGTTGTATTGCAATGGATTACATGAATTTTTTGAATAATAGTACTGAAAACAGACACGTCACATCAAACGTATTGTTGTGCAGAGAGATTATGTCCGAGGGTGATACAGTCAAGTGTCTATGTCTAAATATTAGAAGTCTCAATAAAAATTACGATCAATTTATTATTCTATTAGAGCGTCTCCAAATTGACCTAGATATTCTAATACTCACCGAGACCTGGAATGGACACTACTTTAGGGATAAGCACATTCCTGGATATGAATGCTACCACACAACGCTAAACCACACTCAGAATGATGGTGTGGTAGTGTATATACGAGAAGGTTTTAGTTATATGTCTGTCCAAGAAATTAATCTCCCTGAAGCAAATTGTCTACAGGTTAACATTGATATTGATAGAACTCTACTCTGTGTATATAGGAGTCCATCCAATAACAATATCACAAATTTTATAAAAAAATTAGACGGGGTCTTAATTGAAAATCGAAGCGTAAAGAATTTAATACTTTGTGGGGATCTTAATATTTCAATAGAAGGGAAGGCAAACATCCAAGCTGACCAATATATCAATCTTCTAATGCTACATGGACTCCGCCCAGAGGTTGTCCAGCCAACGCGAGAATTCAATAATAGTAGTACTTGTATTGATCATGTTATGATTCGCTCTAAGAATACGATTTCCACGATCATCTTCCAAAACTCTATTACAGATCATTATACAATATTATTTAAAGTAGGGAAATGGAGGAAGGAGGCTGAACATAAACATGAATTCACAAAGAAAACTATTAACTACGATAATATATTAAAAGACATTAGCAGTCACGACTGGTCTCCTGTTCTCTCTCTGCATAGTACGGATGAAACATATCGGGCATTTATCACTTCGTTAGGTCAAATAGTAAATAAAAATACGTCAATTGAAACTTTTAAAATTAGACACAAACACAAAAAACTAAAGCCTTGGATCACTAAGGGTCTACTCTTTTGTATTCACAAACGCGATAAAATGCACGCTACCTTAAAAAAGCGACCGGATGACCTCATTTTAAAACAAAAATTTACGCGGTATAGAAATATATGTAAGAATTTAATTAAATTAACGAAGCAAAGATTCTACAAAACGCAAATTTCAAACTCGAAAGAAGACCCTCAGAAAATATGGGAAATAATAAAAGAAGCATCAAATTCAAAAAATAAAAAAACTTCGTCTTTGTCCAAAATCCAAATCGAGGATGAAGTTGTTACCCTGCAAAATAACACTAAAAAAGTGCTAAATCACATTAATAAACACTTTTGTGGCGTGGGTCCTATGTTAGCCAAAAAATTTGTCACGGATGAAGAAATTGATTCATGTAATGATACTGGTATCTACCAGGCCTCACTATATCTCAGACCGACTAATGCTGCTGAAGTCACGAAGATAATCGAAAGCCTAAAGAATAAGTCAGCAGCAGGAAATGATGAATTAGGGTCCCATATATTTAAAATTACTAAGTCATATATAAGCGTACCCATCAGTCATATAATCAACGTTAGCTTTAGAAGTGGTGTATTTCCGAGCGATTTGAAAACTGCTAGAGTAATACCAATTTTTAAGGGGGGTGACAAACTGCAGGTGAATAATTATCGACCTATTTCAATACTGAATACAATGTCGAAAATTATTGAAAAGGTGGCTAAATTAAGATTAATGAAATTCTTAGGAGAAAACGCTATTCTGTCAGACAATCAATTTGGCTTTAGAGAAGGCCTAGGGACATCAAACGCCATCTCAGCCTTAACAGATTTTCTTGTACAAGGCATAGACAAGGGAGAAAAGTGCCTGGCAGTATTTTTAGATTTGGCGAAAGCCTTTGATTCGGTGCCTCATAATAGGTTACTACAACAATTAAAAAAAATAGGCGTAGCGTCATCCAGTCTCCAATGGTTTCAGAGCTATTTAACTAACAGAGTCCAGTTTGTGTCGATTCTTAACCACTTTAGTGACGCTGAACCACTAACCTATGGGGTTCCGCAAGGAAGCGTCCTGGGACCCATACTTTTCCTCACTTATATAAATGATCTTTGCCAGTTACCGACAGCAAAAATAATTTCATATGCTGACGACACTGTAGTTATCTTTAAGGGATCAAATTGGGACAGTACTCTCACAAAAGCAAATTTGGGCATGAATGAGATTCGTGATTGGCTAGAAACTGCAAAACTAACACTAAATGTGAGTAAAACCAGTTATATGACTTTTAGCCCTACTAATAGGGGTCAGCCAACAGTAAATCACCACGTAACCATTCACAAATGTCACTCTGAAACCTCGTGTAATTGTGCACCACTAAAGAGATCCCCCACAGTCAAATATCTAGGCATTGTAGTTGACAATAAATTGCGATGGGAAGAGCAAGTCAATGCAGTGTCAAAGAAAGTGAGAACCCTTGGTTATACTTTCAAAGAGTTGAGGAGTGTTCTGGATCGCAGGACGCTAACCATAGTGTATTTTGCATTATGTGAAACCCTTATTAACTATGGTATAATTGGGTGGGGTGGGTGCTGCAAAACCCTCCTGACGCCACTTCTAACAGCGCAAAAATGTATTTTAAAAATCATGCATCGCAAACCATATCAATATTCTTCTAAGGAACTCTTTAAAGAAGCTCAGGTTTTGGATGCTAGGTTATTATTCATTAAAACTGCACTACGTTGGGTTTTCGTGGCCAAACAAAATAAATCTTTTATTATTACGCACACGAAACCCACTAGACAACTCCTGAGTGATAATTTAAATGTACCTAGGATGAAGACGACTTTCGGACAGCGACACTACTCTTTCATAGCTACAAGACTCTATAATAAATTAAGCAGTGACATTAAAACCAGCCCCAGTTGTCATGTGTTTAAAAGCAAAATAAATAAATGGCTGGTGCAAGAAGAGCGTTTATCTATCCATGCCATGATCGATGTAGTAGAATAATTTGAAGTTGACTTAACATATATTGTGTATATATGTATGTATGTGTGTATATGTATATTCTAATGTATTTAGTATTTCTATTTCCTATATAATATTGTAAACTTTATTATTATATTTATTTATTATTATTATATATATTTTAAAATTATTATTATTATTATTGTGTTTGGTTGGTTCAACGACCCTCGTTTTAAATGTAAAAATACAAATTGCTTGCCCTGGAACGGGTATATCCCAGTTGGGCAGCACTAGCCAGTGAATGAAAGAGGAAAGTTTTTGCCATTTGTTTTAATATTATATTTATTGTAAAATGGTTAATTTAATAATTCCAATAAATAAATAAAAATAAAAAGACAGGGCCGTCCCTCTGGCCGAACGCGAACGCCCGGCGGGTCGAGCCTAGCGCAGTTGATTTATCCACCGAGCAGCGGCCCTCGAGGTTCTGCGACCAAATAAGCTCCTTTATCTCTCCTTTCTTTAGGTCCCGCGGAATGTCGTTTATAACAATCCGCGGAAATCGACCCTGCGGTTCGACGGCCCTCAGCCCCGCACCGCGAAGTTTCTCGCCCGCGGCCTTCACTCTTTCCAGACCCCCAGGAGTAGAGGTCTGGACCAGCACGCCGGCCCGAGCAACCTTCCTCACAGTGACCGGTCGGAACCCGTCGGCCGCAGGGTCAAGTGCCTTCAAAAGAGCCGCTTTGGTCGACTCCGAGGTGGCTGCGGCATCCTCAATCGCAGGGTAAATAATGACCGAGGGCCTCTTAGGAGGCACCTCCCTCATCCGGTTCCCCGCGACCTGTAGGTTGATGCCCCTCTTAAGGGCATCCCCATAAGAGGGCGAGGACGAGCTCGGGGGGGAGGCCAGCGAGGGGGCTGGTCTTGCCACCAGTTCCCTCACCGAGGCCTCCATCGATCTCATCCCCCCCCAGGATCTCATCTGCGATCCCGAGCCGCCCGTGGGCGGCAGCGAGATCGCAGGCAAGCCTGGACACCAGGCCCAGGATGCCCGCTGTCTCCCCGGCCAGCCTCATCTTCTGGTCTGCCGTTAGGCGGCAGCGGGTCGGGGTATCCCCCTCGCAGGTGATGGCCGCCATACGGGCCAACGCGTCCTCCACCCCACTTACCGCCAACTTAGCCTCGCTAGCAGGTGGCGGAGTAGACACAGCCACCGCGGGCGCGCGGGAACAAACAGCTCTGGTAGGTGGGGGGGCGGTGGCCCTCGCCCCGACGACCGCAGTGTCAGTGTCCGTCTCCCTCTCGCCGTCCTCGTCGCTGCACTCCATGTTAGCTCTTTTGGCCTTCGGAGGGGTTTTCTTCTTTAGCCTCCTCTTCGCGCGAGTCATCATGGCAACCTCCCCTTCTGCACGGCGCGGCGACGCCGGGGCAGCAGCTCGCTGGGGGGGAAGGGGGGGGGCGGCGAGGTCTCGCCACCACCCCCGGACCTCCCACTCACCCGCGAGGGCACTGGCAGGGGCGGGAACGCCCCCGCGCCTCGCCCAGGGGACACCGCGCCCGAAACCGCCCCGGCCACCGAACCTCGCGGTGAAGTGGGGGGCGGGGGGCGAGGGGCCGGCGGGGGGGACCGCGGAATGCGCGGCGACCTCCCGAAGGGATCGCCCCCCCCGCCCGGATCACTTGCAGCCATCCCCGATTCACGGGGAAAAGTACGAAAATGCGCGCTCGCACTCCGCGCAGGCACTCCTCCTTGCGAGACACCAGCGCCGACGAAACTGCGGCGCTGCTATGCCGGCCACCTACGCGTGTCACGCCTGCGGGTCTGCGGACACGTGCCCAGCGTCGCGCACACCAACCGGCCGGAGCACACCGCGTCGCAGCGAAACGAAAGCGTGTGCGCGCCCCTCTCAGATGAATATAAGAAAACTGTTTCCAGGGGCCAACCCCGGTGGGGTGTAGCGCCGCGAACACTGTCCCAGGTGCACGGACACCCAGGCTATCAGATGTCCTGCAGAAACACTCACTAACCACGGTTACGGATTTTAAATGCACTTTAAAGCGGAGCAGTTCCAGAGACGTCAGTCAGCGGTGACTGCTCAGCCCGAAGTGACTTTGACTAACAGTCGGGGGAGTCTGGAAGCAGGACTGTTTCCTATAGAGCGGGGGTGGTTGCGGACCTTACGGCGACTGCTCTTGAAATGACCATCGGCCATCCGATCCTGGGTGAACAGGCGGGCAAAGGACGCTGTGGTCCGCGATAGATTCGGTAAACACCGTTTCACCGCTTCGTAAGGGAGAGGACCGCGCAAGCGACCTCGAACTCGTAACCAATCGAGAGACCGGAGTAATCTGGTCACAATTGAAAGTAAGGGCGTGAGTGTAGGCCTGCCGGGTAAGATTCCTGGCTATCTCGCGGTTAAGGCGTTGGCCTCTTAAGGGCTTGTGGCGGAGACTGTTTTGTCTTCAAGTCTTCTGCGCTCACTCCAGGGAGATAGAACGACTAATCGTTAAAACTTCCTGAGGTGACGGGCTCGCTCGCTGTAGTCGACAACCCAAGTTGTTGACCGTTGATGAGTTCCCCCGTCGGGAGCCAACCCTGGGTGGGATTTCAACCACAATATTTTCAGCTCATGCCAAATTTCAGCTCAATCGGATGAAGCGTTTCCGCGCTATCGTCGGAGAATACACACAGACATGCAGACACGCAGAAATGCGTCCACAATATTTGGCCTAAACGGGAAAGTAATAATTAAAGGCATATTCGACTGCTCTGACCTGGTAAGCGAGATCACTATTAACTCTCCAATGAAAACGATCCGCCAATTTGATTTTTTTCACACGACTGACCAAATGAAAAGTAGTGTAATGGGTTCAGAGTTCATCTATGTATGTTTTTCGTTTCTTTATTCCATCATAACTTTTAAACGTTTGATCCAATTTAAATAATTCATTTTCTGTAACGGAGATCGTGTTTTTTATTCTTTTTAATATATTTGGCCAACCTTGGCTTGACTGAGAGCAAGGATTGCCGAATATGTGGCGAGGAACCTGAAGACAGCATACACATTGTTGGCCGCTGTCCAGGGCTCGCCGCCAAAAGACACAGTTTACTGGGACGAGCCTTTCTCGAACCCAGCGATCTGCCCAACTTGAAGGTCAGTGACCTACTTAGTCTGGTAAGAAGTACCGGGCTACTAGCTGACAATTGACCTAACCACACAGTGGGTAGTTACAAAAGACCTTACAGATCTAGGTGACATCAAGGGCTGGAAACAAGCCCCCCACTCCAACTACTTCTACTACTACTAATATATTTACTTATTGATTGCCATGTTTTAAAACGAATGCATCCAGAAATGTTATTGTCACGCGCTGTTGCGACCTTTGTAATACTCATTTAAATGATACTGACATTATTTATAATTTTTTATATTTTGTAAAACAAATCCTAACCTCAAAGCTATTTTACTGATTTTTATTACTATTATTATAGGTGCCTATATGGCAATGGCTATTATTATTTTAGTAAGGGGCTCTCTAGACGATCAAGCATGCTTGTCAAGCATCGCGTCGCGGGCTATGAGGGGATCGTAAAGCGCAGGAAATATGCAAATATTTTTTTTAATATTTACCAAAAATGCCTTTTTCTTATAGTTTATACCAGGGAGTCACGTTAAGTAGACGTAGGTAGTTGATTGATTAATGTTGTTGTTAATATTGAGTTGATATTAATATACTTCAAAATTAAAAGCATTGCTAACAAATCAATCTACTTGATGAGAATCTGCTGAAACTTGTTAAATATCGTAGATTTTGTTTGTAGATAATTCCGGGAACATATAATTAATTCTTGAATATTAGTAAACTTAAAGAACAATGAGGTTAAGTTAGGCTAACCTCATTTATTTATTAAATACTTAAACTAACTGTTATATGTGTTACGACTTCTACAGCGATTACTAGATCCTCACAATTTTTCCATGGATTTCTCGATACACATGTATACATTTTTATGTAATTTGTACCTTGGGTACGATATAAAATACTTCCATAAAATTAATAGCAGAATTATTAATAGTAACCCGTTGAGGACCATAATCTTTTCTATATCGCCATTTTTTTATGGCGATGTAAATACCAAACATGTCAAGTTTGTAAAAATTGGTTCAATAGATTTTGAATAAATTGATGCAACTTACATAAGTGGTCAATAAAGATGCAAAGTTACAACTTTTTCCACAATTCGATTATTTTATTATTAAACTAAGAAATCATACGTACTAAAAACGTACTAAAAGAAGAAAAAAAAAACATTTACCCCACCTACCGCTAGATAGAACTCTGGACGAATTGAAGGACGCAATTCGCGTGGAAGTCGCCCAAGTTGAAAGAGCGATGTTGGAGAGAGTCTACGCGAATTTCCAAGAACACCTCCAGCACTGCATCAACGATTTCGGCCACCACATGCCTGATGTGATTTTCCACTCTTGACTGTCTCAAATGCTATTTCCTTGCGAACCTGATTCCATCAATAAATATGTTTTTGAGTAAAAATTAACTATTTTATGATTTTTTTAAAACCGTCCGTCCTCACTGCCGCACCCTGTATAAAATAAAACAGATTTTTTTACAATTAACATTTAGATCTAATGTTAAATAAAAGCTAGCATTGTCGTAATTTCAACTTCCGTAACGTCGACATTATACCTATTACAGAAGCGTTCTGCGTCTAGTTTGACTAACTGATAGTTTGACTCCAAATGCTTTGTAACGCTGCTTTAGCAAAGGTTGATAAGCAGCATTTAGTAACCCATGGTATGTCCTTAACCCTTCCTATTTGAGTTAACCATTTTTGGTTAGACGCTTACAAATGCTAAAATTGTATCTAACCAATATTGGTTAGGGCGCTCCGCGCTGCGTAAAATGCCAACTTTTTAAATATTTATTCATTATTATCTTAATTGTTTGACGAGATAAGGTTATAATATTATAAATTTCAAATTTCAATGCGATCATTTTACAGTTATTCTTTTTACGATCCGTATAGTAGTTTAAAAGTTATGGTCGTTTTTCACAAGGCCATCGACTTCATGCGCAAAACTGTCCCGGGCAGAAGTGACGACTAAATTTTTACCCCGCGATAGGAGGGGTTAAGATTGGGATCATCATTCCTGTTCATTGATTGTGTCATTAGGAGATGAAAGTGAGTCATCAATCAACTTATTTTGAATAAGCGCTCTGAAGAGAGGATTTTTGAGAAGCTTTCGAGTAATGTATTTTGATAAAAGATGGTCGTACTTGCAGCATGTGCAAAATAACTGACCAATTCAAAAGTAGGCTTCATTTGTTGCATTTAATGTCATATGCAGACAGAGTATATTGAAACTTTTTTCAGGGGCGGTTTTTAGTATTGTATTTATATACAAATCCATTTCTCTACAATTATTTGGGAGAAAATGCGACGTTTTCTCACCAAACCAAAGCACCCCTCAAATCTTTAATCAAAAAATAAACACAAATTTCTGTATTTCGCAAATATGACAAATTTTTCGCATAAATTCGTGTCTATTTTGAAAAAACGAAAATTCCGTACCTCTACTAATATCGTCTTTTTGGTGTCACTTGGTTTTATAGAAATTTAAATGAAAACCTGTTTTAGCCGCAACAAAATCATGAACGAGTGACACGAGCACACCGCGTTATTCCAAGTTGCTCCTGTTTACGGTACATACTTTGTTATAAATTGGTGTTCTACCGTTCGTTCGGTCGTTCACACATTACACATGGCTTCAATTTAAACATTATATGATTAGATTATATCAGGCATACTTCAACTACCAATTTGCATATTAAAGAGGGGTGCCATTGGCTCTAGATAAAGTTGTTATTTCGAACGGAATTGGACCCCTTTTTAATGGCAAGTCGTTAATCTTCGCCACTAGACCATCTGTCGCCGTTTTCTGTCGAGGCGCAATAACAAAATGTTATAACAACATTTTAAATGTTCGCGACGCGACGTAGTAACATAGATCAGGGGTACAACCTTCGGGTCGCGACATTCGATGGCTCAAATCTTTATGAATTTGTTGGTAAATTAACCTGTCGGACGCCAACGGTGCCTATAGGCACTGCGTATCGTTTGACAGATCCGCGCGTAACCGATTCGGCCGGACACATATATATTATACTAGCTGACCCGTGCCCACTTCGTTGGGCGGTAAAACTTTTTACTTGTGATGAAATTATGAGTGTGGTTTGGTTAGTACTGAGTGCTATGATTTATTTCCTGACTGCCAAAAGAAGGGTTATATTTTTACTGCATATGTATGTAGGTATGTATTTGCATGCCAATTTGACTATAATATATTATCGTTATTTGTGAGTGTCTTCTTGTGAGTGTCTTATTTGTGAGTGCGTTATCTCTTTAACCATTTAAGCAGTAAAAGTGAAATTATATGCAGTAAGAGGGAAAAGTCTTTTGTTTTAAACACTTGAGACGATACATTTACTTATTTTGATATGAGTTCATAATTGTTGATAATATGACCAATAAACATGACCTAACGATTTAAATTATTTTTTTAATATAAAAAACTACTTTTAGTGACTTAAATATAAAACTTAGACATATGCTGTCGCTGACTTTTTTGTAGGCATTATCAAGCCCTATCAAGAACTTCTCTAGACCTTAATCATATATCTCTCATCGTTAAAGCAGCGTTAGTTAGAAACGTTTTCGTTCGACCGTTTTTTCTCCGAGTTACTTTGCAAATCTGACTACCACGAAAAAGTCTTTTCATTTTGCGTATTAATATATAGCCTATGACACTCACAAATGACGTGGCTTTCTATTGGTAAAAGAATTTTCAAAATTGGTTCAGTAGATCCAGAGATTACTTCCTACATCGTCACAAACTTTACCTCTTTATAATATTAGTATAGATAAATATATAATAATATTCACAAAATCAATCAAAATGTTGCGGCGCAGTCTTTAGCGCCCGAAGGCTGGCTTTCGAGCGGTTAAAGGGACTTACTACCAGATGAAAATATCTTAAATGGGTGGACCCGCGAAGAAGTAGGCGGGGTGACTGCTGTAGGGTTTGACCAATAAAAATCCAGCGTTGACGAAGCGTCATGCACAGATTCGACGTGCTTACGCGCCGGCAAGAGGGTGGAAACTAAATGTTCAATCGCAGCGCTCACACAGTAAAACTGTCTTTCTGCAGTGGTGGTATACGAGTGTTAACAGTAAAGCATATTTACCGTAACTCTCAGAGCGCTGTCACGTTTTACGTAAATGTAATTAATGTAGAGCCTAAATTGAAAATGTGGCTAAGCACGACGCTAGAGAATTAACCTGTCAATCACTGCTAACATTGTAGGAGTAATCGCCACTGAAAGTTTTCGAAATCAGTTGAAAGGCCAACCAAAACTTAGTCTACTTCTTTGAGTCTAAATTATAAATTGGTTTCTTGTCGAGGGATTCGCCTAGAAACCTTTTTAAATTAGTGCTTATATGTTTAAAGAAAATGATCGAAACGATTATTATTTACAAAACATATCAACCTTTAAATTGGTATGCATGTTCAATAAGTAATAATTACGCAGTTTAATGCTCAGTTCAATAAGTAATAATTACGCAGTTTAATTTCTGTGACGTAATCAGCCTATATAAAAATGCGATAGATAGGACTAATAATTAAATGTTATTATTGTTACGATTGGTTCATTTATTGGGTTTTAATAATCAATCAGTCAATTATAAAAAACATATTTTATCAATGTTATTATAGATTGCCATATAAATTGCTATTGGTTTGGTCGTAAGTGCCATCAGCGCCACATACATTCGCCGTTTAAGAAGGGTTGCCAAATCGTAATACGGAGTTGAGTAATCTAATATCAAATATATTCGGTGATACACTACACATGTTATCGGTACGTGACTTTTTTCGTGGAAAAACACGCCTAAACAAATATACCGTCTAGATAACTTCTAACCCCAGTTGTTTATGTAGAATGATATTCTATATAATGAATCTCGTACTTTCCAAAAACATGAGTATCAAGAAATTACCCAAAACGAAAATCATTTTTTTCAATATTCTTCTTTAGTATCGTGTTTTATTAAAGTATCATTGATAATTATATATGGGGATACCCATATATAATCCCCGATACGCAATTTGATAAAATTGCGTAAATCCATATCACGATTTGGAAAAAAAACCGAAAGGTGGCATTGACGATCAAATTAATAGAAATTTATTTGGACGTTTATAATAATATTTTTAAATAATGTTTATTTTATTAAGGCCTGAATTATGATTAAAAAACCGATAAGGAAGATGGGCGTTTTTGGCCTAGAGACTAATGACGATAAGTGATGCGTTATTGGAAAGGTTTTTATATGTTCTTAAATTTTTCCATGGAGTAAAATCTCGAATCGCTCTGGGAAAAAATACGGATAAAAAAGAAAAAATATTTTTCTTTATCGCCTTTGGGTGTTATACGATAAACAACACTTTTTTCAGGGATATGGAAACGTTTTCGAGGTCCTTAATAATAACTACTTAAATACTCTTATAAAAAGAAATATATGGTTTTTATATGAGCAAAACTATTGTTCGTTATATTGTGTGCAAAACCATTATGTGCAAAATGGATATTATTATTGATGAACCATAGTTCTAAGAACAGTTTGTTTTGTCACAATAAGACGTGCTTTTGTTTTTATAAGACTGTTTATTATTAAGAAACTTGAAAATTATAATTTATCCTTGTAAGATCATGTATAACATCCAAAGACGATAAAAAAATATATATTTTTTATTTTTTATCCATATTTTTTTTCACACAGCGATTTGAGATTTTCCACCCTAAAAAAGTTGTAGACATAAAAATACATTTCTAATGACATATCACTCATCTTTATTGGTCTCTAGACCAGGTTCCATACATTTTTTCCCGTCTTCCTTTGTGATCATTAAAGTGCGTGTTTATTACGTATACCAAAATAAAAATTTACATATTTATGTAAATATTATTGAATCAATAAGATTTTAAAATACGTTTGTCATTTTATTATAATTTTTTATCGTATAGTCGTGTTTAGAGCGCCTTCCAGTTCGCCGCCATACTGTTATACTACGAAAATCGCCATTTTGGACATACTAACAGAAGATTAATATTTTCTTAAAACTATGTGTTTATTTTCTTAAAACTATGGCCCAAACACTTTTTTTTAAATGCTGCAGGAATGTATATCTCGTGCTTTACTTTTAATAAATAAATAAATATGTATATATGTATAACGAGCCCTTAGAGGGAGCTAATGGGTCCTTGCTGAGTTGGCCACGAAGACCCATTCTGTTCAGGGTTGGTCACACTCACGGTTCAACACCCATCCGGCGGTCTCCACGCATGAAGTGCGAGCCCGCCGGACTCTGGCTTTAGGGCTAGTTTCCCCTAGGAATCAACCTTCTGGCGCTTCTGGACGGTCTGCGCACCGTGCGGCGTAAGTCAATCGATTGTGCACTCTGACTAACAGTCGGCAGAGTCTGGAAGCTGTACTGTTTCCTATCGAGCGGGGGTGGTTGCGGACCTTACGGCGACCATCGGCTACCCGATCCTGGGTGAACAGCCGGGCAAAGGATGCCGTGGTCCGCGATAGATTTGGTTTACAGCGTTTCACGCTTCGTAAGGGAGAGGGCCGCGCAAGCGACCTCGAACTCGTAGCCAGTCGAGAGACCGGAGTAATATGGTCGCAACTAAAAGTAAGGGCGTGAGTGTAAGCCCGCTGGGTAACATACCGGGTTATCTCGCGGATAAGGCGTTGGCCTCTTACGGGCATGGGGCGGAGCTTGACGGTGGACTGTTTTGTCCAAGTCTTTTGCGCTCACTTTACGGGAGATAGAACGACCAATCGGTAAAACTTCCTGAGGTGACTGGTTCGCTCGTTGTAGTTGACAACTCTATTTGTATGTATAATATAGTATATATATTATATTTATATATATATATATATATATATATATATATATATATATATATATATATATATATATATATATATATATATATATATATATATATATATATATAATATATATATATATATATATATATATATATATATATATATATATATATATATATATATATATATATATATATATATATATATATATATATATATATATATATATATATATATATATATATATATATATATATATATATATATATATATATATATATATATATATATATATATATATATATATATATATATATATATATATATATATATATATATATATATATATATATATATATATATATATATATATATATATATATATATATATATATATATATATATATATATATATATATATATATATATATATATATATATATATATATATATATATATATATATATATATATATATATATATATATACTAGGGATGTTTCCAAAGTTCTGGGAATTTAGCCATATTTTTATTATTTTGTTAATTTTCGTCAATATTACAATGTAGTTTTTCAACATAATCCCCATTTAACTGAATACATTTATCCCAACGATAAACTTATTTTTTTAAGCCGTCCTCAAAGAACTTTTTCGGTGGCTCCTCAATCCACCTATTTATGGCACGTTTTACGTCAGTTAAACTTTCAAATCGAACACCCCGTAAGGGTTTTTTCAAATCTGGAAACAGGTGATAATCACTGGGTGCAAGATCCGGGGAATAAGGTGGGTGTGGAAGCAATTCCCATCGTAAATCGTTCAAAACATTCTTCGTTTTTCTTGAAGTGTGTGGTCTTGCATTATCCTGTTGCAATAACGGACGCTTATGCAACTTTCCAGGCCGTTTTTAAACAAGTGCCTGTTGCAGTGGTCCGGATAATAAATTCGAATAATATTCTGCGTTAATTGTAGTACCTTTCGCCAGATAATCCTTAAAAATTATTCCTTAGCAATCCCAGAATACAGTAAGCATTACCTTTCCAACAGACGGAACTGCACGCGCCTCAAGTGGAGGCCCTTCTTCAGGTTTGCGCCATTCTTTGGATTGACTTTTGGTCTCAGGATTGAAATAAGAAATCCACGTTTCGTCAGTGGTTATTATTCGTTGCCAAAATTTATCACCGTAACGGGCTAACAGCTCTTGAAGTTGACGACAAGTATCAGACCTATTGAGTTTCTGGTCTGCTCCTAACAGCCTTGGCACCCAGCGAGCCGAAACCTTGCTAACGCCCAAACAATCATGCAAGATGTTATGAACTTGTCGTGTACCTATCCCTAGGCACATACTAATTTGACGAATAGTCATTCGCCTGTCCTCTTTCAGTAGGTCTTCGACGGCAGTAATGTTTCTTTCATTTACCGACGTGCTTGGGCGCCCACTGCGTGGATCGTCTTCTAGTGATGTTCTACCGGGTTTAAAACGATCGATCCACCGATAAACAGCACTTTGGGATTCTGCAGACTCACCAAATACTCCTTGCAGACGCTGAATAATTTCTGATGTTTTCACACCTTCTTTCAACAAAAAGAAAATTATTGCTCTTTGAGATTTTGCTGCGTCTTCCATGGTTACAAAAACAGTGTTGAGAAAACGCATCTATAACAGTCGAACACCTAAATCAGACTGAACAATGTTGCACTAGATAGTTGCATAAACATGTCAAGACTTGTCTGGCACCAATAACATTGCCTATAAGTTCTGCGTAATTTAATTGTAGCACAATTCCCAGAACTTTGGAAACATCCCTCGTATATATGTATATATATATATATATATATATATATATATATATATATATATATATATATATATATATATATATATATATATATATATATATATATATATATATATATATATATATATATATATATATATATATATATACAAGGTTTATTGTGTTTTGGAAAACATATAAATACATAATCAAAGAGGTATTTTAAAATCAAAATTCAGTTGAACCAAATAATATTCCATATTTGCACCTCCTCTCTTGAATTGCTGCATTTGCTACAATGAATGCCGCAAAATATCGAAACAATTAAAACAAATTATTTTATTTGATTACTTTGTCGTTATTAAGCATACATGGGGGGATAATTTGTAGCAAGCGCATAAAAGTCCTATAGGTGCGATATAGCAAACATAGACTTTTTACTGTTAGACAAACAATAACTAAAATAATGTTTTTCTTTCGACGAGACGTCTCAGTATTTGGCCAGTTTTCGGGTTTATAAGAAAAGAAATTGTAGAGAAGACAATAATTTTAAAAAGTTAAAAATATGGTCGACGTTACAAAAAGGTAACTATTGTATTTATAATTATTAGACACAGTTTGTTTGCGCTAAAAAGCATATTTTTTAGCGGATAAAGTTCTTTGTTTAAAAATACATTCATACATAGATGCTCCGTTACGGCCCTGTTGACGCTTGTTATCTATATAAACATCCAGTTCTTATAGAGGATCAAGCATTTTTTGAGTCAGACGACGAATCTTATCCAAGGCCCCAGCGCCGTCCCGAGGAAATTTGGCGCCTTAGGCAAATGATCAGAATGGACCAGTCACATTTCAAGAAACTTTTAACGGTCCTATTTATCTCTCATTCACGTACGATTTCTTTGATAAAAGAGCTCCTGGACACAGGAGGTGAATATTTTGTGTATTTTGGCGATTTTTTTATTTTTTTTTGTTAAATACGAGCTACTCTAAGCACTGCAGGCTACGATTTTGTAGATTATAATTTTACGGATAAAGAACTACTGGATACCTCTGGCAAAATTTGGTAACCAATCGAGAGACTGGAGTAATCTGGTCGCAATTGGAAGTAAGGGCGTGAGTGTAAGCCCGCTGGGTAACACTCCTATGGCTATCTCGCGGTTAAGGCGTTGGCCTCTTACGTGCATGTGGCGGACCTTGACAATGGACTGTTTTGTCCAAGTCTCTGCGCTCACTTCAGGGAGATAGAACGACTAATCGTTAAAACTTCCTGAGGTGACGGGTTCGCCCGTTGTAGTTGACAACTCTAGTTGTAATTGTTACTATGATTTTTGAGAAATAAAAAATTTGAATTTGAAATTACTTGTTTGAAAAATGAATGATTTTGATTATGGCTAAACTTTAACAAATTTCGCTTGCTTTTGATTTTGTAACGGACGTTAAGTCCATTACATGCGATCAACAAACGCATCGATTTCCAGTGAAAGCCACAGACACAATTCAGCTATTATTTTGACTCGTGCAGCTATGAATCAGCACGATGAAACAATACTTTTACTCGGAATATTTTTTGATTCCATCATAACACGGCCTATATAAACCGGCGAAAAAGCAACCAAATTATCATTCCCCGATAGATCACCTTCCCCCAAGGTTGCGACGGCATTCGGCACTCTCTCTCACGAGTTAGGTCAACGAATACGGCTCCTTCGTTTCCTTTCCTTATTCTCCCTGAGTCTCAAAGCAGCAGTCTGTAATCCCACAGACTTGACCCGTGCCCAGTACAAGATACTAGGAGGACACATACAATCCTCATCCGTATATCTTCGTAACCGCAGTCGCGCATCTATACACTCGCGTCAACGTAAACTATTCGGCAAGCGTTATAACTGGCAATATTCAAACCTTCGATCAAAAAATTCCTTCTACTCCACATCAAAACCGCCTTTCAATAAGGAGATAACTCGTAAGTTAATACCACCACCTCACACCGAACTACCTGGAGTCTTGTGAGGGGTGGTCCCTCACAAATGTTTCTATGCTGGTATAGTCTAATAATGTCCGTATATAGTGCGATGTCGTGATTAATTATTATCGTGTAGTGGGGAGAGTGTGAGTGGCAAACGTGGCGCTGTGCCTCCAATCAACTCCGCTGAAAACATACACAAAGGATTCCCGCGCGACGCGACTGCATCCACAAACAAATTCATTTAATGCCGCCGACTCTGTCCCCTTGAACAATTCTGAAAAACAAAAGCTGAAAAATCCGCCTCGCTCGCTGAAATCGACTCAAATAGTAAAACAAACCGGTAGCCTGGTTTTCAGTAAAATAATTTTAAAAACAATTTATCGGCGGGACCACTGCCGATTTGTAATAAATTTGAAAGGAATTACTTTTTTAAATCACACGTATAGTACACACAGCAACGTTAACATAGTGGTGTATGTGCCGGGAGTTAATGAGCCCTTGGTGAGTTGGCCACGAAAACCCATTCTGTTCAGGGTTGGTCACACTCACAGGTCAACACCCATCCGATGGCCCCCACGCATGAAGTTCGAGCCTGGGTAGGACTCTGGCCTTTTGGTTAGTTTCCCCTGGGAATCAACCTTCTGGCGCTCCTGGACGGTCTGCGCACCGTGCGGCGTAAGCCAATCGACTGTGCACTCTGACTAACAGTCGGGGGAGTCTGGAAGCAGTACTGTTTCCTATAGAGCGGGGGTGGTTGCGGACCTTACGGCGACTGCTCTTGAAACGACCATCGGCTATCCGATCCTGGGTGAACAGCCGGGCAAAGGACGTTGTGGTCCGCGATAGATTCGGTATACACCGTTTCACCGCTTCGTAAGGGAGAAGACCGCGCAAGCAATCAATCGAGAGACTTGAGTAATCTGGTCACAATTGGAAGTAAGGGCGTGAGTGTAAGCCTTCCGGGTAACACTCCTGGCTATCTCGCGGTTAAGGCGTTGGCCTCTTACGGGTTTGTGGCGGAGCTAGACGGTGGACTGTTTTGTCCAAGTCTTCTGCGCTCACTCCAGGGAGATAGAACGACTAATCGTTAAAACTTCCTGAGGTAACGGGCTCGCCCGCTGTAATCGACAACCATAGTTGGTGTATGTGCCGGGGAGCTAATGGGCCCTGTTGTAGTTGGCCACGAAGACCCGTTTGTTCAGGGTTGGTCACACTCACACGTCAACACCCATCCGACGGCCTCCACGCATGAAATGCAAGCTCGGGCAGAACTGGCCTAAGGGTTAGCTCCCCCAGGAGTCAATCCTCTGGCCTCCTGGACGGTTTGCGCACCGCGCGGCGTCAGGCAATCGATTGTGTATCCCGACTAACAGCCGGGGTGAGTCTGGTAACAGTAATGTTTCCTATAGAGCGGGGGTGGTTGTGGCAACTTTATGGCAACTGCTCTTGAATGCTCTTGAATAAGCCGGACAAAGGAAGGCGTGGTCGTCGATAGATTCGGTGGACACCGCTTCATAAGGGAGAGGACCGCTCAAGCGACGTCGATCCTATAACCAGTCAGGAAGCAGGAGGTATCCTGAAGATTAACTCCAGACGGAGATATCCTACCAAACTGCTAGACGAGGCTGTTGGTAAGGCGTTGGCCTCTGTCCAATAGGTGGCGTAACTATAAAGTGGATTGTTTTTGTTCTGTCTTCTGCGCTCACCACACGGGAGATAGAACGATCTGATAACGTTAAAAAAATCCTGAGATTGTTAAAAGTACAGGAATCTCAGAAAGCGTTTCTTTATACTCTTCAGCCTGGATATGTAGCTATTTTCATAATGGCTCCATATTTCCGCGTTGACTTTTAATCTGCTCCGAATTAGGGAGTTGACCTGACAAATGTGTTGTTGAACTGACATGTTCCACATTATAAAACCTAGCAATTTATAAGAATTATCAACTAGGGTGTAGATGTGCTGCCTGTATGTAAACCATGAGTCAAAGATAGGGTATAGGAATGGATAACATTCATACTGTTCAAAGTACAGCTTGGGAGCTAATGTGCAGTTTGGGAGCTGTTGCAATTAGGCCACTAAGACCCAGTTGTATAGGGTCGGTCAAACGCTCGGGTCAAACCCATCCGGCGGCCTCCACGCATTTAGGAAGGCCAGGCCCCAGGGTAGGACGCTGGACTGCGGGCTAGTCTCCCCTAGAAGTCAACCTTCGGGTTCACCTGGACCGTTTGCAAACCATGCGGCGTCAGCCAATTGATTGTGCATTCCGACTAACAGCCGGGGGAATGTGATCAATAATATTTCCTATAGAGCGGGGATAGTTGTTAATCTTATGGCAACTGCTCTTGAAAAGACTATTCGGCCACACGATCCCGGGTGAATAAGCCGGGCAAAGGATGCCGTGGTCCGCGATAGATTCGGTAGACACCGTAACCTCGATCCTGTAACCAGTCAGGAGGCCGGAGGTATCTTAAAGGTTAATTTCAGATGAAGATATCCTTCCAACCTGGTAAACAGGGGTCGAGGCTGCCCGCTTGTTACCTTTCCTTGTGCCTCGCCGTAAAGCGTTAGCCTCTGTCTTTAAAACCTCCTATAAAATATCTTTAAATATTCCTGAGGTGACGGGTTTGCCAGTTGTAGTTGACAGCTCTAGTTGTACATTTGTTTACGTATATAGCTTCCTCCAAGAGGGTCCAGCCTGGAATGGACTACGTTTTCTCCTTCCACTGCGAGTGGATCGGTTCCTCCAGGGGTCCATCGAGCGCTGATAGGCGATTTGCGTATTGTGCAGTCAGCTAATCGACTGTGCACTCCGGCGAATAACTGGAGGTGTCTGGAAATAGAATAGAATAGAACCGAATAACTTTATTGTGCTATAAAAACATAACCTAATGAATATTACACTGGTTTTATAAAAAATACAATTTATGCACAAATGGCGGACTTATCGCTATAGCGATATCTAATAGTCAACCATTTGATAAGATAATTCCTAATTTTCACAGTGCAATACACAAAGAAGTAGTAAAGTTAAATTTAAAATAAACTTATACAAGTATACGTCAGTAACTTATGCTAAGGTTGCCCAGGAAAGAATAAAGGAGAGGACAAGGTGAGGTATTTGGTTAGTGGCTGTGTAAAAATAAATGTTTCTTCAACAACTTTTTGAAAGTATGCATGCCTGATAGTGAGGGAGCTGATTCCATAAACGAGCAGAATGGACCGTAAAAGAATGCGTGTAAACAGAAGAATGATGTATCGGAATGGCGAGTGTGTTATCCCGGCTTGATCGAAGTGGAAGACCATGGCCTCCCAAAGGGTGGAAATTCTCCTTGAGATAAGAGGGTGAATTGGGGTTATTGAGTATATTGTAGAGTAGCGACAACGTATGCAAATTTCTTCGATCGCGAATAGGAAGTCAGTGAAGTTGCTCACGAAAGCAGCTAACGTGGTGAAACTTTTGCAAATTAAAAACATACCTGAGGAAGATATTTTGCAGACTCTCCAGCTTATTCAAAATAACCTCACTGGCATCTATATAACAAACATCACCGTAGTCAAGTATAGGCGTTAAGAGTGTGGACACAATCATTTCTTTATGTGGTGACATGGGGAGAAATCTTTGAAGCCGCCGGAAACCTATGAAAACCATGGAAAATGCGACGACTTACTTGGTTTATATGATCTTGCCAAGAAAGATGTTGATCTATTCCAAGGTTTTTAAATTTTTTAGTATATTCGACAATTTTTCCCTTTACACAAATTGGCGGTAATGATGAAGTATCTAGGAAATGACCAGGAAATGACCTTATACGTTCTTCTTAAGAAGCGGGAGTGGCTGTTGACCTATGGTCCGCTACTCTTGAAACGGCCAGATGGCCATCCGATCTCGTTTGAAAGACGGGCAAAGGGCGCCACGGTTCACTATAAATTCGAACTGAATTACCACTAACACCAGGTAGAGGCCGCCCAACCGACTTCGAACCTGTGACCAAACTAGAGTACAACTAGAGTTGCGGACTACAATGGGCGAACCCGTCATCTCAGAAAATTTTAACGATATTAGATTGTTCTGTCTCCCGTTAGGTGAGCGTAGAAGACTTTGGACGGAAACAGTCCACCGTCTAGTTAGACCACACGCCCGTAAGAAGCCAACGCGTCACCGCGAGATAACCAGGTTAATCACCCAGCGGGCCGAGACCTACGTCCTTACGTCCAGTTGCAACCAGATTACTCCGGTCTCCCGACTGGTTAACAGGTTCGAGGGCGCTTGCGCGGTCCTCTCCCTTAAGAAGCGGTGATACGGGTCTACCCCCCCCCCCCCCTCTATAGGAAACAACTTGCGGTGTCAACTACAACGGGCGAGCCCGTCACCACAGGACGTTCTAACGATTTTCTCGTTATGTCGCCCTGCAGTGAACGTAGAAGACTTTGGACGAAACAAATCCAACGTCCAGCTACGTCACAACCCGCAAGAAGCCAACGCCTTACCGCGAGATAGCCAGTGTTACCTGGCGGGCCGACACTCGCGCCCTTGCTTCCAATTGTGACCAGATTTCTCCGGTCTCTCGATTGGTTCCGAGTTCGATGTCGCTTGCGCGGTCCTCTCCCTTACAAAGCGGTGAAACGGTGTGCACCGAATCTATCGCGGACCAAGGCGTCCTTTCCCCGACTCTGAACCGGGATCGGATGGCCAATGGTCATTTCAAGGGCAGTCGCCGTAAGGTAGAGAACCACCCCCGCTCTATAGGAAACAATACAGTTCCCAGACTCCCCCGATTGTTAGTCGGAGAGCACAGTCGATTGGCTTTCGCCGCTAGGTGCGCAGACCGTCCAGGAGCGCCAGAGGCTTGATTCCCAGGGGAGACTGGTTGACCCAGTGTCCTACCCAGGCTCGCACCCCATGCGTGGAGGCCATCGGATGGGTGTTGACACGTGAGTGTGACCGACCCTGAACACATGGGTCATCGTGGCCACCTCATCATGGGCCCATTAGCTCCCTCTATAGGAAACAGTACTATTTCCAGACTCCCCCGACTGTTAGTCAGAATGCACAATCGATAGGCTGACGCCGCACGATGCGCAAACCGCCCAGGAGCGCCAGAAGGTTGTCTCCTGGGGGAAATTATCCCTAAGGTCAGAGTCCTACCCGGGCTCGCACTTCATGCTTGGAGGCCGCCGTATGGGTGTTGACCCGTGAGTGTGACCGACCCTGAACAAATGGGTCTTCGTGGCCAACTCAACGAGGGCCCATTAGCTCCCCAGACTAGAGGACATAGTAACCCGGCTAAATCTGTTAGTGAGGGCGCGAGGATGCTTGCTGGGTTCACTTCCTATCACCTCTCGGTAATAGTTGGAGAGCCAGAGACAAAAAAGTGCAGGAGATTTGTAAAACCTGATACTTTCAGATAAGACAGTATTTTGGCCATAAAATACTGGGGTAGAGTCAGCAGGCCAGACTTCGGACACCCGGCGTGAAGTTGGGGGAGGGGGCGAGGAAAGGGCGACTATGAAACTCTTGGTGGAACTTAATGCAAACGACCTTTATGCGTAAAGATATATAGGTAATGTATAGTCAAGAGCCAGCGACAAAAAGGTACAAGAGTTTTAAAAAAGCTGATACTTTCAAATCAGATAGTATTTTTACCATAGATTGCCAGGTTAGAGTCAGCAGGCCAGACTCCGGTACACCTGGCGCTGGCGTACCAGGAAAGGTGTAATGTACTAAAAAAAGGTGTAATTTTAATTAGTACCCTCAAAGTGTTTTGGAAAGCTGAAAATTCATCAGTGGATGCAATAATGGATGCAATAAAGAACTCGAAACAAATTGTCAGACTGCTTAACAATAGAATGCATGGCGTCAACATTACTCCATACATTACTCCATACAAAAATGAAGTCCCTTTAAATATGCTAGTACGTATTACATTTGTCGCTAACTATTACGCATCGGTCTAAAGTGCCGCGCAATATAATGGACTTCCCTTTTTACACTATATTTGCGATCTATTCCACGGACACCATGGTTTCTTTGAGCTACCAAGTCGAGACACCAGATTAGACACCAGATAGACACCAGAATCGCGACATTTATTTTAAAATCTCTATTAGAAAAAAACCGGAACTGGGGGAACTATCCTAGTTAGGTGGTCTGCTTTAAATTTCGATAATAAACTTTTCTGTATCGAAATTATCCATCGCAGCGTACGCTGCAACTAATCAAACGTCTTGAAAACAACAGTGTACGCATGCGAAAGAGGAGCACTGGCAGCGCGATTGGCGGCCGAGTGAGTGGCACGCCATACAGCGCTATACTATTGGTGGCGCGACCAGTGTGGTGGCGCTGCCAGTAAAATTCTGTGTATGCGTCCGTGCTGGTCGCGCAGCCAAAACAGTTGCGCAACGAAGCGGACACCGGGTGATATACCCTCCATAGAGCTGTATACATTTTGTTGGTGGCGGCGACTGGTTGCGCCACCATGGTGTCCCGGTGGAATAGGGCCCGCGTGTTAGCGAAGCTAGACGGTGGACTGTTTCGTCCAATATAGTCCATTGTTATATTTTTTTATTAGATACATATACATTAAAATGATAACTATTTCATTAAAGCAACCCCCCGGAAAACGACCAGAACGCATCCCCTGGATGACGCGGCGGCGGAGCGCCGTATTCGCGGGGTAAAAAATCAATTGGTTTGGTTGAAGGGTATTGCGCGATACAAATTCCGCGGATAATTCAAGCGGGAAATTACGAACGATCGCGAACGGGGCGACCTCGTTAAAAACTCCCATCTCCACTAGCGCTCCAATCCGCTCCGAATCGCGACTAGCCGAACGCACCCACTGCACTGACGAGAGAAACAAGTAGATATTGTCATTGATTATACATCGTATTCGATTGCTCAACGACCGACTGTGGTAGCGAATGGTTTCGTGCAGCTTGGGCCATAAGATCAATTTTGTTTCTCGGATTGACCTAACTCACGATTCAGCTCCTATTGAGAAGTCTCGTAGTGTGGAAGGCTACCCAGTCTCTCTACCCCTGGTAGAAGTCTCAGGCCTCACGGCTGGTGAATCGGTTTGTCCTGGTGGGATTGCCTCCCGGTGCTACTCGACTGTTTGCGCACCGTTCGACGACGCCAGCGGTTGTGCACTCTGCCTAATTACTGAAGGAGTCTGGAGACTATGGAAATATACTGTCTCCTAGGCAGCGGCGGTGGATGTTGACCTGTTGCCATGCCACTCTCGCAACGACCTATAGACCACCCGATCCCGTGTAGCACTACGGACAAAGGATGCCCAGGTCCGCAATAAATTCTAATTGAATTACCGCTGTATTACAATAGGTAGAGGTCGCGTAAGCGACTTCGGACTCGTAGCCCGTCGGGAGGACGGAGTTATCCTGAAGGTTAATTCCAGACGGATATATTCTTCCAAACTGGTAGTCAGGGGCCGAGGCATCCCGCTGTGTACCTTTCCCGGTGCCTCGCCGCAAGGCATTGGCCACTGACGGGCATGTTGGCATAGCTAGACAGTAGATTTGTCTGGCCTCTAAGTCTTCCACTCTCATCCCACCGCTGAAAGAACGATCTCATATCGTTATACCAGCCTGGGGTGACGGTTTTGAGCTCGTTTGTTTTGTTGTCTTGAGTACTTTCCATTGCACCTGATGATGAGGTTCTGAAGACGGAGCCGGAAGATTATCACTCGGACTCCCTAGTGAAAAGTGCTAAGATAGTCCAGTTTGGGTTCGTTTGTTTTTTTGTCGGTACTTACCATTGATGAAGAGGGCCTGAAGAAGGGGTCGGGAGATTGCCACTGGAACACCCTGTTAGAAAAAGTCTTGTTTTTTAAAATCCTTCTTTAGTTTTAATTTATAATTTCTAATATTATCATTTATTTTACATCACTCATTAAGGAATTATTTGTACTACTCTAAGGCAGTTCCATATCAAGGCCTATCTTCCATTTTTTCATATAATTACCACATCAAACAACGCCAACGCCCCCAAACTCAATTTAGACCTTTTTTTGGCTTACATAGGGGGATCGGATGCGCCAATTGAACTTATAATGGATATCTCGGGTCAAAGGTTATTACTGGTGCCGTAACCCCCACCACAACAAAACTAATGTAACAGAAATTACTTTTCCTTGAGTTTTTCACAGGAGTTAAAAAAATGGTTAGTTTCCAGGGTTTTCTATAGCATTTACATGTTCAGAATCTCTTATTGTTGCTATTGTGAAATTCAGTATGGCATAACAGTATGGCGGCGCACTTTATATGGCGCTCTGTACAGTATCCAATCTCGAAATAAAATAATGATATAATAAGAAACGGATTTTTAAATCATAAAACTTACTATTTTAATATTATTCACATAAAGATGTCAATTTATAATTTGGCATGTACAGGTTTCGATACAGTCCTGTAAAGAGGGCAACGTTGTAATAAGATTTATGGCAAGTTGCACATCCAGTATTAGTAACTACCACTTCTTTGGGCGGTAAAACTTTTAACTTGTGATGAAATTATGAGTATGGTTCGGTTAGTACTGAGTGCTATGATTTATTTCCTGACTGCCAAAAGAAGGGTTATATTTTTACTGCATATTTATGTATGTATTTGCATGCCAATTTGACTACATTACCGTTATTTGTAAATGTCTTCTTGTGAGTGTCTTGTCTCTTTAACCATAAATGCATAAATGCTGTTAAAGGGAAATTATGTGCAGTAAAGGGGAAAAGTCTTTTGTTTTAAACACTTGAGACGATAAATTTACTTATTTTTAAGCTCTACAACTTTTCTCTAAAACTCAATCATATATCTCTCATCGTTAAAGCAGCGTTCGTAAGAAACGTTTTCATTCGACCGTTTTTTCTCCAACTTACTTTGCAAATCCGACTACCCAGAAAAAGGTTTTTATTTTTCGGATTAATATATAGCCTATGACACTCACAAATAACGTGTCTTTCTATTGGTAAAAGGATTTTCAAAATCGGTTCAGTAGATTCAGAGATTACTTCCTACAACCTCACAAACTTTACCTCTTTATAATATTAGTATAGATTATTGTACAGCTAGTGTAGCCACGTCAGCGGCTCCATTTAAACCACTGGAGCTGTTTCGTTGGAGCAAAAACTGTCGGGTTGAGAGCGCGGCCGTTCTCAAGTGTCGGTAACAAACATAGTTGTCGAGGTATTTCAAACAGCTCCCTAATGGACGAAACGTGTAACTGAAAATCAACTAGAGAAACTAATTGACACGCATGCCGAAAAGCAAATAGTAATTATTTATTCGTCTGGCTGTGTGGATGATATGTTGTTTTAAGAGGAGTATGTAATAGAGGAATTCCAGGTGTAATAATGTGTAATTATAAACCAGACACAGCGCGATATACTGAATATTGGAGAGAATCCTCGTTCGCATCCGTCTGTCTGTCTATTAGTAAGTTAGCAAGAATTATCTCCGCTAATAATATAGTAATTATGTAGGCTATTAGATTGGTCAATGCCATAGTACGTTTTCCTTTCTAACCCTTCTACGCCGGCGACTTGCAGGTGGCGCTGATAGCATTGTAACATGGATAATGAAATGAAATGGAAAATCTCTTTTTTAAACAATAATAACAACATTTTAACAAAAAGAAAAACCGACTCCATTTTTTTAATAAGTGCAGCAGCCGTGTCATGCTTACTTAGAACGGGCTATCATAATTGAATGCGTATACAAAATTTTATGTATGTGCTGCTGACCGTTGAGGAGTTCCTTCGTTGAAAGCCAACCCGGGTGCCGCAGTTCTGCCTTGATAAAACATAGAACAGACTGTCGTAATTGAATACATATACTAAATTTCGTGTCTGTGCTGTTAACCGTTGAGGAGTTCCGTCGGGAGCCAACCCTGGGTGCAGCAGCCATGTCATGATAAAACTTAAAACGGGCTATCATAACTGAATAAGTATACAAAATTTGAGGTATGTGCTGTTGACCGTTGAGGATTCCCCTCATCGGGAGCCAACCCAGGGTCGGCTCGGTAGAACCAATTCATGCTTACCATTAAAAAATATATATTATCGGAATTGAACCAACATGTAAATTTACAATTTCATATGATAATATTTAAGGAATTCCCTTAATTCCTCATGAATCCAATCACCAGAAAAGGATTTTGATAAAAATGGGAGCAATCTGTAAGTATATATATCCTTTCGAATAAAAAAAGAATTTTCCAAATCGGTTCATAAACGGCAGAGTTCTGAGGTAACAAACAACAAATTAAAATAAAAGATACAACCGAACTTATAACCTCCTACTTTTTTTGAAGTCGGTTAAAAACAAGGTGCAATGGTGGACTTACTGCTTCATTCACTTTGATCTATTCTGTACGAGTGTTAACTCAGCTAGGCAGCGGCTGAACAGTGAATTTTTTAGCATTAATTGTTGAATAATTTTTGATGCATTCTTAATCGATAGCTTTAATTGAAAGATCACATATGTTTCTACAACGTTATTTAAACGTGAAAACCTTTAATTGGCTCTCTGCTATGTTACTCCGGCATTGTTAAATTATAATTAGCTGTTGGTTTTCTTGAAAATAAATAAATAAATAAATAAATAAATAAATAAATAAATAAATAACAATATCTTCCAGCCAACCAACATGCTGATGTGAAAAGAAGAGTAGTCAAAAATTGAAGTACAATAAGATTGTAAATTATAGCAAATATTATGCATTTTGTGAGTATCTAAAGCCAAAAGTAAAAAAAAGTAATAATTTTCGAGTAGGACATCATACATATATGAATATGTATAAATATATAAATAAACTGCCAAAGGTAAAAAAAAAGGAAGGGATAACGGAAAGGTTAGAATTTATGGTTCATATTTATTGTAAAATCAATTTGTAATCAATACGAAAAGATTTTTTTTTAATGCCTACGATTTTAGAACTGATTTTAGCTACATTTGGGGCGCTGAATCCAAATTAGTAGTATTAGTAACTAGCTGACCCGTGCCCACTTCGTTGGGCGGTAAAACTTTTTACTTGTGACGAAATTATGAGTGTGGTTCGGTTAGTACTGACTGTACTGAGTGCTATGATTTATTTCCTGACTGCCAAAAGAAGGGTTATATTTTTACTGCATAGGTATGTATGTATTTACATGCCAATTTGACTACATTACCGTTATTTGTGAGTGTCTTCTTGTGAGTGTCTTCTTGTGAGTGTATTATCTCTTTAACCATTTATGCAGTAAAAGGGAAATTAAATGCAGCAAAATTAAAAGTCTTTTGTTTTAAACACTTGAGACGATAAATTTACTTAATTTGATATGAATTCATAATTATTGATAATATGACCAATAAACATGACCTAACGATTAAAAAATTTTTTTTATATAAAAAACTACTTTTTGTGACTTAAATATAAAATATAGGCATATGCTGTCGCCGACTTTTTTGTAGGCATTACCAATCTCTACAACTTTTCTCTAGAACTCAATCATATATCTCTCATCGTTAAAGCAGCGTTCGTAAGAAACGTTTTCATTCGACCATTTTTTCTCAGACATACTTTGCAAATCCGACTACCACGACAAATATGAAATCAGTTGTTCTCTATCAGCTCTACAGAACACAGAACACCCATCCCCTAGGGAGAGTTCTTTCTCGCAGGTGAAACCTCTGGCGGCGGACGGACAAGCTCGTAAGGCGGGTTATTTGTGTTTCGAAACAAAGGTGGTATAAAATTAACCAAAAACTTGCTGTGTTAGTGAAAAGAAATAAAATAATTTGAATTAGAAGACATTGTGTAAATCGTATATTGAGTCTTCGCGCGTCATCTAGAAATCGCGCTTTCGAAATCCGCTGTTTACTAAGTAAATTATCCAATTCTATATTAATTATTCAATAGAGTTCAAATATGGTGATTACTATGACTGACGTCAAAAGAAACTAAAACGATTAATTATGGGACCAAAATCACTCCAAAAATTCCCAAGTTCTCGATTTACGCATGAAAAATGCTAACACGCTCTTAACTGATAAGCGCGATGGCCGCCGGCCCGCGGAATTCAAACACTATTTAATTCAATCTATCGAATACACTATAATATACTATAGTATATCGTGTCTTTATTAGTTCCATATTAACATGACAAAAATATGTCTATATCCTTGCGATTGTTGGTTTGGCGCCGCATACCTCGCATACTTAGAGGAATCGCCACTGCCTTGAACACATTACACTCCTTTTTAACACGCTTTTATTAGGTCGACCTGTATGTAACTATGTAATGGAATCTAAGGTAACTAATTTAACCATCTTCCAAGGATCGTAGCGTCATGAAAATTGGCAGCTGTATGTAGTTCTGATGACAATACAATAATATGGTACTGTCGAACTGATCTGATGATGGAGTCGGAAGATATGAACTGGAACTTCATGATGGAACATCGTATCATAGCTGTGTTTGGACTTGTTAGAAAAGTCTTGGAATGAACTTTGACCACGATTAGGTTTCAAGGTCTGATGATGAAGCCGGAAGATAGGCACTGGCATTCCATGATGTAATATCGTATCATAGCCGTGTGTATGTGTTTTTAGTGTTTTTTTTAAACTATTAATTTATTTGTTGGGTAGTCGTGTAATACCAGATGTTATGTAAGTTTTATGTGTCTCTCGAATAATTTAAAAATTGTAACATATGCCCTTTTGGATTCCCCAATCTATTCAAGTATATTCATGTTTGCATTCGTGATTCGATGCCGCTAAATAAATCGCTGTCAATGTGATTATTTCTAAAGCAACAGCCACGGCAACAAAATTATGAATCTGGGTCATTTGGAAATACATTCTCTCTCTCTCTATTTCTCTCTGTGTCGCTGCTGTTAGTATATATTTGAACGAAATGACGTGGTAATTCTATTTCATTAGCGATTTGATGCTTTCGCCCTCAAATTACAGTATTTTATAGGAGTAGCTGCGTTTAGGCTTACAAAGAGCTGTTTAGCAACAGAACACCGAAAACTGTTTATAAAATGAATGGTTCAACGCGACACAAAACATCACTCCCAGATGAATGGATAAATTGTAAAACAACACCTATCAATTTATTACACATCTGCCCAATAAAAAAGGAGAGTAACATGTTCAGGATTCATGTATTTATGTTTTACGTTTCTTTATTCCACCATAACTTCTAAACGCTTTAATCGATTTAGAAGTGTGTGGTATTTATTGTGAAAATGGCCATGTCCTCCCGAGTATCATAGGGTAAGTGCCGCCATTCCTTGCTCTCATATAAGTAAAAAGCAGCGTCTTTAATATAAGTCGCCTTGTTACGAGGTGCGTGTTGACAGTCATTATTTGACAGTATACTTTTGTTTCATTCATCCTCTTCGCGGTCGTCAGAATGAATCCGGTAGGCCTAGTAACGAAGAGAAATATTTTCAATATTAATTTAGCAAATAAAGTATTTAATTATTACACGACTGCCCAACAAAAAAGGAGTGTGTTGTGTTCAGGGTTCATCTATGTATGTTATCTGTTTCTTTATTTTACCATAACTTCTAATCGCTCAAACCGATTTAGAAGTGTAAGGTATTGTTAGAATATTTACATCATGTGTCATAGGGTACCTTAACTGTCTAAATATCAAGTAAGTATTTGTCTAAATCCAAATGTCCAAACGTCAATTCCTTCTTCACCTCCGAAAAAAATTTTTAGATAATACTTTCCTTTGGGATGGGATATTACAACAGCCTCTAAATTGACCGCAGCGTCCGTTATACATGCGCCAAGCAGAAGTCTAATGCGCCCTAACACGACGAGGCGACCGGAGAGGCCCGGACTGTCCGGTCAAACCTGTCAGTCCAAACCCGACGTGTGTAGCAGGAAATCCCGGCCGGAAGGCGCGGCCGGAGGCTGCCTCTCATCAAATGAAATTTCGTTCAATGGCCGGATTCAGCGTTGCCAACCTGACAAACTACCGTACAACTGAAGTAAAAATTACCGTTTTTCGTCAAAAAAATACCTAACATTGAGAGAAATGCTGTTTTTTTTAAAAGAAAAGACACACGTAAAATATTATAGATAGCGGTGCCCTAAAATTTCTGCAACCAGCTTGACCACTGCAATCACGGCCATTGAGGAGGCGCATAGTTCAAAGTGATACGTATGGCTGGTCTATAAGGCCTGTCCTCGCTGCCTGTGAGAGGTAATGGTGATAACCGAATTAAAATAAAATACGGTAAAAGTGGAACAACTCTAGTTTTATTCTTTCAACAAATCCTCTTCCTAGAGTGGTCGAATTACCGTATACCCACAGGTCATTACCGTATACCGTACAGTCGACGAAATTACCATATTCCCCCACAATTAGCGTACAGGTTGGCAACGCTGGCCGTTTTAAATATTTTTGGTCTACTGCGAGAATATAATAAATTTTATTTCAAGAAAATTCAAGCTGTAGTTATCAAGGTTTCCACAAATACAAACCTTAGCAAAGACGAAAACTATTTTAAAAATCAAGTAGGTAAATTAAAAAATATTTTTTTTATTTTACTTTCCTATTTAAGGAAAGTATTGTGGACGCTTTTTCTGTGTGTCTGGCTGTGTATATTCTCCAGCGATAGCGCGGAACAGCAGAGACCCAAAATTTTGTATACGAGTTTCGATTACGTTTTCGATAGTTTTCGATTTTGATTTCGATTTCGTTTTCGGCTTCGGTTAAGATTTCGATTTTTATTTCGATTTCGATTTCGTTTTCGATTTTGATTTCGATTTCATCATCTTCATGTGGATTAAATCGTGGAGCTAGATTGGGGGGGGGGTAGGATTTATAAAATTAATATTCAGATGAATTAATTTCCTGACTACTTGACAGGAAAGTCTTGGGGTGACACAACCAATTTTTTCTCAGTTGATGAAATGAGGTCGGTCTAGTTTCACCCCATTTTTATTTGCACATTATCGTAGGACGCACTATATCCTGCCAGACCGTTTATTCATTAACGATTTCATAATTAAAATCATCCAAGCGCTTTAATTTATTTAATTTATCCGAAAATAATAGGAAACTTTTCATTAAGGCATCCCTCGCCCCAGCCTATTAACTGCTGTGACTTAATTCCACGGCCGAAACTTGGCTAATTACGAAGAGGCGAACCTGAAAATATCTTTCTCTCAGTCCGTCCGAGAAGAGTTTCGGTTTCGGCGACGAAATCTTTGTCAAATGGCAGCCGCCGCGCGCGTCGCCTTTTCCGCACTTAATAGGAAAGTTCTGTTGGCTTCGTCACCCCAAACGGCAAAGCTAACAGAGAACGCCAAAGAGAGAACACAGAGTGATAGTATAAGAAATAGAGATGATTATCGTTTACTTAGGTTTTAACTTATGTTATGTTATTTTATTTTTATTTTATTTTATTCTGGAACCAAACAGCACTAGATACAATGCAATAAAAACCTATTTAAAACTGACAAAAATCCATTAAAGTGATTCCGAGCATAAAGTATACAAAATGAACGCAATATAATTTTATATTGTTTCCGCTTGAGAATGGGGAGAATAAGGATGGGAAGTGAGGTGAAAGGAAGAGACAAAATAGATAAAAATATATTATGTATGTATATAAATGGAGTTCATTGCACTACATTTCAATTTCCCACTCCATGACTTGAATACAGTGATTTGATTGACATTCGTGACACGTATGAAACAGCCAGCAAAGTGAACGGGGGTAGTCTGGTGAAACGTCAGAAGAATTAGGTTATGTTGTTCGTGTATAAAACTTTTGTTGTTGTGATTTAAACAAGTGATTGTTGTGAGTTAATAGCTTTAATGTTGTTTCTCTTTTCAGGTGAGTATAATAAAAACATGTACTGTATAAACGGAAACAATCTAAATGTAATAAAACTCTCTCTTTTCAGAGCAACTCAATATCGTCTTTTATTTACGACAACCACAAAGTGTGTATAAACACATTATAAAGTTATGTTTATGTTATATTTTATGTTATGTTATGTTTTATGTTATGATATGTTATGTTTAACTCATGTTATGTTTTAATGTATGTTATGCCAATCGCACCAGTCCGTGAGATAAAATATCTCGTAATGGGATTCACAGATCGAGAGTTGACTGAAAAGACTCTTGTTCTTCTTCTTAAAGTGCTTCTCCATTACTGGAGGTTGGCTGTCACGATCTGAAAACTTATTTCGGTCTTGCGCCATCCTGAAGAGCTGTTCCGCGCTGGTGATCCCGGTCCACTCGTTTACATTGTACATCAACGACTTTTTCCACCTTCCAGGATACCGTTTACCTCCAATTTTAGCCTAACAATTTTTACACCTAACTGTTCTCTGAATTTGGCGGTTAAAGGAAAAACACGTTTTAAATTAATATATAGATAAGCGCTCTATGTATAATTCTCTCCTATGGTCTTCGCAAATGAAAACGCTACCCGAAAAGGGAGAAAGTTTATTTTTTGATCAAAGACTGCGAAGAGACAAGTTCGAGAAAGCCACAAGTGAGTGTAATTAGTATCGAGACTCTAGATGAATAGTACAGCAATAAAACTATACCAGGACTTAGAATGAATGAAGACTGGGATAATATATAGGGCCAAGAGGGGAGTCGGGGGTTCTTCAGCCGCGGGATCGCCCCCCCCCCCCCCCCCGCCAATCGATATTGAGCTATATCGCCACACAGGCGAACTGAAGCACCAATCATCAATGTCGCTAGTCTATTGGGAGCTAATGTGCACAGTGCAATTAGGCCATTATGACGTACGTGTTAGGGTCGCCCAACTCACAGGTAGCCTCCAAGCAGAAGTACGATCTTGGGTAGGAACCTGTGCCTGCGGACCAGTTCCCATGGGAATAGTCCTTCAGGACGGTTTGAGCACCGTGCGGCGTCAGCCGATCGACTGTGCACTCCTACTGATGGCCGGGCAACTCTGGAAACGGCCTTGTTTTCTATAAAGCGAAGGTGGTTGTTAACCTTGTGGCAACTGCTCTTGAAACGACCAATCGGGTACTTGATTCCGGGGAAAAACACCGAATCACCGCTACGTAAGGGAGAGGCCGGAGAAATCCCGCCATAACCGGTAGCGAGGTCTAGCCGCTAGGTTAACTACCCGGTGCCAGGAGTTAATGGGCCCTTGCTGAGTTGGCCACGAAGACCCAATCTGTTCAGGGTTGGTCAAACTCACGGGTCAACACCTATTCGACGGCCTTCACGCATGAAGTGCGAGCCGGGGTAGGACTCTGTCCTTATGGTTAGTTTCCCCTGGGAATCAATCTTCTGGCGCTCCTAGACGGTCTGCACACCGTGCGGCGTAAGCCAATAGACTGTGTACTCTGACTAACTGCAGTTGTCAACTACAACGGGCGAGCCCGTCACCACAGGACGTTTTAACGATTAGTCGTTCTATCGACCTGCAGTGAGCGTAGAAGACTTTGGACAAAACAATCCGACGTCTAGCTACGCCACAACCCGTAAGAGACCAACTCCTTACCGCGAGATAGCCAGGAATAATACCCGGCGGCTCGAGACACTCGCGCCCTTACTTCCAATTGTTACCATATTTCTCCGGTCTTTCGATTGGTTCTCGATTGGCACTCTGACTAACATCTTGCGGTGTCGACTACAACGGGCGAGCCCGTCACCACAGGACGTTTTAACGATTAGTCGTTCTGTCGCCCTGCAGTGAACGTAGAAGACTTTGGACAGTACAATTCTACGTCCAGCTACGTCACAACCCGTGAGAGTCCAACGTCTTACCGCGAGTGAGCCAGGAATAAACCCGGCGGGCTCGAGATACTCGCGCCCTCACTTCCAATTGTGACCAGATTTCTCCGGTCTCTCGATTGGTTCCCAGTTCGAGGTCGCTTGCGCGGTCCTCTCCTTTACGAAGCGGTGAAACGGAGTGCACCGAATCTGTCGCGGACCAAGGTGTCCTTTGCCCGACTCTGAACCGGGATCGGATGGCCAATGGTCATTTCAAGAGCAGTCGCCGTAAGGTAGACAACTACCCCCGCTCTATAGGAAACAATACAGTTCTCAGACTCCCCCGATTGTTAGTCGGAGAGCACATCGATTGGCTTGCGCCGCTCGGTGTGCAGACCGTCCAGGGGCGCCAGAGGTTTGATTCCCAGGGGAGACTGGTTGACCCAGTGTCCTACCCAGGATTCGCACCCCATGCGGGGAGGCCATCGGATGGGTGTTGACCCGTGAGTGTGACCGACCCTGAAACAGAATAGGTCTTCGTGGCCAACTCAGCAAGGGCCCATTAGCTCCCTAGCACTCTGACTAACAGTCGGGGGAGTCTGGAAGCTGTACTGTTTCCTATAGAGCGGGGTGGTTGCGGACCTTACGGCGACTGCTCTTGAAACGACCATAGGCTATCCGATCCTGGGTGAACAGCCGAGCAAAGGACGATGTGGTCCGCGATAGATTCAATATACACCGTTTCACCGCTTCGTAAGGGAGAGGACCGCGCAAGCGACCTCGAACTCGTAACCAAACGAGAAACTGGAGTAATCTGGTCACAATTGAAAGTAAGGGCGTGAGTTTAAGCCCGCCGGGTAACACTCCTGGCTATCTCGCGGTTAAGGCGTTGGCCTCTTACGGGTTTGTGGCGGAGCTAGACGGTGGACTATTTTGCCCAAGTCTTCTGCGCTCACTCCAGGGAGATAGAACGACTAATCGTTAAAACTTCCTGAGGTGACGGGCTCGCCCGCTGTAGTCGACAACCCTAGTTACCCGATGCCGGGCGGTAAGGGTTGGTCTTTCGCAGGCTATATAGTTGGCGTAGATAGATAGTGGATTGTCGATGTCTAAGTCTTCTACGCTCATCCCACGGCTTAAAGAACGATCACATATTGTTAAATCAGCCTTAGGCGTCGGGTCCGATCACTGTAGTCGACACCGCCCAACTGTACCTGAGGGCATGTCTAGGCCTTATATATCGATGCCCACGAGGGGTAGGTTCTTTATCAGGGGATAAATGAGAAAAAAGCAAACCTGACAATTGGGAAATCGACTATTATTTACACAACTAACAGCACTTTAACCAGAAGCCAAACAACTAACAGAACAGCACCATCGCTTAAGACTCACCTTAACGATTACTACCTTTCTAAGAAGTAACCAGTTCTTCCCTTTCTCTCCTCTTCCTCTCCCAATTTCCTCTCCTCGGGCATTATTAGTTTTAAATTCTTCCACTTGTCTGTATGTTATGTAATAATCTTTATTTTCACAATGCGCGCATGTACCACTGTGTTTAGGTTAGTTGTAAGACATTGCCATGTGGCAATAAGCTCGACTTTTTGTATACTAATTAAGTGCAAATAAAGAGTTTATTATCATTATTATTTACTTTAGTCTACCCTACATAACGGCAGTTGTAACATAGCCGAAACGTTGAGTGCTACAAACTTGACGGTGTAAAATCAGTTTATGTTTCTTTTTTGAAGCTCTAAATAATAAACAGAGTTATTCTCGACCATATTGAATATATTGTTTGGTATTTTGACGATGTCATTTTGGGGCTACCAGTGTACGACTGTGGTCGTGTGGTCCGTAGGGAGAACTTGCGGTGTATGTACCGATGTCGGTGCCAACCGGAGGCGCACCACGGAGAAGACCACAGAGTAGTTGTTCGGCGGATGGTTTCTTTGAGACTGGTGAGCGGAAGACCATGTTCAGAACCGCTCGTGCTTACAACGATGTTCGCTCGTAAAAATGATTTGGTAATTAAATGTAAAATGGCAACCGGGAAAGGTACCCCGCGGATAGCCTCACCCCTAACTACCAGTTTTGGTAGGATACTTTTTTTTTATTTTATAAAATTATCCAATACAATACAATTGATTTTGCGAAGCAGATAAGATTACATCTGTGTGGATTTTATCACCCCACTAGATTGTATATCTGTTCTGGGGTGATAGTATTTAAGACTTCACTTTAATCATAGTGACTTCACTTTCTTATATTTTTTTTCTTATTCATTCCGATTGCTCATTCATTCTTATAAATTTTAAGGTTAATATAAATATATAAATAATATTAACTAATATTAAATAAAGAAAATGAAAATATTTAAGTTTATAGATAAGTAAAATAAATAAATATATAGATTAATATATAACTAAATTGACCAATAAATTAAGTAGCCTAAAAAGGTTTCTTACTATGCACATGTAAAATTGTGAATTTAATTAATTAATATAATATTATCAATTTATTTTAAACATAATCAACCGAAACATATTTCTTATCAAGTATCAGGTGACAGATATGGACCGAAGTTTGATCCCTAAATTTATCGACCGATATCAGTACCTAATGTTTTAGCAAAAATTTTGGAAAAAATACTAATTACACAACTCTGTAATCACCTAGAAACCAATCACATGTCATCCGAAAACCAATAGGGCTTCAGATCCAAAATGGGAACACAAGATGCAGTACTAAAAATGTTGGAGCATATCTCCGTCTGTTGTAATACAGTGGTAATTCAGTTAGAATTTATCGCGGACCTGGGCGTTCTTTGCCCGTAGTGCCACAAGGGATCGAGTGGCCCAAGGTCATTTCAAGAGTTGTCGTGCCACCAAAATCTTTTATGCTCATCCCACTACTGAAAGAACGATTCATATCGTTATACCAGCCTGGGGTGACGGTTTCGCCCGTTGTAGTCGACACCGGTGCCAGTAGGGCATCTGCCCAGCAGGGCATCTGTACAGTAGGGCAGTGCCAGTAGGGCACTGGCAATTAAACGTCACTATTTTAGGGCTCTTTCAGAAAAGCGGGAGCCGCGCGATTGCAAACCTTGCGGTTTGTACTTTCCCCTAATACCGACTTTCTTTTAAAGCAAAATCAAACATAATATTGCTTCTTTGACTTCCATCTTCAAACTCTGATATCCGCACGCCAACCGCTTGGTTGGCGTGCGGATATCAGTTTGAAGATGGAAGTCAAAGAAGCAATATTATGTTTGATTTTGCTTCAAGTCGGAAAGGAAAGTCGGTATTGGGGGAAAGTGAGCAACACGTAAATGACCAATTTGTAACCTTATATCCCAAATTAAGATTATTTGGAAAAAAAAATTTCGACTAGATAAGAACGTCAATAAAATCCTTTGAAGAATTAATTGATTTGGTCAGGGAAGTTCTGAAACCCATATGACGCCAAGCTTGTGATCCCATATTGCAGGTCTTTTAACCACTTCATCTATGAACGATTCAGTGTCGATGCGATCCATTGCGAACTCGTGGTCTCGTAAGGTGCGAACCGCGCGGTTCCCGTAACGCAACTGAACGCTCTCCTGGGGCTCCATAATAACAGAATCGCATGGGCGCCGCGCGATTCTAGTTTCTGGCGGTTGAGTGGCGGTTATCGCGCAGTTTGACGACCCGCACGGTTACGTCTGAACGATTATTTGGACCGTCACGTTGATAAGACCCGCGCGGGAACCGCGCGATTCTGTAAACGCGGGATTATCGCCGTGTCTAAAAGCAGGCTTACTTCGCGCGGGTGCAGTAAATTTAACTTGACTTCTTCGGGGCAAACGAAATAAAAAATGTGACGTCTCTACATTGTTATTAGCTGCCTACGTGTCCAACCGCGATTTTGCGCTTTATACGTGCTCATACCCATTTTTATGCAAAGCCATCGCTTAGGCTCTGGCAATGAATTGATATCTTCACAGAGTTCCTTAACCCGTTATTGATGTGGCAGGGTATCTCACAACCTGCACAATTTGAACCTCAGCTAACTTTTCTGTAGCAACTGTTGAAGTAAATTTAATCCGAGACTTAAGTTATATCGTTGTTTATATAAGGTTGCTCAATGCCTACTGCGTTTTGGCAGCTACGATTTTTACTGTGAAATTCAAAGTGTAGATAGTTCGAGACATTGATTAATATTCTAATATGTTCCTTAGCCCAGTAGATAGCGTTCTAAATGCGCTTTTATGGTAGCTTATCGCACAATAAGATAATAATATAATAAAAGACGATTTTTTAAATCATAGCTTTTTTTTCACTCACTTTTTACTCAATTTTTAATATGGTTTAGGGATTTCAATACGTAATAATTAATACATTTTCTGCATTTTTTTAAACGGGTTCAGAATCTCCTACCGCTTTGTATTCAATTCAATTCAATTCAATTCAATTCATTTATTTCAAAAAATCTTTACAGATTGTCGAAACTAAAACTAGGTGTTAGGTACATTTAATATTATTTACAATTTAATTCCTTCGTGATTTCATTTCCGTTCAGTTCTAAAGTTCACTTCGTAAATTATACACGTCATATACAGATATAAATTAATAACGATAGAGACAGAGTTCAATTTGTAGATAAAAAATATAGATGGAAGTCATGTTTGTTAGATTATATACGCATACTTGAACAAGTGGTATTTATAGTCTAAAAGATTATTATTAAAATTCATTATTATTAATTATTAAAATTCATTTTTGTCATTAAAACATTATTAAAGATTATTAAAATTAAAATATAATTAAAATTCATTTATGTCATATAATTCCTTAGAAATTAGTAGCTTTCTGACTTCCGAATAGAAAACTAATATTTTCTTTTCCCTACATATTAGGTCTTTTAGGTTTTGTGGCAGTTTATTAAAAAAGGACATTCCCACGTAGTTAGGGTCTCTGCGTAAAATTTCTAGGTTCGGACGAGGTAATAGTAGATTGTTCCTCGACGTCAAGTGATTATGTACTTCTACAGGTTTCTTAAATTTAGATATGTCTTTAGCTACTAGTTTGATGCACTCAAATAAATATAGTGATGGCAGGGTGAGTATATTTTGATTCCTGAATGATCCACGACACGATTGAAAGCTGTCCATGTTATTTAGAATTCTTATTGCGCGTTTCTGCAGGAAGAAAATATGAAAGTATTAAACGCCAAATGGCACAATCTTTTCTTTTACCGATAATTAACTACGATGATGTGGCCTACCTAGACGCTTATGAAGAACTACTCGATAAGCTAGAAAGAATTCAAAACGCGTGTATTCGCTTTGTTTATTCCCTGAAAAAGTTTGATCACATATCGACCTTTCGCAGGCAAATATAATGACTCCCCATTAGACGATGACGATGTCGGGATTTTCACATATTCGCCCTACTCTTACATGTACTACAGTCAAACATGCCTTCTTATTTGTATAATCTCTTCTCTCCACTTTCATCCCATGCCCTTCCATTGCACTCTCAGGAATATCTATTACTGGCTATTCCCCAGCATTCATCAACTTTTATGTCCAGAATTCCAGAGTGCAGGCAGCCCGACTCTGGAATTCTGTGCCTTTGCCCATAAGACATCTTTAAAACCTGAGCGGGTTTAAAAAATATTTAAAGAGACATTTATTCAACTCATAAACACCCCCCTCCTCCTCCCGTCTCCTTTGCTTATCCTTATATTCCTTCTCCCTTCGATATCGAGTTGACACCGTTTTATTTTCTTTATGATGATTATTTAGTAAGTGTATTCATTTACGACTTCCACGATATTTAAAAACTACTTCTTTTATAATCAACTAGCTGTTGCCCGCGGCTTCGCACGCGTTAAATTTGGGTTAAGATAGATCCCTTTTTGCCAGTCAAGTGGTAAGTTTTTGCGTGTAATATATAAAGGTATCTAACGTCCTTCTCTGTAGGTACTCCTGTCAATATGTACTTCATGATGATCAACTAAGTAATTAAGGCGTGAAGATGTGACGATCGCGGTGCTTGCGATACGCATGTTATCGAGACAAATGATGAATTTATAATGAGGTTCTAGCGCCTTCTCACGTCCGGGAACCGTCGCGCGCGACTTCTATTTTGATTTTTAGGGTTATTTACCCCTTCTCACCCCCTAAGTGGTAGATTTTAGAAAAATATGAAACATGCATTTGCTTATTTGTTTATTATCATTTAAACCCCTTTTCGCCACATTAGGGGTTGAATTAAAAAAATACTAAATACGTATTTGCCTAAATGTTTATTAGAGTATACAATTTCCATCTAATATCGTTTCTCCATACAAATTTTAAACCCCTTTTCACGCCTTTAGGGGTTGAATTGTGAAAAAACGCGAAAGACGTATTTAATTATTTGTTTATTAGAGTTATCCTACAAAGTTTTAAAATAAAAAGTCCATCTAATATCGTTTCTCCATACAAACTTAAACACCCCTTTTTACGCCTTTAGGGGTGAAATTTCAAAAAAATACGAAACACATATTTGCTTAGATGGTTTTTTGTTTTATTTTATTATGTTTTATTATCTTAATATGTTTCATTATGTTTTATTATCTTAATATGTTTCATTTTAATTATAGATACAGTGGTTTGGCAGTAATTAATATCTTGGTGAGACAGTGTCGTAATTCAATTTTTTTACTAATTTTTACAATTTTTTTTTGGGACAGCAACTTGTCAATCGTCTGAGCGGCCGAGGCCTGAATTGTTAAAGTAATGCTACAAAATTCATCTAATATCGTTTTTTCATACAAATTTTGAAACCCCGTTTCACCCCTTTAGGGGTTGAATTTTGGACACAAAAGACATATTTGCTTATTTGTTTATTCGAGTAATCTTACGAAGTTTCGAGTCAAAAAGTATATCTATATCGTTTTCCATACAAATTTCGAAACCCCCCCCCTTTTTCACCCCTTTAGTTGTGGAATTTTGAAAAAATATGAAACACGTGTTTCCTTATTTATTTATTAGAGTGACCTTACAAAGTTTCGAAATAAAAAGTGCATCTAAAATCGTTTATCCACACAAACTTTAAAACCCCGTTTTACCCCTTTAAGGGCGAAATTTTGAAAAACCATGAAAGACCCATTTGTTTATTTGATTATGAGAGTAATATTACAAAGTTTTGATTTAAAAAGTCTATCTGTATCGTTTCTCCATACAAATTGTATAACCCCTTTTCACCCGTTTAGGGGTTGAATTTTGAAAAACCACGAAAGACGTATTTTCTTACTTTTTTATTAGAGTAATCCTTCGAATTTTCGAAATAAAAAGCACATCTAATATTGTTTATTCATACAAAGTGTGGAACCCTGTTTCACCCCTTTAGGGGTAGAATTTTAAAAAAAAACACCTATTTTCTTATTTGTTTAATAGAGTAACCTTACAAAGTTTCGAATTAAAAAGACCATCAATAACGTTTCTTCATAATAATTTTATAACCCCTTTCCACCCCTTTAGGGGTTGAATTTTGGAAAAACCACGAAAATCGCATTTTGTTATTTTTTTATTAGAGTACTCCTACAGGAATTCGAAATTAAAAGCACGTCTAATATTGTTCATTCATACAAATTTGGAAACCCCGTTTCACCCCTTTAGGGGTTGAACTTTGAAAAAACATGAAACAACTATTTTCTTATTTGTTTATTAGGGTAATCTTACAAAGTTTCGAATTAAAAAGTACATCTACATCGTTTCTTCATAAAAAAAATCGAAACCCTTTTTCACCCCTTTAGGGGTTGAATTTAAAAAAAATATAAAACACTTGTTTCCTTATTTATTTATTAGAGTAATCGTACAAACTTTCGAAATAAAAAGTCCATCTAAAATAGTTTATCTATACAAACTTTAAACCCCCGTATTACCCCTTTAGGGGCGGAATTTTGAAAAACCATAAAACACCTATTTGATTATTTGTTTATAAGAGTAATCTTAAAAAGTTTCGAATTAAAAAGTACATCTATAGTGCTTTTAATTTCGAATTCCTGTAGGAGCACTCTAATGAAAAAATAACAAAATGCGATTTTCGTGGTTTTTCCAAAATTCAACCCCTAAAGGGGTGGGAAGGGGTTATAAAATTATTATGAAGAAACGTTATTGATGGTCTTTTTAATTCGAAACTTTGTAAGGTTATTCTATTAAACAAATAAGAAAATAGGTGTTTATTTTTTTTTTATTCTACCCCTAAAGGGGTGAAACAGGGTTCCACACTTTGTATGAATAAACAACATTAGATGTGCTTTTTATTTCGAAAATTCGAAGGATTACTCTAATAAAAAAGTAAGAAAATACGTCTTTCGTGGTTTTTCAAAATTCAACCCCTAAACGGGTGAAAAGGGGTTATACAATTTGTATGGAGAAACGATACACATAGACTTTTTAAATCAAAACTTTGTAATATTACTCTCATAATCAACATACAGACTTTGGAACCCCTTTTCACCCCTTTAGGGGTTGAATTTTGAAAAAACATGAAACACCTATTTCCTTATTTGTTTATTAGAGTAGTCTTTCAAAGTTTCGAATTAAAAAGTACATCTATATCGTTTCTTCATAAAAAAATGGAAACCCTTTTTCACCCCTTTAGGGGTTGAATTTTCAAAAAATATGAAACACGTGTTTCCTTATTTATTTATTAGAGTAGTCTTACAAACTTTCGAAAAAAAAAGTCCATCTAAAATCGTTTATCCATACAAACTTTAAACCCCCGTATTACCCCTTTAGGGGCGGAATTTTGAAAAACCATAAAACACCTATTTGATTATTTGTTTATAAGAGTAATCTTAAAAAGTTTCGAATTAAAAAGTACATCTATATCGATTTTCCATTCAAATTTTGGAACCCCTTTTCACCCCTTTAGGGGTTGAATTTTAAAAAAATATGATACACGTATTTCCTTATTTATTTATTAGAGTAATCTTACAAAGTTTCGAAATAAAAAACCCATCTAATATTTTTCATTCATACAAATTTTGAAACCCCGTTTCACCCCTTTAGGGGTTAAATTTTTAAAAAACATGAAACACCTGTTTTCTTATTTGATTATTAGAGTAATCTTACAAAGTTTCGAATTAAAAAGTACATCTATATCGTTTCTTCATAAAAAAATCGAAACCCTTTTTCACCCCTTTAGGGGTTGAATTTTTAAAAAATATGAAAAACGTGTTTCCTTATTTATTTATTAAAGTAATCTTACAAACTTTCGAAATAAAAAGTCCAACTTAAATCGTTTATCCATACAAACTTTAAAACCCTGTTTCACCCCTTAGAGGGTAGAATTTTGAAAAAACATGAAACACCTATTTCCTTATTTGTTTATTAGAGTAGTCTTTCAAAGTTTCGAATTAAAAAGTACATCTATATCGTTTCTTTATAAAAAAATGGAAACCCTTTTTCACCCCTTTAGGGGTTGAATTTTCAAAAAATATGAAACACGTGTTTCCTTATTTATTTATTAGAGTAGTCTTACAAACTTTCGAAAAAAAAGTCCATCTAAAATCGTTTATCCATACAAACTTTAAACCCCCGTATTACCCCTTCAGGGGCGGACTTTTGAAAAACCATAAAACACCTATTTGATTATTTGTTCATAAGAGTAATCTTAAAAAGTTTCGACTTAAAAAGTACATCTATATCGATTTTCCATACAAACTTTGGAACCCCTTTTCACCCCTTTAGGGGTTGAATTTTGAAAAAAGATGATACACGTGTTACCCTATTTATTTATTAGAGTAATCTTACAAAGTTTCGAAATAAAAAGCACATCTAATATTGTTCATTCATACAAATTTTGAAACCCCGTTTCACCCCTTTAGGGGTTGAATTTTAAAAAAACATGAAACACCTGTTTTCTTATTTGTTTATTAGAGTAATCTTACAAAGTTTCGAATTAAAAAGTACATCTATATCGTTTCTTCATTAAAAAAATCGAAAGCCTTTTTCACCCCTTTAGGGGTTGAATTTTTAAAAAATATGAAAAACGTGTTTCCTTATTTATTTATTAAAGTAATCTTACAAACTTTCGAAATAAAAAGTCCAACTAAAATCGTTTATCCATACAAACTTTAAAACCCTGTTTCACCCCTTTAAGGGTAGAATTTTGAAAAAACATGAAACACCTATTTCCTTATTTGTTTATTAGAGTAGTCTTTCAAAGTTTCGAATTAAAAAGTACATCTATATAGGTTTTCCATACAAACTGTGAAACCCCTTTTCACCCCTTTAGGGGTTGAATTTCGAAAAATCCGTTTGCGTCCCTTAGTGAGCGTTTGCGTTCTAAAAGGAACCTATGTTAAAATTTTCAGCTTCCTAGGTCTAAGGGTTAGGGCTGGGCGTTGATGAGTCAATGAATGAGTGAATCGGAACTTCTCTTTTTATATATGAGATTTGCGATGAGATAGAAAAGATAATAAGATAATAAGCCTTTAGTCACAATAATCCTGGCGGTATGGTCGAAAGATATGGCCACTTGGCAATAGGTCCACCACATTGTACTCTGTTGTGTGTGCAATAAAGATTTTCAAACAAACAAACATTTATTGTTCATATAGACTAATAAATGGAATTCTAATCTCCCCGTATTATTTCTGTAATGTTTGCGAAAAAAATTGCGCGTTCACAATATTTACCCTCCTCGTCGGATGGTGGGCTAGTAAAATGTAAAAGGTCAGCTAAACCACAATTACACAATTAAAATCACATATTTTTCTTCTTCTTTTACCCACAAGGCATGTGCTTTTTTGTGGAACCCGCGTTGTTGCCTATTGGCACCATCTTCTAAGGTGGGCATTTATAGCATCAAGCAGTCAAACACTCAGGCGGTCACCCATCCCAGTATTGACTGCGCCCAACGCTGCTTAACATCGGTAACAACGAGGAGAACCGGTGTCAACGTGGCTACGGACGCTACACATTTACGGATTTCACAAGTACCTATATAATTCCTAAATACAAAGCCAATTTTTATAGGGGTAGCTAATTCAACTATTGAGCATAAGGAATCAGCTGGCATTGAAATTACGGTCAACTTCCGCACATTTATTTAAGGCCCAGTTACAGGCAAAAGGATTTTCCCGTGAGGGTGATATTACTATTCTTACAAATGATTCTGCCACAAAATACAAGGATTGGTAGCCAATGATTCAAAATACTACCATTGTGATTATATCTGCTATTAGATTGTTCAACGTCATAGCACGATTTGGCAATCCATTCAAAGCTGCGAAATATAGGTGGCGCTGATAGCAGTGGAGAATATTGTCGCACCTACTTTTTTCTCTGTTCATCAACCTACAAGGTGGTGAACGGTTTCGTGCATCTTGGGCCACAAGATCCATGTTGTTCTCGAATCGGCTCCACTCACGATTCAGCTCCTATTCAGAGGCCTCCTTGGGTGGAAGGCTACCCCGGGTAAGACTCCCGTGTCTCAGGTCTCAGAGCTGGTGGACCGATTTCTCCCGGCGGGATTGTATCCCGGCGCCACTGGACGGTTCGCGCACCGGTCGGCGAAGCCAATCGGTTTTGCATTCTGACTAATTGCTGAAGGGGACTGGAGACTATGGAAATACACTGTTTGCTAAGAAGCTGGGGTGGATGTTTCACCTGATGTCATGCCACTCTTGAAATGACCTTGGGCCACTCGATCCTGTGTGGCACTACGGCAAAGAACGCCCAGGTCCGCGATAAATTCAAACTGAATTACCGCTGTACTACAATAGGTAGAGGTTGCGTAAGCGACTTCGGACCCGTAACCAGTCGGGAGGACGGAGGTATCCTGAAGGTTAATTCAAGACGGAGATATCCTGCCAAAACTGGTAGTTCCCCGGTGCCAGGCCCGTAAGGCTTTGGCCTCTAACGGATTGCTGGCGAACTAGACAGTCGATTGTCTTGTCCCCAAGTCTTCTACGCTCATCCCACGGCTTAAAGAACGATCTATTTTAACGCTAAATGCTGCGAAATCAAAATTTATCACTTTCAGCTTGCGGGGAAATCCCAGCCAGGTTCTCAACCAAACACTTGCCATTCATACCGACAAATGCTTGGATAAGAATAGATGTGTATGTACTAAATTAAGCAAATCTGCAACAGTCTCCTACTTAGGCATAACGGTAGATGAGAAGCTATGTTGGGAAAATCAGATTGCAAATTTGAGTTCGAGAATTAGAAAGCTGGTTTATGTATTTCTTCGGCTGCGCAACATTCTGTCAAAAACAACCATAAGAATGGTATACATGGCCTTGTGTCAGAGTATTTTGTCCTACGGAGTCGCGGCATGGGGCGCTACTACTAATGATAATCTGGATAGATTGACAAAAGCGCAGAAATTATTATTGAGAGTAATTCACAGGAAAAACCGGCGTCATCCATCTGCCTTGTTATTTTCCCAATCCCATGTGCTATCAGCTAAACAGTTATTCATTAAGCAAGCGCTTCTTGCATTCTACAAATCTAGAGATGACCACGCCCGAACTCAAAACAATCTGAACACAAGAATGTCCGCGAGTATCAATTATATAATTCCGTCAGTCAGGACAACATTTGCCCAGAGACATATATTCTACATAGCCCCAAAATTATATAATTCCCTTAGTGAAGACATGAAAAATTATCCTAACATAAAAATATTTAAAGCAAACCTTAATAGATGGCTACTTAACAAGGGATATGTAAAATCTGATCAACTTCTTTGCAACGCATGACAATTTATTTAGTATCACTTATCTATTTTTCTTAATTAAATTTTATTAAATTACAACTATAAATGTATATATTTATTACATAGCTATATTTTTTATAAAATTGGTATATTTATATGTATATACAGGTGGTGGGTCCAAATAATTTATTTTAAAAAAACACTTCATTTCTTAAAATTGCATAAAAATATGCACATCTAGAGACGGGCCAAATTATCGCCTAGTTAGATGTGCTATTGGCAGTAAAGGTCATGTAAGATGTGTTAAACCTCCCTATATTAATTATTAAATAATTTATATAATTATTATAAGATTACATGACCTATGAATGAACTGTATACCTAATCCTATGTACCTAAATAAATAAATAAAAATAAATAAAATATCATTATACCAGCCTGGGGTGACGGGTTTACCCGTTGTAGTCAACACCGCCATCCTGATTGATTATAAAAATCCAATAATTGAACAAAAAATCAAATTTAAGTCGAAAAAATGGTTTCTACTCTTTTATTTTATTTTTTTTTTTTCTCTTTATTTGAAAAAACAACAGATTTACATCAGTCTTACGTACTAGAGATAATATTACATTAAGTTATTTGATATAAATCTAAAAACGTTTTCTACTTATTGATAATTTACCTATTTTGTTATACTCTTCTAATACCTTAAATATTTTATTTTAATTTCAGTTTGGTGTTTATTTATTTTTTTTTAGTCAGGGTTTTTAGCAGAGGCGAGTTGCTTGAATTGTGATTTACTGAGAAGCATACCATCAAAGCAATTAACAATTTTCACATATGAGTGCATTATACGGGGCACCGGCGAGAATAGAGCGTTATTGGTTGAACAATGCGGCGGACGGAAGACATCACAACGACGAGTTCTGTGGGTCGACGGAACGTTCAGCGGGAAACAACTGAGCAGATCAGGGCAGTCGAGTTTATGGGTAAAAAGTGAATTAATGAGGAGAAGATCTGTAAGAGTACGTCTCGTCTTCAGAGATTGACATTTAAAAAAGTGAGTTTGGGCGTTGTAATCGGCGAATTCTATTTCCTGAAAGAATTTAAAACGCATCCACCTCAGAACCGTTTTCTGAACTCTTTCAATGTCCGAAACATATTGTTCATAACATGGATTCCAAATCACGCTGCCAAACTCCAATCTACTCCGGACAAGCGATGTAAACAAGAGCATAACAACGCGGAAATCCTTGAAAGGCTTCGTTACCCTCCAAATGAATCCCAGCAACTGGTAACATTTGGAAGTCATTAGCTCGATATGGGTATTGAAGCTAAGTTTACTATTAAATGTTATACCCAAGTCGGTCAATTCAGAAACTCTTTCCAATTTATGCGCGTTAATATCATATTGGTAATGCGTAGGCCGATGAGATCTAGAAAAAGACATGGTTTTGCATTTATTTAGGTTTAAGTACAGTTTGTTCGTTACGCAATATTCTTGTAAATTTATTAGCTCGGCTTGAATATCATAGCAGTCATCAGCAGAGGCAATCGTATTGAAAATTTTAAGGTCATCAGCATAAAGTAAGAATTGCGATTTCCTGAAACATTTTCCGATGTCGTTGATAAACAGCGTGAATAATACAGGCCCTAAATGGCTTCCCTGTGGCACACCGGAGGTGACGTCGATGGCTTTCGACAAATGTCCGTTTACTTGGACTAATTGGGATCGGTTCGATAAATATGATTCCGTCCATCGTAGCAAGGAACCGTGAATGCCTTAACGATATAATTTCTGTAAGAGCAATGAGGTATTCACTTTATCGAAAGCCTTTGAAAAATCTGTGAATATCACGTCCACTTGCTTGCGGCTGTCCAGAGCATTAGCTATGTAGTTTGTATATAGTAATAAGTTAGTGTTAATTAACCGACCGGCAATGAAGCCGTGCTGCTGTTGTATTATAATATTTTTGTATGCGGATGAAACGCTCCGACACACGAGGTATTCTAATAGCTTGCCAAAAATGCTCAGTTTCGATATAGGCCGATAGTTTTTGACTTCGCTTTTATCTCCCGACTTAAAAATTGGAGTGATATGGGCCGTCTTCCATTTCTCAGGATAAACGCCGGTTCGCACAGATTCGGTAAAGATATATAATAATGGCGGAATAATTTCCGGGGAGCATCGTTTAATAAAAAATCTTTATTGTGAATTCACAAGGGGCGGGTTTATTATCATATAACAATCTCTCACAACCAACCTACCATGACGTGTTTATATGTATGTATGCGTGTAACATGTGTGTCAGTGTGTGTCTTGTTATTGCGTTGTATCGACAGAATTGAAAATGCAATTCCGTTAATTTTATGCCAACGGAAAATGGTGACCCACCCAGGAATTGAACCCGGGACCTTACAATGTAACATCAGCGACCTAACCACTATGCCACCGGGCCGTAATCATCATCATAGAAATCACGGTGATTCCGTTTATTTTCCTACAATAATGTACATTAGTGTTCTAGGGTTAAGGACGTAGTGAACTTAGGAGAGGGGGTAAAAAGAGGGGAGGAATGGGGAAGCAATCAAAAAGTTTGGGTGAGAATTTGCGCACGATTTATATTGGCAGTCGCACCCACCTATATCGCCACCGTGTCGATCGAATTACCCGACGGAAGAGCCATCGGAAAATCAAATTGCCAATCGGCCGAAAAGAGGGGGGAGGGGGGGGGGAGAGAGAAAGTAGGGGAGGTAAATAGGCTAGAAACAGGGTATGTAAATTGAGGTTTGAATAAGTAATAGGGGACCATATACTGAGTGTCCTTCATAAAGAAAAAAAATGTGCGTGTTAACTCTTTAAGTGTAAATGTCATTGAATATATTGGGAGTGGCCTGGCCATCACGTTTATGATGCTGTGCGAAGATTAGGTTCCCATTCTTGAATCGATTTTTACCTCAATAGTAATAGATAGTATTTAAATATTAAAAATACTAATTTTTACCTCGCAGTAGTAGATAAACGCAAATATTAGTATTTATACAATTGATTATCTATTAATCAATGTACACAGAGACGCTTACCATCGTAGTTGGATCGAGTGAAAGGAGTGATTTTATTCGTAAAACATCAGCGTTTTTATAATCAGACTAGCTGACCCGGCGAACTTCGTACCGCCTAACAGTCAATGAATGTCGTGTTACAGATTACCTGAACTTAATTTATGATTTTATGAAAGTAATACAATTAATACAAAAGAAATATTAAGTTCACTACTTTATTAAGATAATAACACAAAAAAGATATAAAAGTACAAAAATTAAGTTTTTTCTCCCCCTCTTATCGCGGGGTAAAAATTTATTCGTCACTTCTGCCCGGGACATTTTGCGCGTGAAGTCGATGGCCTTGAGAAAAAATGACCATAACTTTTAAACTACTATACGGATCGTAAAAAGAATAACTGTAAAATGATCGCATTGAAATTTAAAATATAAAACATTATAACATTATCTCGTAAAACAATTAAGATAATAATGAATAAATATTACAAAGTTAGCACAGCGCGGAGCGCCCTAACCAATATTGATTAGATACCATTTTAGGCATTTGTAAGCGTCTAACCAAGAATGGTTAGCTCAAATAGGAAGGGTCAATCGCGTGTCAGCAAGACATGATTGAATTAAACTATTTATATATTATGCAGCATGGGATGCACTCGGTTTAATTCTCTTCATTGAAGCACCTTGTGATATACGACATTCTTTGTTTTTTATCAGGCGCAAGAACAAATAAAGCGGATGATTTGCCGACACGTGAACATGCCACGTACAACTGACCATGAGAAAAACACAGATTTACATTTTGTGTGGGAAAATGTTTTTTCTTTTATGTTAATTTTTCGTTAACTTTCCAATTTTTGTTTTTAATAGTTATTCTGCTATTCGGGACGGAGATAAATACTACAAATCAAAAACCATGAAAATCGGTCCAGCCGTTCTCGAGTTATAAGTGTTCGAACAAACCAGACTTTGTTTTGTATATAGATTATGACGTCAAAATGTTTGAAAGTATATCAAAATGTACGGTTCGTGGTATTTGAAAGATGCATATTTTCGCTGAGTCCGAAAGACATAATTAGATTTCTTGTTAATTACATTGTTAGTGACGTCAGACAAAATTCATGTGAAAAATATTACACGTGTTATATTAAAAGTGGTCATTGAATTATATTGTTGCTTGGCCGTTACAAATATATGCAAAAGGTAAAGAGGGTAAATAAACGCATCTCGTGTGATACTCGTGTGATACTCGCTGCGCAATTTCCATCCAAAACTCCGAGATAAGCGAGTTAAAAACCCACAGATCTCTATCTCTTTCTCGCGTGCATGAGAGAGACGCGCGCAGTCCTTGCTGCGCAATTTTCGACCCGCGTCATCGTTTCAAAATCAAAAATTTCACTGACATTTAACGTAACGCTTTATGTAAACATTCGATTTTACTATCCATCAAATTCTCATAACGGGGGCTTTAAAAGAAATCGATTCTTAAAGAGTAAAGTCCATTAAAACCATAAAACCTAAACGATTTTGTTATTTGCCATTAAAAAAACTGTTTGGGTGCCAGGTCTCAGATGTTATAGATTTGCTAACATCTTAAATACTAAGATAACTTATAGGTATTTCTATACCCCAAATGAAATCAAATCATGTTTATTGTTTTCAAAATATTATACATACTTTATTACTCAATAATAAACTTTGAATACATTATATTTTATTTCTTGATTTCAAAATCGTTAGTTTTTCAGAAAAATTCAGCATTTTTTGCAATAAATAAGAAATTTGCAACAAAAATACCAAAATAGTAAAATTTGAAAGGTTTCCAATTTCTTTAACATATTCTACAACTCTTTGACTTTGAGATTAACGAATGACCTTTCATCATATATCCCTATACAATAGATGATATCCATTGTATATCTTTATACAGAATGGCGCAAAGGAAACGCATGTTTTCTGAATGGAAAGTATTTCGCGAAGAGAAGGGTGATGACCTTGCCGCATTGCCAACAGAGAGCTCAGGTAATGCAGTTTTAGCCATGGCAACGTGGAACGTCGTGTGTTTGCCGTCAAGTATTTTATAGAAACGATGATTCAGTTGTCTTCGGCACGCTTTGTTCACATGTTATAAAATTTTCTTTTTCCTGAACTTCAACGGCGACAAGTTAACATGCGAGAATTGTTGTTTTAACAAGACTGTGAAACAGCTCACACGGTGAGAGCATCAATAGGATGTGTTTGACAAATGTTTCCTCAACATGTGATTTTCCGTTTCGGCGATGTTCTTTGGCCCCACGCACACTAGACTTGTCTGTATGAGACTTCTTTTGGTAGGTTTACCTTAAGTCTTAAAAACGCTAAGAAATACCGTACGTTACAGGAACTGAAAATTGCTATTCGTCAAGAAATCGTAAGAGTACCAGAAGAAATTATTTTAAGTGTGATGCACAACTTTCAAGAGCGGTTGGAGATGTGCGACCGCGAAGCAGGGCGACACTTGACTGACATTATTATCCATCATTAATTTTAATGTGCACTAATATTACTCCATCTAACTGTAATTAAAATAAAATTATCCTGAAAATAACCAATGTTATGCTTACGTGCAAAACATGCCTTTCCTCTGCGCCACCTTGTAATTTCTTCGTTCCTAAAAAAATGCTCGACGGCAAACACGCGACGATCTCTCGTCCACGTTGCCATGGCTAAAACTGCATTACCTATGCTCTCTTTTGGCAATGCGGCGAGGTCATCACCCTTCTTTATCCGAAATACTATCCATACAAAAAACATGGGTTTTCTCTGCGCCATCCTTTATAATTGGTCCTGTTTATTAACAATGGCCAATTTGAACTTGGATAACTTGGGTTTGGAATTTAAAACTCAAATAATGGGAAGGTCCTTTTGCCTGTAATTGGGCCTTAAATACATTCAGAGTTATTAACTGCAATTTCCAGTTCCCAATTGGTTCCATACAGTCGCTCAATAGCAGAAGCAGCTACCCCTAAAACTATTGGCTTTGTATTTAGGAGTTATGGCTAAATGCGTTGTCGAAATGCATTCGCTCGTATAGGCATGCATCTGGCCGACTGCTCGTCTGCCTGTTTGTTTGTTCGTGGTTATGTATGTATGTCATGAGGCGAAACGGTGAGGAGGGAGCCATTAGCCCGAATAGTAGGTAGCGTCCGTTCTTCTGGCTGGTCATAAGCGCTTTACAAGCGCAGACTTATCTTCGCGCCAGACTCGTCAAAAGTGAGAGAGCGTCCGCCAAGCGAGAGAATCGACCTCTAATCGCCATTAAAGTAACATGAATTGTGGTTTAGTTTTTATTTTTTTTTTTTCACAAAACTTACAGCCTTGTATAAGACAAAAAGTATTTATTTCCATTACAAACATCACAAGTTATTGTGTAGGAGTGACAATAAATGAATCATAAATTAATTACTTAATTTAGCCAAAAATGCATATACAGTGAATTATGACTTTATAGTTTTTGATTTTGTTAATTGGGAAGTTTGGAGTAATACACAATTGAAAAAAAATAAAAAAATATATGATTTTTTTGGCTAAAATGAGTAACAACTGTTTAAATTGAGTAACAACTAAAATTTTAAATAACTTACAATAAAACAATTAACAATAAAAAGAAATGTAGATAAATTAAATTGGCATACATATTTATTTTAAGCAGATACATCCAGTTGAATCTCTTGAAAATCTCGGGTGTTTTCAAACGCCTTTAATTGATATGGAAATTTATTTTTAAAAATAAGGCCTATGTAGAGGCTAGTCGCCTGGAACTTGGCCGTACGTAATACAATCGATTGGAGACAAAGGGTAACAACTTACAATAAAACAATTGACAATAATAATACATATATATATATATATATATATATATATATATATATATATATATATATATATATATATATATATATATATATATATATATATATATATATATATATATATATATATATATATATATATATATATATATATATATATATATATATATATATATATATATATATATATATATATATATATATATATATATATATATATATATATATATATATATATATATTTATTTTATTAACTAAATGTATACAGCATATTCTTTATATAAAAAAAAACATTTTATAAATTAACATCAATATAGCCATTAATACATTTTAAATTAGCAATAAATATAAAGTACCCATTTAAAAGATAATAATTTTATAACCTTCTTTTTAAGAAAAAAGGAAAAAGAAGCATTTCTAAATATAAATGTGTAATTACAATAGGGGAATGGAAATGGAAGGGAGGGATTATTATAACACATACATACGTATATTATTGACATATATATATATATATATATATATATATATATATATATATATATATATATATATATATATATATATATATATATATATATATATATATATATATATATATATATATATATATATATATATATATATATATATATATATATATATATATATATATATATATATATATACATATATATACATATAGACATACATACACACATAAATATATTGTATATAATAAAGTAATAAGTAAATTTAAATTAATTATCGTTCCTGAGCTTTTCTTCGACTGCGTGAAGAAAAGGCTTCCTGTCCAGAGAAAAAATGTCAAGGTCATTAAACCTGTTATTAAAAGAGGTGAGTAACCGTATCATAGTAGAGTTGCTGAAGTGGCTTGAATTGCACCTGGGCACATGAAACAAACGAGAAACTCGGATACTTCTGGGGGGCACTCTCAAGGAAATTCGCTCAGTTAAAGCTGGACAGTCTATTAAACCATGAAGGATGTCATATAGGAAAGACATGTCGGTTATGGTCCGTCTATTATAGAGCAGTGCAACCTTAAAGTAATCCGCTCTTTCCTCATATGTCTCGAAGTTCGAGTGCTCGCGCTATATATATATATATATATATATATATATATATATATATATATATATATATATATATATATATATGTATGTATGTATGTATGTATGTATGTATGTATGTATGTATGTATGTATGTATGTATGTATGTATGTATGTATGTATGTATGTATGTATGTATGTATGTATGTATGTATGTATGTATGTATGTATGTATGTATGTATGTATGTATGTATGTATGTATGTATGTATGTATGTATGTATGTATGTATGTATGTATGTATGTATGTATGTATGTATGTATGTATGTATGTATGTATGTATGTATGTATGTATGTATGTATGTATGTATGTATGTATGTATGTATGTATGTATGTATGTATGTATGTATGTATGTATGTATGTATGTATGTATGTATGTATGTATGTATGTATGTATGTATGTATGTATGTATGTATGTATGTATGTATGTATGTATGTATGTATGTATGTATGTATGTATGTATGTATGTATGTATGTATGTATGTATATATATATATATATATATATATATATATATATATATATATATATATATATATATATATATATATATATATATATATATATATATATATATATATATATATATATATATATATATATATATATATATATATATATATGAAATTAAATTGGCATGCATGTTTAACGTAAGCAGATACACCCGGATGGCACTCTTGAAAATCGCGGTGTTTTAAGCGCCTTTAATTGATCAGGCAATTTATTAAAAAATAAGGCCTATGTGGTGACAGACTATGATGTAGTCGCCTGAAACTTGGCCGTACGTGGAACAATCGATTGGAGGTAATGGCGTTTATTACTGTTGTCATGCCGATATACTTCCTCGTGGGATTCCTCGAATCTTATTGCAATAGAATTCGCAAAGAGCTTCCTGAACAAAAAGGTCAATATTCCTAGTTTTAGGAAGTGTTCACGATATAACTGCCTAAACCAATACTCACTATCGCACGTATACTTATTACTAATTACTTATTACTAAGGCATATTTGGCCTGATTGCGTTTTTTTTTAAACTAAAATTGTAAATTAGTTGACCCGAACGCGACAGAGCAATGCATTAAAGCGACAGGAGCAAAACTACCTATCGAACGTATTGTCGTTCGAATAAGTTTTGAATGCATTTCATGCGGTCTTAGATTCAGACGCTTTATTTTCGGTGGGTAGTTTTAATGCGGATAATTGACAACCGTTCATTTTACATTCCGCTCCAACGTTTTGCCCTGTCTCGTTCACATGAACTTAATATCCGATTTTAATTCATGAGAGAAACACAATCGAGTCCGTTATGTAAATTTCAGGGCAATTAAAATGTTCACAATTAAAATAGAGAGCAGAAATTCAGAAAATATGAAATTGTATAAAATAGCAAATATGAAAAGCTTATAAATGACTTGCTTAAATTCCTATGTATACAGGCCAAATGTCTTCTTTAATTTCCTTTCTCTGCAAATACACGGTCACATTCGCCACATACATATTTCTTAAATTTTCGATGAACGCTAGTTAAATGGTTGTGCAAACTTCCTAGTTACTTCCTTACTAGTACTTACTAGTTGTGAATAGCGTGTAAATGCTTCTTTAAACTACTTTTCTTTCCAAACGCACGGTCACATTGGCCACATACAAATTTCTTTATTTTTCTGTGAAAAGTCTCTATATGACTTTTCAAGCTGCTTTTCACTGTGAAAGCACGGTCGCAATCTCCACATGAAAATCTCTTTAATTTCCTATGAACAGCGTCCAAGTGCCTTTTCAAATGTCCTTTCTCTGTAAAAGCACGGTAGCATTCTTCACACACAAATTTCTTTACTTTCCCATGAACGGTGTCTAAATGTGTCTTTAAATGGCATAGCTTTGTGAATGCGCGATTGCATTGCCCACATACATATTTCTTTATTTTCCTATGAACAGTCTCTAAATGATTGTTTAGGCTTGCTTTGACTGTAAAAGTACGATGACATTCCTCACATGCAAATTTCTTTAATTTCCTATGAACAGTATCTGAATGCCTTTTCAAATGTCCTTTCTCTTTAAAAGCGTGATTACATTCTTCACACAAGAAATTCTTCAATTTCCCGTGAACGCTGTCTAAATGTGTTTTCAAATGATAAAGCTTTGAGAATGTTCGGTTACATTCGCCACATAGAAATGCTTTCAATTTCAAGTGTACGGCAGAAATGTGTTGGTTTAAATGACTCTTATAAGGAAACGCTCCGTCGCACTCCGGACAACGAAGTGATTTGACACGTCCAACACTTGATCCACTATCACCAATAGCACTTTTTACAGATGGCCCACCTTCGATACGATTCGCTTCATTTGGTTGTGGCCCTATTTGCCGAATCTCACTCTCGTAGAATTCAAAGACATTTCCTCGTCCATCTGGAATGAAATCGCTCAGAGGAATATTGGATACGGACTCGTCCAAATTGGGGACCTCTGTTTTAATAGGATTTTTTTCGATCTTCACAGTCACTTCGCTGTAATCGTCCACACATTTCCCACTCATCTTTCAACTAATAAAGTGAATGTTTTACTGAAAATGCATTTTACTCAACATCAAAACTGAAATTCAAACGATCGCAACTGCACTGACAGTGACTTCTTCTTCTTGTTGCTTCATGGCAATCACCGATAGTCGGTGCTTTTCTGCCAAGTCGTTTTCGGAGGGCATCTAAGTTTGTTACATGCACAGTTACATGTATAAGACGGCACAATACACTGACAGTGACTGACACGGATATCGTAAAGGAATACCACTTGACAGCTACCACCAGGGTTGCCAATTGCCATCAGGGTTCGAATCAGGCTCTCATGAAATTATTGTCTATGGACGGAAAATGGATAGTACAAAAATATATAGTACACTTATTTATGCATTCATTTTGATATAAATTAAATTTAAAAAAAAAACATTTTCGAGTAAGGTTTTTCGTCATTAATTTTAAAAAAATGCTTTTGGCAAAACAACGTCAATATCAGCCAATTCTTCTAAATTGGGTACGTCATCTTTGGCAACGATGCGATGTAAACATGTCCTCGGACGGTATAAATTCTGTATCGGTAACTTATAGTGGCATCGTAATTTCAAAAATTGTATGAAAAAATCAAAGTGAAATTGATCTGCATAGGCGTATACTTAAAGAAATTATAGTACCTTTTCATACTATCTTAATCTTTCGATAATATAATAGTACATGGCATGAAATTATAGTACAGATACTATAATTATAGTACGAATTCCAACCCTGCCATTACAAAATTTTAAGTTGCCGTATTCTCGGTATCTGGATTGCCGTGTTTTATAATAATAGCTACGAAATCGCCGTGTACATTAATATTTACTCTAAAATAACACTTAAGATGCCCTTAAGGGAATGGTAAGATGCCCTTATGGCACTCGAGTGTGCCCTTAAGGGAGCCATCTTCCATACATTTTTGTATTCAGAGACAATACTTCAGTGTCGAGGAAGCTAAAAGGGCCGATATTTCTTAAGTTTTGAACTGTCAAATTCAAGTGTGGTCTCGAGCTCACTTTGGCGAGTGCGCGTTGAGTATTCCACTAATTAATGCGTGGATTTTGTGAATTAAATCCACAATTTCAATAACTCAATGGTTTATAATTATTTGGCCGATTTTATAAGCTATACATACCGCGTCGCACGCGTCGTTACGTGAGGGATTTCAACAACCTCCTTGACTTCTACTCCCCTGGAGAGTTTAAAAAACATTTCCGACTCGCCATGGAGATGTTATCTGATTCTGTTTGGTTTCGACGAAAACCGCGTATTTATTTCCGATTCCGCCTGATGCAGTTAGTGCTGACACTGAAATTCTTTGCCACCGGCAATTAGCCATACAATGTCAACCATAGCTATTTTTTTTACCTATATTTTTTGCTAGGTGAAGAAATTCTGCAAACTAGCAAAAGGCAAAACGAAAAAGACGCAAGAGCGCATTGAGGAAATCGATCAAGAAACCGACAAGAAAAATACGCCGACGTCGAGCAAACGTCAGTGACAGCTGATGCACCGACGGGTTTTTTTCAACCATAGAGCACACTCATTTTGTTCAAAGACAACGAAACCTCTATATACCGTGTAATTGGAATGTAATAGTTTCGAATTAGAAATGAATCCAATTGCTTGAGGGTTCCTTAAGTGATACTCACTGAAAGGGAGGCCTTTAAGTAACGACTATGAATAGTAATTTTGAGGGCGGTACTTGAGTGTCACTCGAGTGAATTTTCCCTCAAAGTGTACTTAAGTATCGACTGCGAATACGGCTGTAAGGATAAAACCAGCTAAATTCTCGCAACAGAGCCGCTCATGGAGTTATGGCTACGTCTAGTGATGTGCGCTATAACGATTTATCAACTATCGATGAAATTATGCGGAAAAATAAGTACACATTGGTTTGACTTGTTTTTTAACACGACAATGAATTTACTGCCGTGTACCTACCGTGTTTTATTGCTCAACAGACCCAAATTGACGTTTAACACGGCAATTGCCGTGTAAATGGCAACACTTGTGCCGCTTTTCAATGGTTTTTTTATCATCTTCATAATGTTGATCTTTTGATCATTTAGATCATGCAACTTTCGGCAACGTGCAACGTTCGGCCCACGGGCCGAATCTGGCCCGCAACCCGATTTTTTACGGCCCTCGAAGAATTTGTCAGATGTACATATAAGGCAAAAGCCAAGGAACCTAGTTGAGATTTATAAAAACTATTTCCCGAGTGACAAGTTTTCAAATCTGAATTGTGGGTGAATCTAATTTGTGAAACGACGTGACACAAAAAGTTGACGCTATTTGGAAGCACATATAAATATGAGCAACTTTTCTCAAGGATGAAGTTCATGAAATCCAAAACCAGGACACGAATTAGCAACGAACACTTGGGGGAAACACCTTGCGAGCTTCAACGTCCACAATATTTCCAAATATTGACCATCTTGTCTCAAACATAAAGTCGCAATCGTCGTAATAAACTTGGTGTTTCGTTTTTTCACATTTATTACGTTCATTCGCATTTCGTATTTACATTTATTTTTCATTTATTTCGTATTTTCATTGTAAAAGAGATATTAGAAATAAAAGAGAGAAAAACTAATTACTTAAACAACCTCGCATTTTAGAGATTTTGGTGCTCTGGCCCGCATATTTTTTTCTAATTTCTAATCCGACTCACAGTATAACAAAAGCTGCATATAATACCTGATTTAGATTAATGGCAATGTTGTCATTTTTCTCGAGTAATTGTTTCCAATTATTATAGTATTTTGTGCTTCTAAACAGGCCACATTTTCGCTGCAATGTTTGGCTGCAATACATTGCTAGCAATACCACCCATACTATGCAATATACGGAAATATATTTAGTATATCCCGCCCATATATCCACATATTTTTCGTATGGTCGATGTTGCTGGACGATCGCTACGCAATCGAATATACTGCAATATTGCCCGACCAGGGTTATTGCTGTTTCCTATTGCGCCATAAGTGCGTCCCTTTCTGATGCGAGACACGATGTATAAGATCTTCATTTTGTATATATCATCACTAATTTTTTTGATCTAAAAAATATTATTATCTATTCTGATTGCTTGTGTGAATTGCTTGAAATAATTTATATTATTTATTAGTGTATTGAAATCTTTATATACATCATTATTAGATAATTGTATTGTGAATTTATTATTAATAGTGAATTCATGGAGAAGATCTTTCAATTGATATTCATATCATCGAAAACATTCAGGATAAAACATCTAAAGTATCACGCTTATTGAAGTGAGGTCGAATCCACATTCTCGTCTTTTTAGTAGTTTTAAATTTTCATTTAAAACAATATAAGCCGCTGCGACACGTATTATTTCGTCGGCCATTGCTGCCCGATTGTGTAACCCGTTTACGAGTCATAATTATGGGCCATACTTTAGCTAAACTATTGCCGAGAAAGGCCGGGCTATACATTTTCCAGCTATTGGGCCCATGATGAGGTGGCCACGATGACCCATGTGTTCAGGGTCGGTCACACTCACGGGTCAACACCCATCCGATGGCCTCCACGCATGGGGTGCGAACCTGGGTAGGACACTGGGTCAACCAGTCTCCCCTGGGAATCAAACCTCTGGCGCTCCTGGACGGTCTGCGCACCGTGCGGCGCAAGCCAATCGATTGTGCTCTCCGACTAACAGTCGGGGGAGTCTGGGAACTGTATTGTTTCCTATAGAGCGGGGGTGGTTGCCTACCTTACGGCGACTGCTCTTGAAATGACCATTGGCCATCCGATCCCGGTTCAGAGTCGGGCAAAGGACGCCTTGGTCCGCGATAGATTCGGTGTACACCGTTTCACCGCTTCGTAAGGGAGAGGACCGCGCAAGCGACCTCGAACTCGGAACCAATCGAGAGACCGGAGAAATCTGGTCACAATTGGAAGCAAGGGCGCGAGTGTCGGCCCGCCAGGTAACATTACTGGCTATCTCGCGGTAAAGGCGTTGGTCTCTTGCGGGTTGTGGCGTAGCTAGACGTCGGATTTGTAATGTCCAAAGTCTTCTACGCTCACTGCACGGTCGATAGAACGATGAATCGTTAAAACGTCCTGCGGTGACGGGTTCGCCCGTTGTGGTTGACATCTCAATATATACATTTTCCAGCCACATGCTGCATTAAAATGTTGAGGCCGGGCTATAGTTGCTGATATTGCAGCCACATATTGCGGCGAAAATGTGGCCCGTTTGAGAGCCCCAGTACGAGTAGTGTGTGACGATTTAATATTACTTATTCTACAACAAACTTCCATTACACATCAGGGGCCTTGGGGAGGTTCACTTTAAGAAAAATGTACAGGGTATTTTGACTAAAAACCCATTTATAGCATTGAGGATTTCGACAATATCAATTTATCGCAGGTCTATTCACCTACTTAACTATTATTATTTCTTATTCTTTCTATTATCGACTATTTTACAATTGCTTTTTTTTCTCTAACGGCTATTGACTATTATTATTATTACTGATTTGTTTGTGTGTGTGTTTTTTCTTTAAAATATCTTCCCGTATGATAATTTGTGAAATTATTCGATATTTGTTTGATTATTTAGTAGGTACTATTGTCCACATGAAAATTCTACGAAATTATGTAAGAATTTTGATTGAAAATTTTTGAAAATTTTGTTTCCTCTATATAACGTAGAAAATCTGCGCTTGGATGTTCAACGTTCATACCTTGCAATACCGACGTTCATACCTTATACCGGTATATATTTAAATATTATGCTTGTTATTTTTCTTAGTTTTTGACATAACCAAAAGTAGTAATTCCTATCAACTGGTTTGAAAATAAAAAATTATTTAAAAAAATGATTAACCAAATCTTTTCTACGATTAATATAACTGCTTAACGGGAGACGCGTTACTTACCTAAGACACTACTACGCAGCAGCCTATAGTCCAAGATCCCATCGTAAATGTGTGCACCTATCAGTAAATTGGCCCTATTTGTAAACTACCTGGTTAGGCCATTTTTAATATATTTATTTCCTACCTACCCTCCCAATCAAAAATAAATTACGCGCCGACCGAGACAGACGTACTCCTGTTTTGAGTATTCTTGTTTATCGTGCTGTGATATAGTCATTTTCGCGTTCGTGAGCTGGCCAGCTGAAGATTTGGAGATACTCGGAGTGAAAAATACAGCAAGGAATCGCGAGAAAAATAGAAAGGTGCGTAAACTTTGATTCCTTCTCCTCTCCACAATTATGACTATAATTCTATAAAATAACCAACCTTCCTTACAGTCCACTCTCTATATTATTAAAGTTAAACCCAACACTTCCATTTAAATTACATTTCGATTAAATAACTGATAGGGATGTTATACTATTAGCACAGTATAATTACACCCAGTAAGTTCACCCAAGAGCTACAAGGCAATACGGGTAGAGGGTGCGGCGGAAGTGGGACCAGGGGTATGCCATGTCGCGTCTTTAGGCCCATACTGACGGCGCTGTGGGCTGTGACGCGCTGTGGGCTCAGTTTCTGTTCGCTCTTACTATTACATTTTTATGGAAATTGTGTGGAGATACGAGTCGTGGAGATTGAGATTTTTGTGGAGATACGAGTCGACGCCATATGGTATTCTTAGAACAGATCGGTAGCATAATAGCATCTGCATCGCCGGGGCACCGTAAATGTGGCCGGAACGATGCTTCAAGAAAAAGACGAGTAATCATTTTACGATTTGTGGTAGCCCTTAAAATTCCTGACGTCACTTGCTTTGATTTCAATTTTGTTCTAAGATAAGCTACTGTCTGGTATACTGTGCCAGTGGCGGATCCAGGGGGGGGGGGGGCTAAGGGGCTGAAGCCCCCCAAAACATAAATAAACAAAACTTTCAGATTTGTTACTGAACTATATTTTAAAAATCTGTTAGTTCAGTCTAATTTAGTAGGTATACCTAATTTCTTAAAGTAGTTGCACTACAGGTTTTTAAAAATATTTTGGAATTATTGTTATCTATACGAATATTATAAAGAGGTAAAGTTTGTGATGTTGTAGGAGGTAATCTCTGGATCTACTGAACCGATTTTGAAAATTCTTTTACCAATAGAAAGCCACGTTATTTGTGAGTGTCATAGACTATATATTAATCCGAAAAATTAAAAGACTTTTCCGTGGTAGTCGGATTTCCAAATATAGTTGGAAAAAACGGTCGAACGAAAACATTTCTAACTAACGCTGCCTTAACGATAAGAGATATATGATTAAGTTCTAAAGAAAAGTTGTAGAGCTTGATAATGCCTACAAAAAACTCACCGTCAGCATATGTCTAACTTTGATATTTAAGTAACAATAAGTAGTATTTTATATTAAAAAAATAATTTAAATCGTTAGGTCATGTTTATTGGTCATATTATCAACAATTATGAATTCATATTAAAATAAGTAAATTTATCTTCTGAAGTGTTTAAAACAAAAGACTTTTCTTTTTTACTGCATATAATTTCAATTTTACTGCATACATGGTTAAAGAGATAAGACACTCACAAATAAGACACTCACAAGAAGACACTCACAAATAACGGTAATATAGTCAAATTGGCATGCAAATACACACATACATATGCAGTAAAAATATTACCCTTCTTTTGGCAGTCAGGAAATAAATCATAGCACTCAGTACTAACCGAACCACACTCATAATTTCATCACAAGTAAAAATTTTTACCGCCCAACGAAGTGGGCACGGGTCAGCTATTATACTGATATAGCTATTAGCGAGACCGACCCTCAGCCAGCCCCCCCCCCCCCCCCCCAAATATAAATCCTGGATCCGCCACTGTACTGTGCTATTAGGCAGTTAGGTGCTCTAAATGAGGCTGTAGTTATATAATAAATAAGTATATAATAAACATGATATACGGAGTGTTTTTACTGGACGGGCATTTTTTAGTGGTTGAATCAGTACAATGGTAAAAAACAACTTTTGATAAAACAATGTTTTTGTTTGTTTTCAGAAGTTGACAGTTAAATAAAGGTTTGAGAAGCGTTTGAGTGCGCTGCACCATCTAGCGATAGGTAATATGTCGTAAATAAACAATATTAGCGACATGATACCTACCGCTAGATAGAGCAACGCGATCAAAGCTTTTCACACTATTTAAAAATAACAAAAATAAATATTCTGTACTTTTCAAAGAACGTTTATAAATAGTTGCTCATTTCGTTGTACTGAATTCACGTGCTCCAAAAAAGTGAAAACATCCTGTATACTACTATTATACAGTAAAACAAACGCTTTGCTTACTTACCCATACACGTTTATGGATTTTAATTACGCTAACAGGTATGTCATCTCATCGAGACCAGTTGATTTTTTGTTCTTTAGAGAGTCGATGCATTTTTCTATTTCTTGATTGTTGATCGATAGTTTGATCCTTATTAAATGTAGTTTATGTAGAATTCTTTGGATGTTTTCTGTTTTTCTAGTTTTTATATATTTAAGTTATTGAATTGCTGATTCTCTATGTTTTCTCATTATTTCTGTTGTTTTTTATTGTTCTAGTTTTTATGTCTTTGTTATTGAATTTTTGAATTTCCATGTTTTTTTTTTCAATTATTAGTTTTTTATAGACTTTTTTATAATTTTGAGAGTAATTTGAAATGTAATTTTATTTGTAGAAATACCACTAGATATGTAATTTGTAATTGTAATTATAACCAGATCGGGTTTTGGAAAATAAATTATTCTTATTCTTCTTATTCACACACACACATACACATATACATACATAAAATATTTCATGTTATCGCAATGGCGCGCGTGCGATGTCATCATGTACATCTGGCGCTAATGTGGCACTTACGGGGGCGAAATAGGGTTCAGAATGCGCTGCACAGCCCCGACTGTTTCCACTTTATCGTATCGCAGCGTAATCATATCCTACAGACAGACTTCCACGCCACTGTTTACTCACTTTTTTTTATTGAAAATCTGTTTGCAATCAGTCGCACCCCGATACGATTATTTTAAGACTAGCTGTTGCCCGCGGCTTCGCTTCGCGTAAAGTTTTGAATCGATTTGTTCATTTAAGTAGGGTGGCGTTTATTTGCCTTTTTAGACGCTACCTTTAGATATATAGTGCAAGATGTCCCTTTTAGATGCACGCATCCTATATCGCAGACGTACGCGTATTGTTCCTCGCCACCCGCGCCGCCTTCCGCTGAACGCTGACCTTGTTAGGCCAGCAGCCGCCGCCGCCGCTTGCTAGGTATTTCGGGGTGCGTGCACGCGTTACTAATTTCATGATATCTCTATAACTATACCCCCTAAAAACTTACAGTAAACGTCTAATATTATCTGTATTAACCACCCCTGATATTTACTAATATCTCCAACAAACACAGCCTATTTACTTATTTATTTTACTTATTTTTTTGAGACATAAAACCAGTTATTGTAGCTCAAATGTAAAAGTTGGATAAATGCAGTCGGAAACTTTTTTATAAATCTTTCTGAGGCCGATGAATTTGTCATGTATTGTCTTCATAATATATATCAAACCCATTTTTCAAAGAACGCCGATAAAGCAACTCACCAGCTCATTTTCTCCGAATTGATTTACAAATATCATGATTTCGTATTGAAAACCAAATTTATCACAATAGAATAGAATAGAATAGAATAGCTTTATTGTGCTGTAAAAGCATAACTTAATGAATATTACACTGGTTTTATAAAAAAGACAATTTATGCACAAATGACGGACTATACAATACAATAAATACAATAAAGACAATATAATAAAATATAGCATATAGCACTGATCAATAAAGGAACTTTCCGTTACCCCTTACATACAAACTTACAAACATCCAAACTTACAAAGTTACAAACATTACTTCTTTATGATTTTAGTAAAGATAAGAAGAACTTTATACGGACGAATATACGGTGTGCACCACGCTTTTTAACCGACTTCAAAAAAAGGAGGAGGTTATCAATTCGGTTGTATTTTTTTTTAATGTTTGTTACCTCAGAACTGCGTCATTTATGAACCGATTTGAAAAAATCTTTCTTTATATAAAAGGATATACTTCCAGATTGGTCCCATTTTTAATTTTCAAAATCGTGTTCTGATGATGGTATCCATGAGGAATTGAGGGAACTCCTCAAATATTATCATATGATGTTGAAAGTTTACATGTTGGATCAGTTCCGAGGACAATGCATTTTGTATGGTAAGCATGACCTAACCTGACCACTTGCTGCCTGTTTTGTGGGTACGATTTAAAGAGTAAATTGGCCACTCCTCTAATTCCATAATGGTTTCGCTTGACTACCAGGGTATTGATATTTATACAGTCGAATTCTTTGCTTAGATCGCAGAACAGTCCTGCTGAAAGCATCTTCTTGTTTCGACTATTCTCAATCATGAAACATGCATACAGCGCGGCATCCTGTGTAGATTTTTTTTTTGTCCGGAATCCATATTGACTGTCTGAAATGACCGTTTACTCGTTTTTCGGTGCCCTTCTCCAAAATTTTTGAGAAATTGCTCGGTAGGGCTACGGGTCGATAATTTTCTACGCTCGTGGGATCGCCCTTTTTTATATATCGGTGAAATCTTGGCTACTTTATGACAATCTGGAAATATTCCCTCTGAAAAGCTTAAATTGTAAAGATATGTTAGACAAGGTGCCAGTACACGTTTATGGATTTTATTTACGCTAACAGGTATATCATCGAGACCAGTTGATTTTTTGTTGTTTGAAGAGTCGATGCATTTTTCTATTTCTTGATTGTTGATTGATAGTTTGATCCTTATTAAATGTAGTCTATGTAGAACTCTTTGGATGCTTTCTATTTTTCTAGTTTTCATATATTTTCGTTATTGAGTTGCTGATTCTCAATGTTTTTCATTATTTCTGTTTATTTTTATTTTTCTAGTTTTTATGTCTTTGTTATTTTTTAATTTCTATGTTTTTTTTTCAATATTAGTTTTTTATAGACTTTTTTATAATTTGAAATGTAATTTTATTTGTAGAAATACCATTTTTTTATATATAATTTCTATACCCAGATCGGGTTTTTTAAAACAAAAAAAAAAATCTCTTATTTCTTCTTCTTATTTCTACACCCAGGGATGTCTCCCGACGAGGGGACTCTTCAACGGTCAACAGCGCATACACAAAATTTTGTATACGCAATAAGTCATGATATCCCGTTCTATGTTTCACCGTGGCATGGCTGCTGCACCCAGGGTTGGCTTCCAGCGAGACTCCTCAGCGGTCAACAGCACAGCACTGACATATGTGTGTGAGTGTGAGTGCGAAAGAGAATGAGTGTTTATGTACCCGTATGCGCGCGTGTGGGTGTGCGTGTGTGGGTTTGTATTGTGTGTTAATGGGTATTATCTCCAAAACTTTTTGCATAATTTTCAAAAACTGAAAATCGCACTCTTCTTAAGAATTTCATTGATAAGTAAAGTCTCATGCTCAATATCCCAATCTTTTTCAAAAAAAATTTTTTATTTGAATGGAGTAGGTATCGTATATGCCAAGAAAGACTTATTTTTAACACGCTTTTATTAGGTCGACCTGTATGTAACTAACTATGTAATGGAATCGGCAACTAATTTAACCATCTTCCAAGGATCGTAGCGTCATGAAAATTAGCAGCTGTATGAAGTTCTGATGACAATACAATAATATGGTACTGTCGAACTGATCTGATGATGGAGTCGGAAGATATGAACTGGAACATCATGATGGAACATCGTATCATAGCTGTGTTTGGACTTGTTAGAAAAGTCTTGGAATGAACTTTGACCACGATTAGGTTTCAAGGTCTGATGATGAAGCCGGAAGATAGGCACTGGCATTCCATGATGGAATATCGTATCATAGCCGTGTTTGGACTTGTTAGAAAGGTCTTGTAATGAACTTTGACCACGATTAAGTTTCAAGGTGATGAGGAAGCCGGAAGACAGAAACTGGCATTCCATGATGGAATATCGTACCATAGTCGTGTTTGCACTTGTGAGAAAGGTCACGTAATGACTTTGAACACGATCAGGTTTCAAGGTTATAACAAGCCTATTATATATTGACTTATGTAAATATTGAGTGTAAATAGTGTAAATATTGACATAGGTGCCTGTATACAATGTATATAGACCTGTATATGGAGAGTGTAAATAGAATAATATTGATATATCTATATACGATGTATATTGACGTGTAAAATAGGGTAGTAGGTTGTTAAAGATCCCACCCAAGCCAAGGTGAGAAACGTGCTTTTTACGTGCATTTATCAAAGCGTATTTTTAGTGTTTTCTTTAACTATTAATTTATTAATAAATAACAGCGTATACTTTAATGAAAAAATCCC